>JAKSZP010015867.1:0-197509 GCA_022478985.1 Massospora cicadina | reverse complement strand
CCCCCTTAGCTGCGTCTCATTCCATTCCACTTCCTAAGTGGGGACCCCCCCCTTTTATAGGCGTGGCAGAAGTCCCCTGAGGTGTGAAGATTTTACCCACCGGTGATTGGGTGCAATTTATCAAATTTTTACCACATGGGTTCATTCTGCCCCAAAGTATTTTCCCCCATTCTGATAGGCCGAAGCCTATCCTTCCTAATTCGGATGACTAAGCTATTTGACACCATAGCCCTAAATCCCCATGACCTCAATATTTGAACTAGTTTAAATATGAAATACTAGTATTGAATAGGGGATCTTTTATCGCTTGCCCCATATGCTAATAAAAATTTCAAAAAGCGCTTATCATACTTTTATATAAAACTAAATTTCGTATATTTTTGTAATATTTGTGGCATCTGTCAGTGAATCCCCTTAGGGACCTTTGGTACGTTTTAGAACTTTTATTTCCGTCATATCAATCCTACAATGTCCCTCAAAATTGCTTAGACAGCTGCGCTTCTGGCATTCTGGACTCTCAACTGGGTCCTAACGCAGATTGGAATCCAAATCTTTCTTATCAGCCACTTCCATGACATAAGGAAAAACCTTTGACTTCAGCACTCTTCACTCTTTTTATAAAAATTGGCAAAGCAATGCCTATTTGTTCATCATGAACTTGCACTCTCTTGTCCAACATATATTCTACTTCTGGTTTTTATACTTCATTCATGCCTGAAAGCAAGTACTTATGGATTGCAATGAATTTCCGCCACCCCCAAGCAGTCAATGCCGCCACTGCCATAATCCACACTATGGTGCAGATCTAATGGTCCCTTCTGCTGAGATTGTTACAGAGGGGTCCTTACACATTGCCACAAAAAAGTTGGGCAAGATGGCCCAGGTGAGGGCCCACAAACATGAGAGGGCTGTGGTTATGTCCTTCATTCATTGGCTTGATGAGCGGTTGAGATATCCTTTGAACACCATGAGGATGATACTCACACTGAGGAGGACAAACTACCCCCAGAGAGAGCATTGTGGGATCCACTTATGGATGCCACAAATATTTTGTTTGTGTGAGAAATTTACTTTTCTTAATAAAAGTATTAGTTAAACGCTTTGTAAAAGTGTTTTAAGTTTTTTATTGTTAAAGCAGGGCAAACCCCAAGAAGGTCCTTTTCTCAATACTAGTTTTTCCTATTTAAACTAGTTCAGATCATAAGACCATGGGTATTTTAGCAAAAGTATATAAAGCTGAGTCATCTAAAATTAGGAAATATAGGCTTTTGGCCTATCAGATCGAATATAAATACTTTTGAGGCAAAACTGACCCGTGTGGTAATGATTTGAAGTATTGTATCCAATCACCAGCAAGTAAAATCTTCTCACCTTGGCGGTGGTCAGACTTGTGTGGTAATGATTGGTTAACTTGCATCCTATCATTGTCAAATAAAATCTTCTCACCTCGGCGGTGGTCAGACTCATGTGGTAATGATTGGTTAATTTACACCCAATCATTGATGGGTAAAATCTTCTCACCTCGGGAGGGTTCAGATCTGAGTGGTAATGATTTGTTAATTCACATCCAATCATTGATGAGTAAAATCTTCTCACCTCGTGGAGGTTCAGATCCATGTGATATTCAACACCTCAAATTCAGCTGAGAAGTCAGAGTAATCCTATTATTAGTTATTACCTTTTTAAGCCGATGTTTGTTAAAAACCATATTTTTCCAATAGCTAGGATTCCACTGAGAATTCACCGAGGTTTTTTCGCCGTTGGTTCTCATATCATTGATAACCACTATATTATTTGATGATTGGACAGGAGATGGGCCAATCATGGTAGCAGAATTGGGAGCACAAATACCTCCAACATTCTTTTTCTTAAGTCAAGAAGGAGAATGTCCAACATTGCCCCCCTCAAGAATGTTGGGAGGGGTGTAGGATCGTAGGAATCGGCTATGTACTCAGTTTATATTAACTCCTGTGGCTAACGAGTTTATGGAGTATTCATTGCCTCTTTTGTAGCTTATAAAGAAAGGTCCCTCCCAAATTGAACCAAGATTACCGCTTCTTTGGGTTATGCGGTTATGGTAGTATAACACCTTATCAGCCACTTGAAATGTAGGAAGGGGGGTGCGGAGCTCATTGGCAGCCTGCCCTTCTTTAGTCACTGTTTTTGCGAGGTTGGTGTACATGCAATAGTATTCCTTCTTGCTGGGTTCTGTATTGGCTAGATCTAAAGGGACTGCATAATTGAGCAATGACAAGAACCCTTGCTTCATATTGATAATGCCATCATACTCAATCATAAACTGAGTACCTATAAGCATATCATAAGCGATATTATCCAAAGCCACTGCGGGGGCCAATATAATAAGCTTCCCAATATGAATGGGAAGGGATGAGTAAGCAATCAGTGCGCGGGTGTTGTTAGGTCCAGTGGTTCCAAAGTCTTGGTTGTACTCCAAGTCAGTCGCAAGTTTGATCTTTTCTCATCAACTTGGAGGAGTTTACATTCACCGGGGAGCCTGTATCTAAGATAACCATCACCCAAACTTTTTAGATAACCACTTCGACCATTGTAAGTATCCCCCCAAAAGTGGGCAATAGTACTAAGACCTCCTTAAGATGGAAAGTGGAGGTTAATTTGCATGTGGTCTTGGGGTAATTTTCCTGGATGGATTGCATGGTATGGCCATGCTGGAGAGGGCGAATAAGGTGATACAACACCTCATCTGCATCGCTGGTAGTCTAAAATAATGGCTGGCTACCCTAGAACTTGGCAGAGATATGTATCTTCAGGTATGGTGGCTTCATCTACTCCTCCAGCAATCAAGCAATCTGGGACTTCCACTTCAGCAGGTACTCCTACAACGAAATAGCTGACCTCATCCGTACCCCCCTTAGAATCATCCCCTGGGGTATTAGTAACGCAAGGCTATGGCATAAGTTGGTTGAATGAGTAAGGCACATGATATCTGTCAGCAATAGGTATGCCTTTCCCTATGCTGACATTTCTTTTCCCTACTCCTGTTCCTCGGCATCAGCTTTCTTTTTCCAGCACACAGCCTCATGTCCAAACTTGTAGCAGTATTTGCACCGAGGGCGTTCAGGAAATTTTGCTTTTGGGGTTTTGCTCTTCAGGGCCCATTATCTGAAGGTGCTCCTTCTTGTCTTCAATAGCTAGGGCTTGAGGCTTAGGCTTTGAATCCTCAATGGTTAAAACGCGAGAATGAGATACTGCTCCACGTGGAACTTTGGGCTTATGGAAATCAGCAACATCTATTAACGCTTCCTTGATGTCTTGAATGGTATGGAAATAGCGTTTAACGGAGGTGATGTGCATCGCTAATGGAGGGTAAGAAGCCACTCCAGTCAAAATGGCGGCTACAGCATCATCCAATGTCAACATCTTTGAAGTTAACAACGTCTGTGCTTCCATATAGAATCATTCCACAAAAGCGACCACTGACTCTCCTTTTCAGATACTCATATGCATAAAAGCTTGCTTTTTCATACTTAAAGCCTGTTTTGAACTGAACGTGTTTATGAGAGCCTCTTTAACCTCGGACCAAGTGCAAAGAGCATCCATGTGAGGGACCATCACCTCCTGGGCCATGCGGCCCAAACAGGAAAGGATATGTTTGGCCTACTGACAATCAGTCGCCCCTTCCATGGCTGCTTCATAACACGTATAAAACTAAGCAATGCTACCCTCGCTGGGGACAAACTTGTTTTTAAACGTTGGTTTGATTGAATTATAGTCATTCCCGGTAAGGGTATGAATAGCTGGAGCTTCTGCTTCTGAGGTTTCAGAGTGGGAGCTTAACTGATCAAAGGTCCAAGAAAGGCAATCAAACTGGTCATGCATGGCTTCAAGTCGAGTCTCCATTTTAGAGAGGGCTTCTTGGGGCCCAGATTCACATAGTCTCAGTTGAGCTTTGATCCCTGATTTCTGAGTTTCAAGATCTTCCACTCAACACTCCATTGCATTGACTTGGAAACGGAGTTGTGACACCATTGAGCTTAAGTTTAATTAAGCAGTTTCCACAGCTTTCACGCGGTTCTTCAGCTCTTCTTTAATTTTTTTACACCCTTCATTGTCATTAGAGTGGGAGCTGGGGCCTAGTACCCCCTCCTTAATCTGTTCATACTTCCGCCCGACCTGCATTAGTTGGCTATATACTTCCTTCAACAGCACAGGACTTTCCAGCGAAGCTTTTATTCCTTTTGCTTTGATTTTGCATTCAGTCAGGCGACATGCTAAATATTTGGTATTTTCAAATGAAGCTTTGAGAGCTAGCTCCTTTTCTAGCTGAACAACCTTGGCCGCGAGAGTGGTGGTGGCGCTAGATGGTTCAAGCAACAGACAAAGTTCAAGCTCATCAACATGTGAAAAGGCCTGAATTAACTGTCACTCCACCACAGCCACATGCTGTTCATATTTTTCTTGAAGGATGGAGTTGGGGGCTGAAAGGTCATGATGCGTTTTCTCATTTTGCTTTTCAAGCTCTTTAGCAAACTCCTCCAACATTGAGTAGGTGCTAGCGGAGGAAACGTTCAGTTCATCCTGGAATATCTTCATGGCCTACTCGACATACTTTACAATCCCAGTGTCCATAGTAGTAAGCCAGTCATGCAGCTGTATGATGAAGTTGCAATTAGCTTCCACACCAGATCTAACTGCTCCAAGATGTTTGGAGGTCAGTTGTTATAATTTTAATAGGCTAAATTCAGAGCTGCATGGGTATCTAGGTGTCGATGAAGCTCTTCATGATGGCCAGCTAAGAGATGCATCATATGGACCAAGGCAGGGTGGGCAAACTTGCGTACATAGGTGATAAAATTTGTAAGCTGACCATAGGTCTCTGGGAGGACACTAGTCTCATAGAGAAACAAGTGGCGTTCCTCTACCAACAACGCTAGTTTGCAAGATGTAATGTCTCCAGGGTTAAGGATACCATGAGTAAGGTCTCTCACAGCTTCAGTGGCTGGCCAGGTGATGCGATGAGACTCAGGTATTAATATACGTTCAAATTGTTCTTCTTCTCCAAATATCAAAGCAGTATGGCTATCCATTTGATCATTGTCTTCAGTCCCTTCCCAATTTCGCACCCAACAGTTGACACTCTCGATTACTTTTTATAATACTTATTAAAGTATTCATGGTGATCCCCTGTAGTGAGCACCAGTTTGTGGGATCTACCGATGCATGCTACAAATATTTTGTTTGAGTGAGAAATTTACTTTTAAATAAAAGTATTAGATAACGCTTTGTAAATTTTTTCAAGTTTTTTATTGTTAAAGCAGGGCAAACCCAAAGAAAGGTCCTTTTCTCGATATTAGTATGTCCTATCTAAACTAGTTCAAATTTTGAGACCATGATTATTCAAGGCAAAAGTATATAAAGCTGAGTCACCTAAATTAGGAAATATAGGCTTTCAGCCTATCATATCAAAGATAAAAATTTTGAGGCAAAATCAACCTGTGTGGTAACGATTTGATGAATTGTATCCAATCACCAGCAAGTAAAATCTTCTCACCTTAGCGGTGGTCAGACTCGTGTGGTAATGATTGGTTATATTGCATCCTATCATCGTCAAATAAATACTTCTCACCTTGGCGGTGGTCAGACTCATGTGGTAATGATTGGTTAATTTGCACCCAATCATCGATGGGTAAAATCTTCTCGCCTTGGGAGGGTTCAGATCTGAGTGGTAATGATTTGTTAATTCACACCCAATCATTGATGGGTAAAATCTTCTCACCTCGTGGAAGTTCAGATCCATGTGATATTGAACACCTCAAATTCAGCTGAGAAGTCAGAGTAATCCTATTATTAGTTATTACCTTTTTAAGCCGATGTTTGTTGAAAACCATATTTTTCCAATAGCTAGGATTCCACTGAGAATCCACCAAGGTTTTTTCGCCGTTGGTTCTCATATCATTGATAACCACTATATTATTTGATGATTGGACAGGAGATGGGCCAATTATGGTAGCAGATTTGGGAGCACTAATACCTCCAACATTCTTTTTCTTAAGTCAAGAAGGAGAATTTCTGACAAGCATACAGGAAGGCGACTGCTCTGTTTAAATCTGTGGAATGGTCCATTTTCTTCGCTCAAAATCCCAGGTTTCCCCCAAAATCTGAATAAATGATTTCATGATTTAAATTTTATTCTCAATTTTTGAGGTTTTATCTGTATATATTAGAAGACAAAGTTGTTTTAAACACCTTCGCTTGGTTGTTTTTATATTATGAAATGGGGATATGGAGAAATTTGTTCCCGCAGAGTCTGTGGGTGGTGGGCTATTCACAGGCCTATTTTGAGAATCTCAGCCTCTGATTTTCCCATATAGGCCCGTTTTAGACCATTTGGTAAGTACCCATGGCATTACAGAAACTTTTCTGCATATATTTTTATTCATCAGGGATGTATCAGAGCTTGGCATTCTCATGTCGACCTTATCACAAAAATTTCCATTTTTGGGATAATTCAGCCTGGCAGCCCCTGATTCTCTGGGCTGCCCTTTGCCGTGGCTCTCTATATTCTCATCTAGCGGTGGATTCAGCTTGGAAGCTCCTAATTTTCTGAGCTTCCTGATGCCATGGTTATCAATGTTTACACTTTTGGTATAATTTGGCTTGGCAGCTCCTGATTCGCTGAGCTGCCTGATGCCAGGGTTATCAAAGTTTCCACTTTTGGCATAATTTGGCTTGGAAGCCCCTGATTCACTGGGCTGCCCTTTGCCGTTGTCATTCTCATTGTTTAAATCATCAGACTTCGGGTCTGCAGCCTTTGATTGGCCCAGTCACCATTTATGTCAACCCTTGCCACTTTTGCTCCAAGGTTTAGTCAATTTATTGTCATCTGATTCATCAGAATGCCATTTATGAGGGTTGTTGCCCTCAAACCCTACACTTTTAGTAATATTGTCTGCATTACTAAGAGCCAAATCCCCACCTTAGGGGGGTCGGGGCTATGTGGTGGTCAGGCAGCGCCTTGACCGTCACATTACCCCCCCTTTAGGAGCGCCCCCTGAACATCTAGTATTCCTCCACCTTCCAGGGACAGTTGGCACAATTAGCGGCTGTTTTCCAGGAGGATTCTTCTATAAGGTAGCCAAGCCATTTTACCAAGTACCATCACTTTTTGTGAGCGATCTTGGTGTCCAGAATCTCCTCCACCTTGTACTCCGCCTCCCCTGGGTTGTCCAACTGTACCATCTCTAGATTCACTGGTATGAGTCCTTCATATTTATTGAGCTGCAAAACATGAAAAAATGGGTGTTCGTGCAATCCTTCTGAGAATTCTAGTTCATACACCACCTCATTCACCTGTCAAAGGACCTTGTAGGGTACTAGGTTAACGGGTCCAAACTTCCTACACTGTTCTTGGGTGTGTAGTGTTTGGCATTTACCAATACATAATCTCCATCTTTGAGGGGTAGAGTCTCAGAGCGATGCGCATCCGCCTTCCTCTTCTGGGCCTCCGCCGCCTTCTCCAGGTTGGCTCTCAATGTCTTAAGATTTTCCCTCATTCCAGTCACTAAATCATCTGCCGCGTGTTTTGTTCCCCCAGCATGTCCCTCCATTGTCCGTGGTTGATACCCATGGCTTGCAAAAAAGGGCAACATTCTGGTTGATGAGTGTGCCAGGTTGTTGTGCGCAAACTGTGCAATTCTGAGCCACTTGATCCAAGGATTATGTTTCATGGTGAGGTAGAACCGTAGGTACTGTTCAAGGTTCTGATTAACCCTCTATATCTGGCCATTTGATTGGGTGTGGTAAGCGGAAGAATGGCATGGTTTAATTTTAAGATTTTCCAGGAGGTGATCCCAGAACCTGGAGATGAACTGCGGGCCCCTGTCCGAGATGATCTCATCCAGGAGTTCATGTCAGGCAAAGACCTCCCTCACGAAGATTTCAGCCATGTTCTTCGCCATGACCTTAGAGGTGCATGGGAAGAACTCAGCATATTTTGTGAGTCAGTCTACCACCACCATGACTGCATTGTAGCCCTCCAACTTTGGGAGCCCGGTGATGAAATCCACACTCAGCAAGGACCACGGCATTTGTGCGATCTGAAGTGGTTTTAACTTCCCTATGGGTTTGCTTTGAGATGGCTTTAACCAGGCACAGGTAAGGCAGCGCGCGGTATACCTTCTTACAGTTCCTGCTAGGCCCAGCCAGGAGTGATTCTGGAATATCAGCTCAATTGTTTTACCCGCACCAGGGTGTCCCGCCAGGGGGTGGTCATGACATAACTCCATTACTTTGGTTTGAAGCTTGAGCATTGGGACCCATAGGCAATCATGGTGCAGGATGAGGCCCCCCTCCTTCCTGTGATTCCTGTAACCTTTGCTGGGGTCCCCTCCCTCTACCTCTATCCTGACCTTGTCCCCAAATTTGATGCATCGTTGGGCTGGTCAGATTCTCTCTTTTAAGTTGGCGCGTTCTTCCTGTACCGATGCAAACACCTGGGGTGGGAGCATCATGGCCATGTTGAACTCGTCCAGCTCCTCCTTCGCGAAGGTCATTTTTGGGTTACAGCTAATTAGGTCTGGGAGTAGGTTGCTCTCTCTGGGCTTAAATTCTATTTTGAAGTCATATTGAGGCAGCTCTAGGTGCCAGCGAGCTTCTCTTTGGTTCATCCTATGGGGGCTCTTATGGAACTCCAAGGCCCTGTTTTCAGTCCAGATCGTGAATGGGTGGCGCGCGTACAACAGATGATGCTGCCACTCATCTAGTGCTGCGATGATCGCCAGGAGTTCCTTTTCATAGACGTGTAGTTTGTTTTCTCCAGTAGCATCTTCCTGCTGAAGCAGCATACCAGGTGCTCCAAACCATCCTCCCCTGTCTGCAAGAGGAGCGCCCCAATGTCGAAATTTGACGCATCTGTCTTTACAATGAATGGATGATCAGCGTCCAGGTGCGCTAGGACTGGCGCTGTGAGAAGGGCCTCCTTGATGGCCTGGAACGCCCTCTCTTCCTCCTCCCCCCATTGAAAAGGGACTTGCCCAGTCAACCGGGTAAGCGGGGCAGCTGTTTCTGAGAGGTCCTTGGTGTATCTCCTCAGGAAATTCACCACCCCTAAGAAACTGCACACACCTGTCTTATCTGTTGGCGCTGCCCAATCCTTCACAGCCGCAGCTTGTATGGGCAGTTGGCTGTTCCATTCTCAAATACAATGTTGCCTAGGAAAGATATGGAGCCTTGTAGAACTCGCATTTGGAGGGCTTCAGTCGCAGGTTAGCCTTATCCAGTGCCATGAGGACCTTCTTGATGTCCTCTGTGTGCATCTCGAAAGACTTGGAGAACACCATGCTGTCGTCCATATATGTGACAGAATTTCCCAAATTAAGTCGCCCAGGGCATGGTCAATGGTCCTTTGGAAAACGGCTGGGGCATTCTTAAGTCTGAACGGCATGACCTTGTACTCATATACCCCTAGGTGGCGCTTGAATGCTGTGTACTGTTGGTGCTCAGGTACAATTGGCACTTGGTTGAAGGCGTCGACCAGGTCTAACTTTGAGAACAACTGACTCCCAGCGATCATCTGGGAGATGCTCGCCATTAGAAGAATGGGATAGGGGTCCATTTCAGTTATGGCGTTCAAACTGCGGTAGTCCACACAGGGGCGGAGCTCGCCTTTGGACTTGGGGACCAGGAGGATGGGAGACACCACTGGAGATTTTGAGGGCACAATCATCCATCGCTCCAACATATCCTTCACATACTGGTCTAGGGCTTCCTTCTCTCTGGGGTTCAGGGGGTACACTGGGCTTCCTTTTGGGAGCTCAGCATCCCCTTTGAACTTGAACAAGAATGCAAAGGGGCCCTGTGGAGCACAGGTGACGGCGACGCTCCTCTGGAACAGGTGTTCATAGTCTCTGAATTCCTCTGGTATCTTTTCCCTCTCAGTCCCTAGGTGCACAGAGTTCACGCCAGGCCTGCTTCTGCCTGAGGTAAAGAATTCTAACGTTATAGGCTCTTGATCCTTGGGATGAAGCATCACCTGGCCCTCCTCCAGATCAAAATGTGGGAAGTACTTTTGCCACCATCTCAGCCCAGAACGATGGGGTGGGGCAGGTTCTGAATAGCGCAAAAGTCTTCCCAGAAGTGGTGGAGTCCCTGCTTAAGCTTGATCCTGGGCTCAATCTCCCAGCATTCTAATGACTTGGAGGTGTCCACAAGAGTCACGGTACCCTTTTCTCGCATTTTTATTTCCAATCTCTTGGTTAACTCCTGGTCCAGGTAAATTTCTTCAGCTCCAGTGTCCACTAACGCCCACATTTTTTCTAACTTGACCCATTTCCCTTTCTTCTTTCAATCCAATGTAAACGGAATAAACAGGTAGGAGGAACCATTTCCTTTATTGAGTGAAGAAATGCAAGTGGGGGTTGGGCGAAGGTTGTAGGTGGGGCCATCCGAGCCACTGGGAGTAGTGGGTGCAGGAGCTGCAGGGCGTGGGGAATTTTCACTGGAGCCCCCTGCTCTTGTTTCCCCATATGGCTTGAGATGGGCTCTGACTCCGCGCATCATCCTCGGAATCTACCGTGGTTCCCATGCACAGGGACCATGGCTTGGGTCAAGGCTAGCTGGTTCTCTACCTAAGAAGTAACAGTGACCTTTATCTCAAAGGTTGCCCCCAGGCGGGTAGCGGCAATAGCTGTGAGGATGTCTGGGTCAAGGTTCTGTCTAAACATCCATGCGACTGGGAAAGAGACACTTTTGCGGCTTTAGTTAGGGGCTGGAACAGCTGAGTTTACTCCTTAACGGCCATTCTCCCTTGGCTGAGGGCCAAGAGTGCTGACCAGGAGGCATCCTGAGAGTCATTTGGGGTGGCCGCTCTTTCCACCAAGTGGAGGCAGTCCTCCATAGAGGCTGGAAGGGCCAGCTGTGTTTCCAAGAGGTCAGTGAGCCAGATGGACAGGTTCTTCAGCAGGTCTGCTATCACCTGAGCGATCTGGAGGGACGCGGCTGTTGTACCCCCAGTGGCCGCTGTTAGGCGGGCCTATAATCTAATGCAAGAGAAGGTTCTGTACAGTACACTTTACTCCTCTGGGTTCAGAGCTTGTCTAAACTCGGACATGGCGTCAACGTGTTGGACATAAGCAATGGAATTCCCTCAGGACAGGAGGAGGCGAGTGGCTTCCCTCATCAGGAACAGGTAGGAAAAGATAACCATCAGGAGAGTGGTAGTGTGCTCATACCAAGTGGGTAGGACTCTCTTGTATGGTTTCCCCATCCCATCCCATAAAAGGGAGATGATATTAAAGGAACTTCGTCCAATGTGATGAACGGGGTCCTTCCACATTGCCACAAAACATTTGGGCAAAAGGGCCCAGGTGAGGGCCCACAAACATGAGAAGGCTGTGGTTAGGTCCTTCATTCATTGGCTTGATGAGCGGTTGAGATATCCTTGGAACACCATGATAATCATACTCACACTGAGGAGGACAGTCTGTCCCCCAGAGAGAGCATACAGGAAGGCGACTGCTCTGCCAAAATCCATGGATTGGTCCATTTTCTTTGCTCAAAATACCATGTTTACCTCCAAAATCTGAATAAATGATCCATAATTTAAAATTTTATTCTCGATTTTTGAGGTCTTATTTGTATATATTAGAAGATGAAGTTGTTCTAAACACCTTCGCTTGGTTGCTTTTATATTATGAAATGGGGATTTGGGGAAATTTGTTCCCACAGAGTCTACGGGCAGCGGGCTATTTGCAGGCCTATTTTGAGAATCTTGGCCTCCGATATTCCCATTTAGGCCCATTCTAGACAATTCGTTGGGTACTCATGGCATCGTGGAAACTTTTCCGCATATATTTTCATTCATTGAGGACATATCAGAGCTTGGTATTCTCATGTTGACCTTATTGCAAAAATTTCCATTTTTGGGATAATTCAGCCTGGCAGCCTCTGATTCGCTAGGCTGCCCTTTACCATGGCTCTCTATATTCTCATCTAGCGGCAGATTCGGCTTGGCAGCTCCTAATTCACTGAGCTGCCCAATGCAATGGTTATTGACTTTTCTGCTTTCGGTATAATTTGGCTTGGAAGCTCCTGCTTTGCTGAGCTGCCCGATGCCATGATTAACAACATTTCCTCTTTTGGCATAATTCAGCTTGACAGCCCTTGTTTTGCTGGGCTGCCCTTTGCCATTGTCATTCTCATTGTTTAGTTCTTTGGACTTTGGGTTGGCAGCCTTTGATTAACCTGGTCGCCATTTACATTGACCCTTGCCACCTTTGCTCTGAGGTTTAGTCAGGTTATTGGCATCTTATTTCTCAGAATGCCATTTACGAGGGTCTTTGCCCTTGAACCCTACACTTTAGTAATATTTTCTACATTACTAGGATCCCTGATTCCCGCCATAGGGGGGTCGGGGCTATGAGGTGGTCATACAGCGCCTTGACCGTCACAGAGATGGCTAACAAAAACCTGTATGCATTGTTGAGCTTCAGTTTAATTCTCTACTAAGAGCTCTCAGTTCACTGCCCCTCTGACGCCTACAGAGCATAGCTATCATCAATGTCTTAAAATGGTTGCTCACTTCTGGGTTCATGGGATGATGCGTTATGCTACAATCATGGGGGATCCAACGCCATGCTTGCCCTATTTCATCATCAGTGCATGCGCCAGAGTCAAGAGCTTCAGCCTATTTCGACTTCTTACCCAATTTTGTTGCCCTCAGACCTTCTCACCCTTATTGAGTTACTAGCCCTGACCCTTTTGTGGAAATTCCCTTAGACTTTGCAGTATCTGCCTTTAGAGCTGCCATCGAATCACCTTCTGCTCGCCAACCTCCTAGAGCCTGCTTCCTCATCCTTGATAGTTGCTTTTTACATGGAATAAGAGATTTGGTCCAGGCTTCTCCATAGTCTCATTCCCTGTGATGTATTCATACACTCTCATGCCACTGGCTCACCTCATACCACCCTACTGCCACTAAGGCTCCATCTTCCTCCCACCTTTGGTATAGAGGCTCTGAAAAGCCTTCTTCCAGGGTTGTGGTAAAGTGCCCATCTATTACTCCCTGTCCATAGGCTCAAATGACCCAACTCATGTGTCATGCTCAGTCTTTTCCCCTAGAGTGCAAGGAGGAATAGCCCTTAGCTTTGTATCCCAAAAATATAACTCTTTCGCTTAAACAAGACCTGTATAAGGCCTCAGGTGCCATATATCAAGCTGGGCATGGGTATGTATCCTTCTAAAACCAAAAAAGGTTTAAACCCCAAGGACTGCCTCTCACCCAGAGATCTAACCTAAAGCATATCTTGTATGAGAAATGGGTAGCCGCTGCCACTCCATGCTTTCCACACGCCTTTCCTTTGTCTACCTTCAACTAAACCCATCCAAGTCTCAGAATCCGCAGGTTTTTCATCTAAAGTAAATAAAAAAACCTTTAAAATTTTAAGAAGCTCTTTACGTGATCCCCATTCCCTTCCCCTAACAGGGGTTCACGCAGAAGTCAATATGAGTAGCAAAAACTTACCTAACTAGTCAAATTTGGGCACATGGTTTATGATAAAGGTCTGATAAAGGGATCATATCTGGCACACCAAATCAAATTTGGAAAGGAAAATTTAGACATTCACGATATGAGGAAAATCACTTTAGAATAGCTTGAAAAATTGGTTAATAATATTGAGGGGAAATTGAAATTCAAAAACTATTAAAATACAGATTTCAGAAATAAAAATCACTCCATACTATTGTGGTTTAGCTTAGAAGCTCTCCCTCATCACAACGTAAGACCCAGCACCCTGCTAATAATAGGTTGTTGGGTTATTTTTTCTATGGCTTTCACTTGTAATTTAATAAAGAAGTATTCATTAAGGAACTTCCTATTATCTATACTAATAGGTTAAAATGGCTAATGGAAAACAATTCCCTGGGTTGGAGCCTTTCCAACACCTCCTCCAACGCGCCCACCCAAACTTCCTTAAATTGATGCCTTGTGGACCATTACTACCCTTTTGGGTTTTGGCATACTCACAAATGTAGCCAAGTTTTTCTTTAGCATGCTGGATTTCTTACATTAATATCCAATTCCATGAGACATAGGTAAATTGTTTGTTCAAGACATCCTGACCTTGAATGACTCTCTCACCAACTCAAGTCTCTTTTCACTCTCAAACATGCTCCTTAACTGTTGTCCATGGGATATTACTGCTAATCTCATGCACCAGTTCATATTAGATTGTGCTACACAACTCTCAACCCTTTGCCTTCCCTTTTTCTGGAAGCGCCCTGAGTTGGATACCCTCTAGTTTCGTCGCATTAGGTCGAAGCCAGCTGTTAATATCTGACAACAAGGAGAAGCTAATGGGTACCGTACTAGATTTCTATGTTGTAGGGGATGTACCCTGCGCTCTTGACTATGACACCATGTGCTTCTATAAGCGCAAATAATGTCAAATAATATAAGTATATGAATTTAAATCCTCAATACATGGAACTTGGATAGCACCTTAGAGCCTAATATACTTCTTTCAGGGCCTAAAGATGCCATAATGGTTCATTTAGACAATTCTCACTCTGTATAATCTCCCTCTCTTCCCAAAAATCAAACGCCCCTTTTGGGTTAGTGGCGTTTCCTATAAACCCTTCAGCTTCAGCTATTGGTTCCTCTCTCATCTCACTTGTCAATAAGATGGAAGAAAAGCGTCACATGGATTTTGTTTATGAGGATCTTTTAAACGTGTGACCCTTATAAGACTATGACAATCCTGAGTCTTCACCTTTGTCTTATGCTTGGACATCAGCTATGCTCACCCAGTTCATCAACGGATTTACTAAGGTGCTTAAAGACTCTAAGGTTAAGAAGTATGATGCACCCTTTACTCCCTTAATTAGTTATATAGAGCTGATAATGCTTACTTTTTGTTTCTCAGCTCTAATTGGGTAGGACAACGTATGGTAACAGTAACTTCCTTGATAGATACTGGTGCCACAGGGAATTACATTGGCTTTAAGATGTTGCAAGATTTGGATCTTGCGGTTACCTCAGGTCCTCAGTCCTAAGACATCTGAGTCCCTATTCTCACAGTCCCTCTTTATAAACCCTTGCGTTTTGTGGATCATACATATGAATTCATAGCACACTTCGCGGTAATCCCTGAGTTGCTATACCCAGTAATGTTGTGGTAAAATGGTGGCGCCGCCAGACTTTAAGTATTGACTTGGAGCGGATTATGTTAGCCTTTACTTCCAATGATCACTCGGGTGAAATTCCTCTTCTTCCCGCTTTATCAACGGGCACTGAAGTGGAGGCAACTGTGGAATACTCTTCTATGGATAAAATGCCTGAGCTGCCTACTTTGTCCCTCGTCCTTGTCCACTTCAGGTCATTTTTTGACGTAGATGGAGCCAATAAGCTGCCAAGTCACTCGGAATTTGATCTGAGTTTTCAGTTAATGGTGGATTTCATTAAAATAAATGTCACAAATATCCATACACAGCTTGATAAGACCAGGGGTTAATGACTTAATTGAAGACATGGTAAAGAAGGGGTAAATAGTAAAAAACAACCCCTGCGCCCTCTCCTATCGTGTTTTCCCAAAATCCTGATGGTACCTTGAGACCATGTGTGGATTATGGACACTTTAATAATCTGACTATACCAGATCCGTATCCCTTACCTTTGGAGGCAGCAGATTTTCCAGGAGATTTCCAAGTCACAGGCTTTTGAAACCTAATCTAATGAACGTTTTCCATCAAGTGTGGGTTAAGTCTGGCCAGGAGCGACTGATTGAAAATTGCATCTGGTATGGAATATACCAGTTAAAGGTCATGCCCCTTGTTCTGAAGAACGTTTTAGAAGTTTCCAGCTCCAAATTGGTGACGCTTTGCGGAATATTATATTCTCCTGTTCTATTGCCTACGTGTATGACATTTTAATCCACTAGACCAACGTTGAACAACACAGTTTGGATTTAGTAGCGGTGACATAAGCATACCACAGATCTGTCTTGTTGTTAAGCATAAAATTTTAGTTTTAAGGATGAAGTTCAGTTCAAAATCATGTAACGCTAAAAGATGTTTTCACCATTGCGCCTTCTATATTGATGGGTATTTGCTCATGGCCCACCCCAGTAACACAAAACAACTGCGGAGCTTCTTAGGTTATGTTATTTTTCTTAATAAGTTCTCACCAGCTATTTCAGAGCTAGCCTCGCCCCTTCACTCTTTTTAATGGTAGAATGCACCATTTTTTTAGACTCCAGAGTGCGAAAAGGCTTTTGATGCAATAATAGTTGTCTTCACCTTTAAGACCTTTACATCATGTTGATGAGGATAAGCATTTTATTGTGTCATGTGACGCTTCATCTACTGAAGTTAGTGCTGTACTTCTGCAAGAACATGAGGGGAGAGTACACTGTGGCGTACTACTCAAAGAAGTCTAGTGCCACGGAGAGCGCTTGAGCCATTTATAATAAAGAGTTGACTGCTGTTTTCTGGTAGCTAAAGCACTGGCGGTAGCTGTTACATGGTACAAAATATACAGTGGTTGTGCACACGGACCAACAGTCACTTACTTATTATTGCAAATCCTAGAAGTTTTCTCACAGTCAGACTAGTATCCATCATGACCTTTTGAGCTTTAACTTCAAGTTTGAATTCTTCAAGAGAGCTACTCATACTTATCTGATTTGAGTTGCTTCCCCTAATGTGTTGCACTTTAGAGACAGGCTCGGATAAGTCACAATAATTCCTCCTGAGCAGGTTACACCTCCCCCACTTTCAACCATTGCTGTGGCGGCGTCCCTACGCCAGACTCAAAGATCAAGTATATACACAAATACAAATCTAAATCCAGATTAAATCCTGTGGTTCCATACCACAATTT
Source organism: Massospora cicadina (assembly GCA_022478985.1). Taxonomy (NCBI): domain Eukaryota; kingdom Fungi; phylum Entomophthoromycota; class Entomophthoromycetes; order Entomophthorales; family Entomophthoraceae; genus Massospora; species Massospora cicadina. The sequence goes on along the minus strand of JAKSZP010015867.1, from coordinate 180,654 downwards.
CCCTGGTACTTCTTCTGAACCAGTGAGTGAAGTTACTCCATCTGAACAGTCCTGGTATCCCCTGTCAACAGAGGTTATCTCATAAATGCTGTTATCACTAATACTCATTCTGCGCCAAGTAGTTAGATTACTCCATCTGAACTAGTCCTGGCATTTCCTGTCAACAAATGGTTCTCTCCTGGATAATGTTCTGGCATCTTAGTCTACAGATTTTGGAACGGGACCTCCTAGCAAATATTGATGCTGGTACAGTCCCTTATGGATGGTTTTCCTAAAAGGATAGGGTAGTATATTTTTGAGATTTAGTATGGATTCCCTCTGAGCTACGTTTCCACATCATAAGAGAACATCATGATCCCCTTACCAGGGAGCACCCTGGAGCAAAAAAATTCATTAATTTAATTTAAAAGAGGATGTGATTGGAATGACTGACGAAGGAGGCTCCCACCTGGATTGAGCAATGATTTATCTATGGTTGGTCTAAGTCAGATAGGGCAGGATGGAATGGCCTTCTCCACCCTCTTCATCAGGCGGCAGTTCCATGTCATAGCTGTCAGTGAGTTTCATTAAAGGTTACCCATATCTCATAATATGACGCAATCCTTGTGGTAGTAGATTGCTTTACAAAGTACACTATCTTTATTCCTTGTTTGACAGCCACTACAACCGAGGACATGGCGTGGCTGCTTGTAACACATGTAATTGCCTTGTTTGGGGTACACAAGAAGTAATTAGCGACAGTGTGCCTCTTTTTACATCACCATTCTGGAAGGCCTTGTGACATACTCTGAAGATTAATCCTAACATATCTTGATCCTATAAACCTCATGTCAGATGGCCAAATAGAGCATACCAACTAGTCCTTGGAACAGTACTTTGATGCTATGCAACGGCTTTAAAAGTTATTTATACAAAGATCTATCTCTGGCCCAATTCTCATACATTAACTCCCTCCGCTCCTTGACAGGGGTGTACCCATGTATGCTAACCTTGGGGTAAACCTTGCCTTTACTATTGGGCCCCAAACGCACAGTAGCATCCCAGCAGCGGACAGCTTTGTCACACATATTTAAGAGGCCCGTCAACTGGTATAGACCAGTTGACTAAAACAACAAAGGATGCCAAACAGTTTGCAGACAAGAAGCGGGAAGAGGTCCTTAACTATTAGATGGGCGACTTAGTAATGTTAGATACCAAAAATCTGCACCTCAAGGTGCCATGTTGGAAGTTAGCGTGCAAGTAAGCAGCACCATTCCCTATAACAAGGTTTAAACAGTTGAGCTTTTCACGTGAAACTTATCTCTTACTTTGAAAATCACACCTCATTTCATGCTTTCTCGCTCTCTTCTTTTAGGGGCAAGAAACCAGTGGAGGTTGATCCCATCAAGGTAGAGGGAGCTCCTAAATTTGAGATAGGCAAGATCTTAGATGCAAGGTGGGTTAAACGCTAAGTGTACTACCTAGTGTCATGGAAGGTTTATTCAGAATATGAAAACAGCTGTTTTCATTCAAGGACTGTACCACCTATCAGAGCTACTGGAGGAGTTTCAAAAAGAGAATCTAGATGACCCTGTGCCTGCTCCACCTAAGTCCGCCACCCTATCTGCCATCAAACTTCCCACCCCTTAGAAGAACTATGTACTCTAAAAGGCCCCTGAATGGGGTGTGAGCTCAGCCTGTAAAGGAAAGGGAAAATAAGGATTATGGTTGGGGCTAACAAGCTGATCTGGTTTATTCGCCCTTTCAGGACTAAAAAGGGCTCAAACTTAAAGACATTGCCCCTAAAATAAATCTCTGACCTAGAGCATACTTTGAATGTGAGACGGGTAGCTGCAGCCCTTCTTGCCTTTCATGTTTCTTTCCTCAGCCTACTCCCAAATCAACCTAGTTTCTAAATCTGCAAAGTATTATAAGGAAAGGATCAGAAATACCTGTGTAGATTCTGGAAATTTGAAGAGCTGCAACAACATGGGCCCCATCCCTTCATCCCCAACAGGCGTCTCAACCAGGAGTCAACCTGAAAGAGGGAACTTCCACTTGAAAGTAAAGTTTGGTCTGAGGTCAAAGGTAAAGGTCAAAAATGGTGACAAACCTGGCACTAAATCCCAAAATTATTTAATTACTTGGACATTTAAAACTCTCAAACGACCTGAGAATAGCGTGAAAACTTTGGCTTATACTATTGCTATGGGGAATAGATTGGGGCGATGATTACTAATCCTATTAAATTTGTAATTGGAGTGTGAAACTGTTCATTATAGTATTCAAAGTTGGCAACCATTCTTTGATATAAAAATTTGGCTTAGTGCCCCCTCCCCAAAACAACCTAAAAATCAGCACCCTGCTGTTGGAAGAGTATTGAAAATTAAATTAACATTTCATAATGAAATTTGGCCTAAAAACTTTCAGTAGTAATTACTATTGGATTTCATAAAAAAAGTTCACGGTTCTTGTCACTCACAATTTGAAGCACCCCGGAATGTCAATTAATTTCACCATCTACCACTTTCTGAATCCTGATATTCATAGCTGAGTATTCTGTGCCTGATTTTGCTGCTGAAGCACTCACATTCACAGGTGGTTTTTCTCTTAGCACACACTCATTATAGCACAACCAACAGGTAAAACCCTTTTGAGCAATCCTTATTAAAAAGTTCTTTCAATAAATATAACGGAAACTAAAGACACTAGTAAGTTTGTACTCTTCAAACCTAGCTTAAAATAGTGGCTTCCCTACTAGAACCAAGAATGACCTCACCTCACTTTTTTGTGCTTGGTGTAAGAGCTATTCAGTAAGTTTATAATTATTCTGTGCTAACTTGACCCTAGCTCATTCTTTCACATGAGTTGTATATAATATTGTGCTACTAATTAGGTCATCTTCTGGTTTTAAGAAATCCAAGGAGGAAAACTAGCCTAATATTTGATAAACTCACATCTGTACAATAGATAAAAGCTATCTGTTAGTCATTAGCATATATGTTAGTTCTTTGGCAAATGATGCTCATTTTGAGTCAATGGTTTTTATTGTTGGTTATAGGGGTTTGGTTGTAATTTAACAAACTAGACCAGGATATCTTTATACAGTAATGCACCCTTTATATCATAAGTTTTTGGCATCCAACTTGATTGGCTCTAATCACTTTTATGGCTTTAAGGTTTAGCTTACTAGAACACAAGTTACTAATTACCCTTGCGAGTTGTCTTATGAATGTATACATAACTATATGATGGCTTTACCATATTATATGATATGGAAAAGGTTCTATCAGGGTAAAAGGGTGCTAAAATTGTATATATGATCTAAGCACTTGACCATAATTATATCATCCCTTATCCAAACTATATCTAGACTGTAAGAAAATTGGCGTATAAGCACCCAATATTTCTAATCATATATTAAAACAGGGCAGCTGTTGGAGATTTGCCCTCCAGGCTTCATGATAAGAATGTTTTGGGGAAAACTCAGCTAAAAAGGGGAAATTTAAGACATTTACAACTCCCTGATAATAATGTGCTTTATTTGAATTTAAATGATAATTTTGTTAGCCAAAAGACCCTGGTCAATTTATGGTGGAACCCCACAAATTGGGGTAACCCAATTTCAAATAATCTCCGGGCAACTAAACCAATATAAGCAGTCAGATTACTCTGTTTACAAAGCGGACCATGGGGCGTCCATTGGATAGTAAACCTCCATCCATGATCAGGTCCATTCAAGCACCTATGTGGGGACCAACCCCTTTTATAGGCGTGGCGGGGGTCTTCCAAGGTGAAATAATTTTATCAAATGGGGATTGGCTAGAACTTATCAAATTGTTACCCATGTGTACATCTTAGCTAAGCATGATTCCCCATCCATGTTCCGCCTAAGAGAAGTGAGTTTTCTGATCTTCAATAGTCTAAAATCATATTTTACTAATTTGAAATTCCCTAAGTTATTTAAATGTTGAGCCTCAACGTTTTAAATGGTATTATCAATTTATTATATAGGATTCTCTTTTTATACCCCCACACGTGGCACATAATAAAAACTCTAAAACCAAGAACCACTTTAGTATTTAATTATTTTCTTTATTTTCATATAACTGGTGGGACAAGAACCTCACTTATATTGTTGGATTCAAGGCTACTAGCACCAGTGAGCCTTTTTCCAGCCCCAAATCCAACAGTAGTAATATGAGGATTAATACCCTTCAAAAAAAGCAAATGTATAATCATCCTACAAGGTAAAAATTCTATTTATAAGGAAGAGTGAAAAAAACCCCATCCAGTCTCTAAATCTTCATTAACTTGGCTAAAAAAAATCCCTATTGGTTTTTTGGCCAATGCTATTACCATTATCACCTCTCCCAAAACTGCTTTAAAATTTGCATTTAAACTAAATTGGCATTTAGTAAAGTTATGCACTTTGGGTTGAACTTAGACTTCCTATCAATTGACTAGGCAGCGGTGGAATTTGTAAAGCTTTTCAACTGTCTGGCCATAATTTTAGGTTCATCTTTCCAACTAGATCAACCATCTATGTTTAAAGATAATAATTGGAGTCTAAACGGATAATCCAAACTGAGTCATCAATTTTCATTCCCAAACAGATAATTCACAAAATATGATAATGATAACCATGCTACAGTTTGAACTTTAAATGGAGCATCAAAAGGGGAGCATACCTCAGTGGTAGAATATGTACCCTCTACCACTGACTCACCAAGTTAGATCCCATTAGTGAACTTTGGGTAGGGGAAAATTATCACCGTGTTGGCGTTGTGCACCAATGCCCAAACTGAGATCGCAAATAGCAAAGTCAGCCCATGGAGTTCCTGGCCTATCATATGCCGCATATGGAGGTTTTCTGGGTTTTATCCTCCTTTCCCATTTTCTTCAATTCCCATAAATTAGTGCGATATTGTCCTCAGGCTGGTCCATCTTGAATAAAATTTAAATGGAGCATCAATTTCTCTTTTTAAGACTTTTGTATTGTAGGAATCCAGCTGGTTGGTGCTCTCTGGTGCTAACACCGCTGGATCCCACAAAATAGATAATAATTTTTTAAATATAAACTTTAAAAAAACTTGGGTTTTTGGAGTTTTTTATTTGTAAAAACGAAAAAAGGGAAAACAATCCTCCTCAAGACTCAATTGGTCAGTATTTAAAGTATTTTGAGGGTCAAGGGGAATTTGAGGATATGTTTGGAATAGTGTAGCTTAGTTCTGAATTGGGTAATATTGGGGAATAGCATATGGGAACTTGAGATATTTACTTTTTATTAATGGAATGAAAGAAGGAATTATGATTGGCTAGAACATACCTGTGAGGTAATTATCATATGAACTTCAGCCAATCCCCATTTGAGAAATTTTTTCACCTTGGGGGACCCTCACCAGCCCTATAAATGGGGGGTCCCCGCGCAGGTGGGTTGAAAGACTTGGAGGTGAGTGGGGAGGTGCTTTCCATTAGTTGCCCCAAGGTCTGTCGGGTGTTTGGGGTGATATAATCAGTTGATTATTTGGTTAATGTCCGTGAAGATTGCAAAATGGTGTTTCCCTGATTTATGGGGTTCCACCATGAATTGTCCAGGATCTTTTGGCCGATTTCATTAATATTATTATTAAAATCATTCTTAACAACCTCAAAATGTTGCAAATGGATGACATTTCTCTTTTTCAGCTGAATTTGACCTAAAACATTATTCTTTTTCAGCTGAGAAGGCAAATGTCTGACACTTATTATACTAGCTGATATATTATTTACTAAGGTGGAATGGTAGTAGCGGCTTGTAAAGTCTCAATGGTGTTTAGCAATTGGACTATTAAAAAAGTTAAATATCATTTAAATTTTTAAATTTTATTTGAGGTAAGCTGACAAGGGATGGACATTACTGATACAAAACATAATAAGCGAACTGAAAACACAAACCAAAAGCCCTAAATGTGTGGCGAGACACCAAAACAAGAGGAAAATAACCTATTAGGTGTATCAGTAGTGAACCTCTTATCTCACCATGTTGGAGGGGGAGGGGGATCAGGTGGATTATTGATTTAATCTTCACCTTTGAAGAGGTGGATAAAAGCAGAGAGCAAGGGGGTTGGGGCATCCACAGGATGTGGATCGAGGTGAAAAAGATAATTGTTAAGATCTTTAGTAACAATCTGGGCCTTGGGCAAAACCTCCAAGAGTTCAGCAACATGATGTTCAGCTTGTATGTGTGCATTAGGAAGCTGAAAAATTTGTAATATTGGCTCTGGTGATACATGTGGTGGGGGAAAATTCTGCCAGTGCAGCCAAATGTTTGACAGCAAAGGTGGCAGTTTCATGTAATTTTTCAATTTCCCTTTTGCAACCTCAGGGAAATCATCAGGGAATTTGGATAAATGTAGCCCTTCTTTAAATTCAGCAACCAAGAGTGCCATGGCTGCTCAGAAATGGCAACTATCAGGAGAGGCCACCACAACCTCAGCAAGTTGATGGTCGCTCAAGAACGGGGTAGCAGTGGATTTGGGAATATATTTTTGGGTGGGAATGTGACATCAAAGTCTGAAGGCAAATATGGTCCTGAACTAATTGGAAAGTCCAGAGGTGGGACAATTTCCCCAGATTTGGTTATTTCATCCAATAAGTCCCAGAGATTTTGGTTGATTATAATTGATTCAGAGAGACGTGGCTGTGAATGGGTAAGTTTTATGGCAGAAGATTGGTTGGTTTGAATTTGGGTCCAAACCTGCGCCCAATTGGGTATATTGTGAGAAATTTGGCCAGCTTGGGTTTTGGTTGCAAAGGTTTGCTGATTTTTCAAACGTTCAGCTGGAGGGGGTGGGGGCAGCCAAAATCCCCACTCAAATGCTGTTTGTGTGGCCACACGTGTGGGATTGGCAGTTTCCACATTTTTGAACTATGGTGACAGGCCTTTTTTTAGTGGTCCAACTCATGGCAGAGGGGGCAAACTGTGCAGCCGTTATTGGTGTGAGCCCAAAAGAAGTAATCCGATACAGATGGGTTATAAGCACGTGATGAGATGTGCTGGGCTATTGTTGGCTGGTGGGGGGTAATGGTGGCCATTGCCCATAGCTCCACTAATTGTTCAGCACCACTTAGGACAAGGAAGCGGAGGATGGGGTCTGTGCCATATTTGGACAGCCCTGTCATCAATTCTTCATAGAGTGCTTGAGGGGGAAGGTGTGAAGGAAGGTTTGCAAAGGTTACCACAAATGTGGTATCACTGGGGAGGCTTTATTAAAAATTATTTGAGGTGGGTCGACCTTGGGACAAATATACACACCAATATTGTTTTTTAGCCAGTACAGGTGTTGAACTCAAAACCTGCACTAGGGGTGGAAGCAGTTTTACCTGCTCAGCTAACCACCCTTTGGGGAGGCGTTTATGGGTGGTGAAAATGGGTGTGTTTTTAATAATTAATGGCGTAGCTGCTGCAGTGGCTGCATCTTCTTCAGTGGGAAAGCCTATATCAAAATAGTCCTTGTAAGGGCAGAAGTCAATAAACCCAGCTGGTGCAAACGTGGTCATTGCCAGCTCAATTATCCTTTGTCAGCATATGGGAAGAGATGTCCATAAATTTCGCATAGGCAAAAGTGTTGTTAGTTTTGGTAGGGCTAGGGGGTGGGGGCAGGTTGGGTGGACTCACACTAAATGTAATAATAAGTCCATTGAAGGGACAAATCGACCTGATGCATTAGGCAGGCTGGATGAGCCAATCCACACTCGTTTGCCTGCTGGGCAGAAAACGCTATCAGGTGGAGCACCGCTGCCCCATACTGGGGCAGCAGGTGGTGGATCCTCAGACATAAATTTAAAACTGATGCGGTGTAGGTGGCGATGGAAAATTAATGGTTACTTTTAATCAAAATTGGTCGAAAGAGATGTCAAGCAGAAAGAAAAAATTAAAATGTTAATATCTGGTTAAGTTGATATTTAAATAATGATGGGGGATAAAACTTATATGCCCCAATTATATGACAGCTTAAAGTTGTTGATAAGGTGAATGGAAAATAATTTAAACATTGAATTATCAGTTGGGTAAATTAACGTTCAATAAAACAAGTCTCAACCAAATTAAATTATCCATCTGTAAAGTTACCCATATAAAATAATCAGAATGCTATTGCATCATAGTCTTACTACCATATTTTGTTTCAACTAAAACTGTCTATCTATCAATCCAAATCAAAGTGACCATATCATTATACTTGAATGATTGACTTAACTTTAACTCCAATAAAGCATGTTCAAAAAACTGTTCCACAGCACTTGGGAGGAACCACACATGACTACCCCAAACATCACTTGAAATTTTCCTAACTGTAGAGTGCAAGACAAGTGCTCTACTTGCATAGGTATAGCTCCTTCCTGGAACTCCTCTCAATAATACACAATTGTAACTCCTCCATCTAGCGATGAGGTGTTTCCCAAAAATATTGTACAGAGTACTATATGATACTCGATATTTCTTCAACTCTCATAAAGTACATATCCACTGCAAGAGAGACTTCAATAGACTAAAATGAATTTGAGCTAGTGACGATACTTTAATTGGGATAGAAAGGAGGGGCATTTATAAGGGATTCTCTTTACATGGAACCACAATGTATACAGGCTAGAAGCACAATTGTTGTGGAGTATAATGGCAAAATGTGTACAATGAGTACACTAGGTAATATTGTGCCATTTAGGGGTGGAAGGCGAGTCGGTAGGGCGTACGGCTACCAACCTGAAGGTTGCAGGTTCGATTCTCGCCCTTTGCACATTGATCGGGGTGCCAGCTGAAGGAAACTATTGGCGGTTAGTAGGTATAATAACACGAAAACCTTACCCATGACGTAACCAGAAAATCCCGAGTCCCGATCTGGAGGTGAAAAACTTTCTACGACAGAGTTGACCCTGCTCAGGTTTCATGTCAATACTTTCTTTCTCTATTTTGGTAATGTCTGTCCCCCAGTCAGCTTGCCTCGAATAAATAAAAGAATAATATTGTGCCATTTATAGGAAAATTGATCTAGAAGGTTGAAATCGCTGCGTGACAATTCTGGAATGAATAGGGAAACTAGAGAGTAGGGTTAATTGTTATAGCGTTTAGAAATAGTCCAATTGTATTCCTGTTTGTTCTGACCATAAACGTTTGATAGGTAATTATTAAAGTCAAGTCAACACCTTTGACAACGCTCCCCCTAACTTGACTTAGCTTCTGTAGAAGCTAATTAAGAAATTGACTGCTGTGTTAAGGTTTAATAAACTTTGTGTGTACTCTAATAACAATTTTTCCCAATGAGCGGATTCTTAATAGTATAGACATCAAAGGGATGAGCACTCTAAAATTACATATGGCCCTTTTCAGAGCATTGAAATCTTGTGGATTTGTCTGAATTTGTAGGAGTTACAGTACACCACCCAGTCACCCACGTTGAACTTTTGCAAGAGTGTTCGATGGATATCATCCTGTGCCTTCTGGTTAATGTTTCTGGTTAAGGTGGACCTGTAATCCTCATCCTGAATTTTGATTGGTGCCTCAGCTAGATAGTCAAAAAAATGGTCCTGATCCATTCTTCATATTTAAAAATGGAGTATAATATGTGCGTTAAAACGGGCTCTCAACCATACAGTAATTGGAAGGGGGAAAATCCAGTAACACTATGTTACCCAATGTTGTATGAGAAAACAGCGTTATGATGTAGAGGGCCCATTGGGAAAGGGCAGAGACAGCAAACTTATAAAGGATTTTTCCTAAGGTCCCATTAATCCTCTCAATGGTGTTATTGGTCTTTAGATGGTAGGATCAGAAAAAACCCTTAATCCCCATAGGCCATTTCAGTTCCAAATCATTTTCAAAGCAAAGTTGGTCGCGTTGTCCATAATGATAACTTACAGAAACCCATGACTGTGAATTTTGTGCATTATGATAAACTTAGCTGTAGTCTGTTCCAGTATTGTGTAAGGACTTAGCTTTAAACCACTTTGTAAAGTGGTCAATGTCCAAAATAATGTCTCAATAGTTAAAATTGGTGACTGGTAGAGGGCTAATAACGTCAATTGAGATTGTGTGCCACACCCAGCAGACTTAACCAGCTGATAGGTGGTCAAAAACTTAAAGGTTGTTGTGATTGGCACTCATGGTACTTTGTCAAGATATCCTGGATGTTAAGCCTCCTTGATTCCCAGTGGTAGCTCTGTTGGATATGCTTTGGCATCTCAACTAGCCTTCATGCCCAAATGATACAATGAGTTTGCATATTGAACAACGTGTATTTGGAAAGCATGGGTATATTCGCTTTCTACCGTCATCATTGATTTTGTAGAGTACCCCATTCCTGACTGTGATTCTTCAATAATTGATTTAAAGTATCCCTAAGATAATGTTGTTCATCGTTATATTTACAGGTTTTCTTTTATTAAGTAATTGGTTGACTTATGGATCATCATGCAGACACAATTGGTATCTGGTAAAGTCTGTCAGCTCTTTAATGAGAGAACCTTGATTAATGTACCACCTTATAGCCATAGGCCTGTAGCTGCAACCCCCACTTTGCCAGCTGAATTCAGGCTCTTTAAGGCTATACAGCCACCGCAAAGAGCGTGATTAGTAACCACTCAGAACTTAAAGCCATTAATATAAACATAAATTGTTCACAGGCAAAAATAATGGCTAACTTTTGCGTTCTGTTACTGTATAATCTCTTTCCTGCTTAGTAAAGTTTGCAAATACAGAAAGCTACCAGGTGCTCCTTCCCTTAATCATCCTGTTGAGAAAGCACAGCCTCTAATGTCTGATAAAAAAGCAATGTATTGGACAATAAAAGGCTGCTTGAAGTCAGGATAATGTGCATGGATGCTTGAGTTAGCTTCGATTTCAACTTGATAAAAATATTCTCACATTCAGGGAACCAGAGTAAAATCTCTCCACATTGGATTAGGTGGAACAAGGTCTCGTTTAGATGAGCAAATCCAATATGAACTGGAGGTAGTATACCATTATACTATAAATAATTATGTCCCACTTGTTCTTGGGACTTTTTCAGTCAGTTAACAGCCTCAAGTTCTGGGATGTGGTCATATCCCTTTAGTATTGATAATGTGACCCAGGTACTACACTTATCTTATAAATTGACATTTTCTGGGATTAATTTTAGTTTGAGCCTTGATTATATGCTTGAAATCCTCTTTCAAATGAGACGTGTGATGGGTAAAATTGCGCGAAAAGACATTGATATTGTCAAGGTATACTAGGACACAGCTTAGCCTCAAAATCCCCCAATATGGTGTCCATGGCTCTTTGGAAGGTATCTACAAATTGCATAAGCCTTTGGGAATGAGGGTAGATTGATACAGTCCTTGGGAAGTGATAATGGCGCACTCCTTCTTCTCATCCTTAAGTAGATTGATTCTCCAATAGCTGCTTTTAAGATCCAGGTCATAAAGTAATTAATCCTCTTAGTTAATCAAGATTTTTATTTATATGAGGTAGAGGATAAGAGTCTTTTTTAGTAATTTTATTTAAGCAACAATAATTAATTATGACTTGGTTTAGTAATCTTTCCTCTTAGCAATGAGCACTGGACTGGCTTGGAGGCTGTGGGAGGGAACAATCATTTCTTGTTGTATTAATTCATTAAGGTTTTTCTGAATGACTTCTCCACTGGCTCAACCGCGTCAGTTGGGGAAAGAACATATGGGCCAGCCATCCCCAGTGTAATATGATGCAGTATACCTTTGGCGCACCCTAGGATTAAGCCTGGTAGAAAGTACAAGTGCATATTTCTGCAGTAAGGCTAAGGCATGGTTTTTTTGCTCTTTCATCAAGCCTTCCAACTAGTCCTGAGTTATGCGAGCACTTGCGCTAGGCGTGGTGTCAGGTAACCAAACTCTGACTGGTCTTCAATACTCTAAATGTTTAGTACCTCATCCTGGGGCAGCAAATGTATGTAAGCAATTTCTGTTGTTTGGTTACAGTAGGTTTTGAGCTGTAAGGTTATCAAGGAGCACAGAATCCCCTGGTTCCCAGGAACAATTAAGCTAGGAGCAGAATGAGGCTTGGTTAAAGCTCTTCTCTCTCATTGCAATCACTAATTGCAACAAATTTGATTCAAGACTAGCTAAGTTTGATAATCTTTTGAGAATATTAGTGTGCAACCTATGTTGGGTAGAAGTTGGGCTAACAAAGTAAAGTGCACAGGATTAGGCTCAGCACCATCCAAAGTTCATAAACGCCCCGGCAACACCAGCGACCTAAATAAAAATAAAAACCTGGCAGTGAGTATTTCCCAGAGATTTTTTCCCTAGCAAGCAAAATGCAACTCTTTCATAAAAACTCCACATTCCCAGCCCCCTGTTGTCAATGTAGAACAGGGTTCAAGTTTTTGGATATGAATCAAACAGTACTTTTATTAAACATTCTGTGAAGATGTGCACAGGCAATTTTTGGACACAGTATATGTTGCACCACACTCCATGACCTGCGGTTGGTTGGATCTTGGTGTGGGATCCACCGACGGATGCCACAAATATCTTATTTTAAAGTGAGAAATTTACTTATAATAAAAGTAATAAATAGCGCTTTGTTAAAGTTTTTTACTTTTCTATTGTTTAAGCAAAGCAAACCCAAAGAAAGGTCCTTTTCTCAATACTAGTATTTTATATTTAAATTAGTTCAAATTTTGAGACCATGGGTATTTGAGGCAAAAGTATATAAAGCTGAGTCAAAAAATTAGGAATTATAGGCTTTCAGCCTATCAGATCGAAGATGAAAATTTTGAGGCAAAACTGACACATGTGGTAACAATTTGATAAATTGTATCCAATCACCAGCGAGTAAAATCTTCTCACCTCGGCGGTGGTCAGACTCATGTGGTAATGATTGGTTAATTTGCACCCTATTATCATCAAGTAAAATCTCACCTTGGCAGTGGTCAGACTCATGTGGTAATGATTGGTTAATTTTCACCCTATCATTATTGAGTGATATCTTCTCACATCAGAGGTGATCAAACCCATGTGGTATCAAACACCCCAAATTCAGCCAAGAAGTTGGAGCAATCCTATTATTAGTTATTACCTTTTTAAGCCTATTTTTGTTATAAACCATATTTTTCCAATAGTTAGGATTCTACCAAGAATCTGCCAAGGTCTTTTCGCCATGGTTACTCATATCATTGATAACCACAATATTATTTGAAGATTGGGTAGGTGATGGGCCAATCATGGTAGCAGAATTGGGGGCACTTGTACCTCCAACATTCTTTTTCTTAAGTCAAGAAGGAGATTGTCCAACATTGCCCCCCTCAAAAATGTTGGGAGGGGTGTAGGGTCATAAGAAGCGGCCATGTACCCGTTTTATGATAATTCCTATAGCCAAAGACTTTATAGAATACTCATTTCCTCTCTTATACATGATGGTAAATGGCCCCTCCCAGATTGATCCAAGTTTGCCACTATGGGGAGTTATGCAATTGTGGTAATATAAAACCCTATCTGACACTTGGTAAGAAGGTAGAGGAGCTCGGAGCTCATTGGCAGCTTGGCCTTCTTTAGTAATCGTTTTTTTGAGGTTGTTATATTGTATAGGTGAGGCAGGAAGCGGGTACTCATCCATGCAAGAGTATTCCTTCTTGCTGGGTTTGTTATTGGCTAGAACTAAAGGGACTTCATAATCGAGCAATGACAAGAACCCTTGCTTCATATTGATAATGCCGTCATATTCAATCATAAACTGAGTACCTATAAGCATATCATAAGCATTATTATCCAAAGCCACTGTGGGGGCCAATAGAATAAGCTTCCCAATATTAATGGGAAGGGATGAGTAAGCAATCAGTGCGCGGGTGTTGTTAGGTCCAGCGGTTTCAAAGTCTTGGTTGTACTCCAAGCCAGGTGAAAGTTTGATCTTTTTTATTAACTTGGAGGAGTTTACGTTCACCGGGGAGCCTGTATCTAAGATAGCCATCACCCAAACTTTTTGGATAACCACTTCGACCTTCGTAAGTATCCCCCAAAAGTGGGCAATAGCGCTAAGACCTCCTTAAGATGGAAAGTGGAGGTTAATTTGCATGCGGTCTTGGGGTAATTTTCCTGGATGGATTGCATGGTATGACCATGCTGGAGAGGGCGAATAAGGTGAGACAACACCTCATCTGCATCTCTGGTAGTATCAATAATGGCTGGCTCCCCTAGAACTTGGCAGAGATATGTCTCTTCAGGTATGGTGGCTTCATCTACTTCTCCAGCATTCAAGCAATCGGGGACTTCCACTTCAGCAGGTACTCCTACAATGAAATAGCTGACCTCATCCGTACCCCCTCAGAATCATCCCCTGGGGTATTAGTAACGCGAGGTAATGGCATAAGTTGGTTGAATGAGTTAGGCACATGAGATTTGTCAGCAATAGGTATGCCTTTCCCTATGCTGACATTTCTTTTCCCTGCTCCTGTTCCTCGGCATCAGCTTTCTTTTTCCAGCACACAGCCTCATGTCCAAACTTGTAGCAGTATTCGCACCAAGGGCGTTCAGGAAATTTTGCTTTGGGGTTTTGCTCTTCAGGGCCCATTATCTGAAGGTGCTCCTTCTTGTCTTCAATAGCTAGGGCTTGAGGCTTAGGCTTTGAATCCTCAATGGTTAAAACGCGAGGATGAAATACTGCTCCACGTGGAACTTTGGGCTTATGAAAATCAGCAACTTCTATTAATGCTTCCTTGATGTCTTGAATGGTATGGAAATAGCATTTAACGGAGGTGATGTGCATCGCTAATGGAGGGTAAGAAGCCACTCCAGTCAAAATGGCGGCTACAGCATCATCCAAAGTCAACATCTTTGAGGTTAACAACGTCTGTGCTTCCATATAGAATCATTCCACAAAAGCGACCACTGACTCTCCTTTTCAGATACTCATATGCATAAGAGCTTGCTTTTTCATACTTAAAGCCTGTTTTGAACTGAACGTGTTTATGAGAGCCTCTTTAACCTCGGACCAAGTGCAAAGAGCATCCATGTGAGGGACCATCACCTCCTGTGCCATGCGGTCCAAACAGGTAAGTATATGTTTGACCTTCTGAAGATCCATTGCCCCTTCCATAGCTGCTTCATAGACGTATAAGAATGAAGCAATGCTGCCTTCTCCCGGGATAAACTTGTTTTTGAACGTTGGTTTGAATGAACTAGAATCGCCCCTGGTAAGGGTATGAATAGCTGGAGCTTCTGCTTTTAAAGTTTCAGAGCGGTAGTTTAACTGATCAAAGGTATGCAAAAGGTGATCAAACTGATCTTGCATGGCTTTGAGCCGGGTTTCCATTTGGTGAGGGCTTCTAGGAGCCCAGAGTCACATAGTCTCAGTTGAGCTTCGATCCCTAATTTATGAGTTTCAAGATCTTACATTTGGCTCTCCATTTCATTGACTTGAAAATGAAGTTGTGACACCAGCGAGCTTAGGTTTAATTGAGCAGATTCCACGGCTTCCACGCGGTTCTTCAGCTCTTCTTTAATTTTTTTACAACCTTCATTGTCATTAGAGTGGGAGCTGGGGCCTTGTACCCCCTCCTTAATCTGTTCATACTTCCGCCCGACCTGCATCAGTTGGCTATATACTTCCTTCAACAGCGTAGGGCTTTCCAGCGAAGCTTTTACCACTTTTGCTTCAGTTTCGCATTCAGTCAGGCGACGTGCCAAATATTTGGTATTTTCAAATGAAGCTTTGAGATCTAGCTCCTTTTCTAGCTGAACAACCTTGGCCGCAAGGGTGGTGATGGCGCTAGAGGGTTCAAGCAACAGATGGCATTTAAGCTCATCAACGCGCGAAAAGGCCTGAATTAACTGTCACCTTTACAGCCACACGCTGTTCATATTCCTCTTGAGGGATGGAGTCGGGGGCTGAAAAGTCATGGTGCATTTGCTCATTGTGCTTTTCAAGTTCTTTAGCAAACTCCTCCAACAACGAGCGAGGGCTAGCGGAGGAAGCGTTCAGTTCATCCCAGAATGTCTTCATGGCCTCCTCAACATACTTTACAATCCCAGTATCCATGGTATAAGTCAATCATGCAGCTGTATGATGAAGTTGCAATTAGCTTCCACATCAGATCTAACTGCTCCAAGGTGTTCGGAGGTCAGTTGGTACAACTTATCATAAGCTAAGTTCAGAGCTGCATGAGTATCTAAATGTCGATGTAACTCTTCATGGTATCTGGCTAAGAGATGCATCATGTGTACCAAGGCAGGGTGAGCAAACTTGCGCACATAGGTGGTCAAATTTGTAAGCTGACCATAGGTCTCTGGGAGGACACTAGTCTCATAGAGAAACAAGTGGCGTTCCTCTACCAACAACGCTCCTTCGCAGGATGCAATGTCACCAGGGTTAAGGATGCCATGAGTAAGGTCTCTCACAGCTTCAGTGGCTTGCCAGGTGAGGCGACGAGACTCAGGTATTAATATGCGCTCAAATTGTTCTTCTCCAAACATCAAAGCAGTAGGGCTATCCATTTGATCATCATCTTCAGTCCCTTCCCCATTTCTCACCCAGCGGGTGACACTCTCCATTTCTTTTAATACTTATTGAAGTATTCAGGGTGGCCCCCTGTAGTGAGCACCAGTTTGTGGGATCTTCCAATGGATGCCACAATTATCTTGTTTTAAATTGAGAAATTTACTCTTAATAAAAGTAATAAATAGCGCTTTGTTAAAGTTTTTTAAGTTTTTTGTTGTTTGAGCAGGGCAAAACCCAAAGAAAGGTCCTTTTCTCGATATTAGTATGTCCTATTTAAACTAGTTCAAATTTTGAGACCATGGGTATTCAAGGCAAAAGTATATAAAGCTGAGTCATCTAAATTAGGAAATATAGGCCTTCGGCCTATCAGATCGAAGATGAAAATTTTGAGGCAAAACTGACCCATATAGTAATGATTTGATGAATTGTATCCAATTTCCAGCGAGTAAAATCTTCTCACCTCAGCGGTGGTCAGATTCATGTGGTAATATTTGGTTAATTTGCACCCTATCATCATCAAGTAAAATCTTCTCACCTCAGCAGTGGTCAGACTCATGTGGTAATAATTGGTTAATATGCACCCTATCATTGTCGAGTAATATCTTCTCACCTCAGAGGTGATCAAACCCATGTGGTATCAAACACCCCAAATTCAGCTGAGAAGTTGGAGTAATCCTATTATTAGTTATTACCTTTTTAAGCCGATTTTTGTTATAAGCCATATTTTTCCAATAGTTAGGATTCCACCGAGAATCTGCCAAGGTCTTTTCGCCATGGTTACTCATATCATTGATAACCCCAATATTATATGAAGATCAGGCAGGTGATGGGCCAAATATGGTAGCAGATTTGGGGGCACTTGTACCTCCAACATTCTTTTTCTTAAGTTAAGAAGGAGATTGTCTGACACTTGGGTTTGAAACTAAAAAAGCAGTGGACGAAGCTACACAGGTACATATGGTGGTAGACCTCCCGGATGGTCAACAGGTGGTTGAGATGAAGTTCAATCAGTGGACCAAATCAGATCAAATTTTTGTAACCTTCAACTTTCTCCCCACAATGGCAAAGTGCACAGTGTTGGAGCTCCACCTCCAGGATGTGCTTCAAAGTTATGGGGAACTTCTCTCCTTTGAAATGCAACGCTTTATTCTTATGCCAGACCTGTGCATGAGCAATGTGATTTCAGTAATCACCCCATCCGCAGTCATAGCAGAAGATTTGGCCAAAATACCCCATACTGCAGTTGCGTTTATTGATGGGCAGGAATCCCGCTGGTCCATGTCACAGTGGATAGCGCGCCCCCTATCTGTACCTTTTGTTGTGCCTTTTTCCACAAAGTTCACACATGCCCTTTCAGAGAGAGTATCACGCAAAATGAAATCCTCCACAATGCAATGGGCAGTGAAAACTCCCATTTTGAACCAGCTATTGACACTGACACCGCCTTCCCATGGGGCGCACAGGGGTGTTACATTCAGGTCAACCCTGTGTCCCCGCAGGAGTGCAAAAAGGCCAAACAGGCCCGCAGAGTAGCAGCCAAGGCAGCAGCTATGGCCGCATCCATGATCCCACCTGCCCAGACCCAGGATGACATTGAGTCATTCACTGCTGAAGCAGCTCAAGAATCCACTCACCAATCAGATTAGGCCAACCAACCTGAGGACCTGATGGTTGAGTCAGATTTACCTTAGCAAAATTACCAAACCTTGATCAAAACCAAATCTACCACTCTTTTACCTCCCAAATTTTAGTTGATCTACGATGATGCAGCACAGGAGCACAGCATTTGAAATGTCAAAACAAAGAAAACGCCAAAAAAACCGATACTACATCCAAAGCGAAGGAATCCCTTAAGCCCATATATAAATTGCACAATATGCGGTCTACTAATGCTGCTGAGAGAGTGGCAAAGGATGGGCAAGGGGCCCTTCCCATAGCACCTAAGGTGCGATGGGGGGAACCTTCACAATAGGGATGTTATACCTTGCTGGACTCAAGGCCTCGACGTCCCAAGCTATGCAACTGAGTTTTTTAAAAATAATTTACCTGTGGAAATCCTGGCCATTTATGAAACCCACTGTCAATACAGTGCCGAGGAAACATGGGCAACCATGCTCTTCCCCTCCCTTTCCTTTTGATCACTGCAATGTGGGGTGCATATACATGCAACATGTAGTTTTAAGTTTTTTGCTAAAAATTCATACCTCAATGACTGTGTTCTTGTAGTGTCCTTATTGTGGGATGACGAAGTGCACGCTATCATTAATATTATACCCCAACCTGTGTGTGGGCTCGCAGGGAATTCCTCTCAGCCATAACTTCACACCAATTCCCACCTGATCTGTTTGTGGTGGGCAACATGAACTGCTGGCAACCCAGCCACTGCCGCTGGCCTTCTACGCCTACCCCCCCCGCGCAGTGGCATGTTGAACTACACGTTCTAAAATCTACTTTGGGGCTTGTTGATACCCTCCCCAAACATGCACCGCTGCTCCCCAACATGTCCCGTCCACATGTTCACAATGGTCAGCTGAGGTCTATGTCCCGCATTGACCTTATTCTTGCCCCATTGAACTTTTGATTTCATGTTGCACACTTTATGCCAACAAAAATAGATTTCTTCAACCACAGGTTGTTGTCAATTTCCTTCTCTTTGTCACACCCAGCGGCACAGGCGCCAAAGTGGTGCAAACTTCATCTAGCTTAGATCACGTCGCCCAGGTTTTCCTCATGGGTGGACACCAAAACTTCAGCACTGGAGTTTGCCACACCATTCTATGTGGACCCAATTACTACCTGGTCAGCCTTCAAAGCGAACACCATCCACCAGGCACACCACCTCTCATTGCATCACTCTCAGGCTGCCTCAGCGATCATTAAGTGCACACTTGCAGAAGTGGCCCACCTGAGTCTAATGTCCCTGCTGCAGGATACATCCCAGCTTGGGGTCACAAGTGGGCAGAAGAGTCCGCTCGCCTCAAAGCACTGGTAAGGCAACATAAACATAGAGTTTGTGTACAGTACAAAGCAAAAAATATAATGGCGGGTGACAATTGCTCTACCTATTTTTTCCATAAATTCTTTGCACCATGACAGATCTTGGCTTTCACACAGGTGAGGCGGCCGGATCATTCCATCACAGAAACTCCAGCCAAAGTGACAATTGAAGTTTAAAAACTATTACTCTGAATTGTATCAATATGATCCAGGTGAACCAGCCAAAGTTGAATGTTTTTCTTGATAGTGCACATATCCACACCATTTCCCGTTACCCAGAGTTGATGAATTTAATTTCTTGGGACAAACTCTGGTATGCTGTTTATGGTGCACCACACAGAAAATTCCCAGGTACAGATGAGATTCCTTATTTGTTCTATAAGAGATATTTTAACTATTTCTCCTCTTTGTTGCTAGCCTCAATAAACCAGTGTTTGTTGGAAACGCGCCTCCTTCCTGGAGGCCAGGTGGCGTACACTATAACTCTGTATAAGAAAAGGGATAAAATGGATTTGGCCAACTGGCGCCCCATATAACTTACTAACACAGATACTTGATTATTTGCTAAAATTATGGCCAACCGCCTAGGGAAAGTTTCCTCTGATATAATCTCCTCTGAGCAATCCATTTTTATTCCTAAGCGGTATATATGGGACAACATACACACTGTAGCCAACGTCTGCCAATCCACGGCTAATGGAGAGCTTTTTTCTTAGACCAGCATAAGCTTATGATAGGGTCAACTGAAATTACTTAAAGCCTGCCTCCATAAGTTCCACCTCCCCCCCCATCAATTCATTAATTGGGTGATGTTTCTTACAGAATTTGCCACAATGGCTGTGCATGGCCCTGGCTTCTTCACTGATGTGGTACACCCTCAAAGGGGCCTCCGCCAAAGGGACCCTTTAAGCCCACTATTGTACAACTTCAGCCTTGACCCACTTTTATGCAATTTGAATGCCCGCCTTACTGGCGTCCATGTGAAAGGCCAAACACCAGTTAAGATGCTGGCATTTGCTGATGATTTTGTGGTTGTAGTGTCTAACAACCAAGATGCATGAGCGCTTGAGGCTACTATCCAGGAATACTCCAGGGTAAGTAACTCCGCACTTAACACTTTCAAAACCTAAATCATTCTCGAGGGTCAATACCAAGCCTTCTGGTCACCAGCACCCTGTTACCTACCTGCTTCAGCAGCTAGCTCATGGGTTTGCTTGCCCAACCACCCATACCACCCCGCTTGTGCTCACTTTTGTGCCAAGACCCACTGCTAGTCTGGTACGCCATTTGGGAGTGTGGCTGGAGGCGGGAGGGTACACCTCATTAGTGATGGAGCACCATATTCTGGACAATGTCACAAAATGCATCGCTTCCCTCTGAGCCCACCAGACTATCCTCCCAGGCTGGGTTGTGCTTGCCCACTCTATGCACCTGTCCAAAGTCTGGTTTGTGTCTCATGCTTTCACCTTTTCCCCTTCTTACTTAATCTCTTTATACGCCCTCCTACAATGGTGGCTTTGATTAGGTCGCCACCTCCAGTGCGCCTGGATGTCATGTTTGGCCCTCTCCATAGTGGAGGTATGGTCCTACTCAACTTTGAGGCCCATGCCGCAAGAATACTTTGTACCTGGATCGCTGCTGTCACCAACCCCACACTCCCATCTCAATACTGGTCATTCATGGCCCGCTCCAACTTTTCCCGCGCCCTGGGCCACAACAATCCTACCCACCCCCATTCTCTGCTAAAATATCTTGCCTTGCATCCCTCTGCCGTGGGCCCACAAGGGATGTTACCCCACTTCAAACGTATTCTCCTCTCCATGCGGAGCGCTGAGTGGAGAATCAGTATCCGTGGACACACTGCCCAGAGAAATCGCCCTACTCCCCATTTCAAACAAGAAATCCTTGGGCAAATCGTTTTAAACAGCCTGGTACCCCATTGACCCCACCTCATTGCCTGAGTAGACTACCTTGACAAGATTGACATACCATAATCTTTGGATACCTAGAAGGACATTTGGTGGTGCACACACAATCCTCTTTTACAACCCCAAATTTGCGCCCATGTGTGGAGATGCCTGAGAAAAGTGTACGCACAGCTGAGCGGTCCAATGCCTCTCAAACTTCATACGTTTTATGCAGTCACAAAAGATCTTTAGTCCATCGCTTGGAAGATTGCCCACTATCACAGGCAATTAGGCGAGACTTTATGCGCCTCTTTTTCCAGATGAGTGAGCAGGTTTTCAGCCTGCCAAATCATATTCGCCTTTTCCATGTCCTCCTCTATCCACCCATTGCTTTATGCCATAATTGTTGCAATAGCGTTATGGACGATACACATTATTGTCCTGGATGCACTCTCTGGAATTACACCAACCCTACGTTAAGCTGTGCATAGCTTTCATTCCCATCTTATGGAACACTTCCAAACTTGGGAGTTTGGCCACTTGCCATCCCGTCAACTCCAGCTGGTGTCATCCTGGTTCCCCATCTTGTTCCTTTCATCAGATCCTTTCATTCACTCATGTTCAGTTTAGGCCCATGCCACCCCTGTCACTCCCCCTCTCCCTTCCACTGGAAGTTCCGCTGGCAACAGGAGGTAGCCACGTCTCATCTATGGTGTCCCTCGATTTTCTTTGTGTTTTGTAGTTGGAGTTTATCATAAGGGTCTGTCCCATGGTCAGCCTTCCTCAAATAAAAATTTAAAAAGAGTGAGGTTTAGTTAAGATTTTTCCCATGGGGAGTAAACTTCTCCCAATAACCTACTAGAAGTTCAGAGTTGGATCTGTGTTTACAATTTGTTGTTCCTCTGGGAGCAGCTCACAATTTAATGAAGTGTATAAGGGGATGCCCTGGCTTTTAAAGATGATGTAGTGGGGCCCTACTATGACAACCAGTCTGATTATATCAAATAGGAATTATTCCGCCAGTATAAGCCACACTAAGAAATTGTTTTGATTAGTAAAAGAACCTGCTAATCTCAAGAGTATAGGAGGGTAAGGTCTGACTGAGAATTTTAAAGTTATTTTCCACATAGCTGATTACCATCCCATAAAATTTTAGGAAATTAATGTCAATCAAAAAATTAGTAGTTCTGAGTGGGTAATAACTTGGTGAGAGTGCTGTTAGGAACAGGGGAGCCCAGGTTTGCTCTGGTTCACAAGTGGCAGGTTCCAATCAGCCACCAGAGAGCTAGGCAACTGCTGTCCATGTGGTCTGAAATCCTGTGTCTGTCTAGGGCTCAAAAATTTCAGTGGGAGCATGTAGCCGTGATTTGCTCCATGCTGCATCAAAAGCTCTTCAAAAATTCTAAAAACTTCAAAGATTGGTTGTGGGGAAATAATTCTTATTAAAAACCAAACAAAATCGAACAAAATAGGTTAGTACCCTCACAAGTTATGACACTGGCCTTTAAATAAGGAAAAAGGTGTATTACAGTTCAATGCGCAGCATTGGGTTCTGCAGCTCTTGGGTCAGTATCTTCTTATGCTGTAAGTTTCCAGGGTTTGCGCTGTGGAGGAGATGGGCAACTCGTGAACTGTCACAGGAACTGAGTTTGGGAGAGGGCTAATTTTTGAGGTGGTGCAAGAACTAAGGTTGGGGGAGGCAATGGGCACGCCATGATTGGCTGCCCCCCAATTTAAGTATCTTGAAAACTTTTGAACTTTTTTTCCTAATTTAAGGTGCTCTCCACCTTTGAATACCAGCTCTTTATTGACAGCAAATTTTTAAAATTATCATGATGGGACACTGGGTAAATAATGGGAGGAGGGTCAAATTAGGTTCAGAAATTTCAATAATCTTCAGAAAATCCAATTTTTATATTGTAAGAATCATAACTCCTTCAGAATTTTTAAAATTTCCAGATTTTTAAGAAAATGGGAGGCGGTATTGTGGGGACTTACCTGAGTTACCATAACGTTTTGGTAGAGTTGGGGGTTTTCTCGGCACAGGAGCTTAATCTTTTCAAAATACCAAGTGCTAGGCAAGAGGGTTTTGGTGTGGGCGCAAGTATAATAATTTTCTTAAAATTGAATTGGCCTTTCCTATCTGAAAAGGGGTAGTAGGCACCACTTGGCTTCTTGCCCTTAGTGGAAAGCCTTACAGGTGCTACTTGGCGCAATCCTATTCTAATGGGCAAAGCACTGTAGTCTCCTCCATTAATGGTACTTTCTGGGCCTACAATCTCATATTGTTGACTATGGGCCACGTCAGGAGTTGATTTTATCTTTTTCATAAAGTGTCTAAAGATTACATTAACTGATGCTATACTTTCAACTATTGTGCAAACTCAGATTTTATCTACAAGTATGTTGATATGAGTAAAATTATAGCAGTAATCAGAAATTACGTTTAATGTGAGAACAGAAGGATCATCAATTTGGGTAATTATAGTTTTAATCTCTCCCTTACATTTGAAAACGGGTATTTAAAGCTTTGAGAGGTAAGGCTATTTTTACTCCCTTCAAGGGATGCAACCATTTTGTTGTCAGATTCACTGTAATGGTTCTGTTCAGCAATCTGCATAACATAGGGTTGGAGACAATTCTCTGTCCTTCCTTTTTAAGCTTAGCTCGCTGACTTCAGGTCCTAATGAGCACTGGTTGGGTTCAGTCCTGCGTTGTATTTGGGATATATGGTTTTTTGACAATAGAATATCCCATCACTGTTGTTTACCATCTTTTCCCTGGTCATCCTTATTTGTAGGGGAAGCAATATAGTTAATGTTGAGGCGTCTTTTGGGGCAACTGGCAACATAGTCCCCTTTTGACTTGAAAATCTAGCAAGTGACTTTCAAAAAAGATCTTGCCAAGGACCCACACTTCCACGCTAAATATAGCAGACTCCCATAGGTCTCTTAGCAGTATTTTGACAGGGCTGATGTGAGTGTAGCATGTTTTAATATTTGGTAGTCCAAAGGTAACCTCACACCTCTTGAGATATTCAATCATTAAGTAGTATCCACCTCCTTAACCAACTCAGGCAGCAGTGAAAAATGGATGTTGGGTAGTCTTTGGTTGCGTTTTTCAAGGCAATTTTCACGTCAAAGTTGACCATAGCTTTAGCTCCCAATAAGACCTGGGCCTCGTGGTAGAAACAATCAGCAGACTTGTAATAGTATCATTCTTCCAAAACTGAATTGATTTATACCAGCATCACAAATAGCTATTCTTTTGGTGCTACTAAATTCACGTATTACTGAGTTTTAACATTTACATAGCTCCATCAGCATTCTGGTAGATAAGTCATAATCTAAGTCCTAACATTGATCATCTAAGCAATTGATAATAGTTGTGGCCTTATACAAATTTTTGGCTCCATGCATCGTCATTCTTAACATTTTTATAAACAACTGCACAATCTTTTATTGGTCAAACTTAGGCAGGTTGTCAGGGTTGAATTGTTAAAAAACTGTAAGGGCATACTGAAGGTGGCTGGTCCAAATGAAGCCTGAGAAGACCCACGTGTAGTCCCAGGTTTCTGGGTTCCCCAGCAGTACCTTGCAGCTAGTTAGAAGTGCCGGTGAAGAGGAAAATGTCAATAGTTCAGCTGGCATGGATCGTTGGGGCTGAGCAATCTTAAATTAGTCTGACTCCACATCAGAGGCAGCATCTTCAATTGGTCTGTTTTGTTCTAGTAGTGAACTTGATTTTCATTGCCAAAGTCCATATAATCAGATCAGTTTTCATGATTCACCCCCAAATCAATCATTCTTCTTGATCCCATTTTGTGAATTCTCTTAATTGCTTCAGAGAGAAAATTTCACTTCAAAGCTCAAAAATCAAAGTCCAGAGATCAGTACTATTGATTTTCTGATATCTGTTGGCCTCCCATAACTCTCACATGATATGGTAAAGCTCATTGTTAGCTCCAAAAAAGTCCCCTAAATCATTAGTCAAAGAAACACAAGCTGTATTGAGGGTGTTAATGTCATGGCACATGGCTTCTTGTTAGCTTTAAAGTTTTCATAGTTCCGCTTGAAGGGTGGTGGTCACTTCAGCTGTGCTCCTAATAGGTTGGGTAGCAGATTGCATTTCTTGTTATGTATACTGGCTAGGCTCCTCCTCTGATTATGATTGTTGAACTTCTGTGCTTGCTGCATTTATTGCATTTCTAGCTTCCATATGGAACAGAATTACTTCTTACCCAGAAGGCGGTGAAACCTTATCATTCATAGCTTGACAACTGACTTGATTAAATTCTAGTTTAGCTGAGCAATAATTTCATCCAGCTGTTGGGATACTTGATTACTTAGCTCGTGATTTAAGTCAAAAGTCTGTCATTTTCCTCAGAAACGGGATTCAAGCTAATTGTGCAAGGAGCACATTACGCTTGCACTTTATTAGTTTCTACTGGAAGACCTCCAGAATTAGAGCATGGTGATGAACAATAGACATTTGGAAACTTCATCATGGTGGGCTTCAGATCCCATAAATTATCTTAGATATTCAAAGCTACTCATTAAGGATAACACTTGATTACAATTCATGCCATGTAATAACTCATAGTCTTGCCATAGTTGGTCTTGGTTATATCACTTATGATAAGGAGGGTATAAAGTGAGCCAACTTAATAGTGAATAACTGAAACCATCTTAGCAACATATGACTAGTCTGGTGTAGCAGCTCCTTGGAGAGGTATATGAATCAAATTCTTTAACACAGGGATAACTTAAACCTACTTCAGCCTAGCCAGCTGAGAAGTACTAGGTGGGTTTGATATATAATATGAGAGCTTGGTTATTCCAATTTCTTCCTTCTCCAATGAGAGACTTTTTTGGTGGTGTTGAAGATTTGGGCTTCGCCTGATGGCTGGTTTGTTGTTTGGTGAAAACTGCATCTTTGAGCATTTATTGTGTGAGGACAATAGATAGGATGGTGCTTTAAATTTATGACATAGCTTTTTGGTAATACTTCAATTGTATACCAGGTTGTTTCACTTGGATGATGGCCCGCTGCCCTGATCCTACTGATCCCAAGTGAAAATCAACTTTAATATAAAATAAAGTAATAACGCAAAAAGTTTATAAGATAAATTATAAACTTAATCCAGAAGTTAAAGGATATCTTTATTAGTGTAATTGCAAGGGTTATTTATAGGGTTTGATGTTAACCACATCTTACCCATGACGCCTTACTTTTCAGTGACCCTTGGCCATGTAAAAAATTTGTAATGACGTCTACAAATACTTTGACTCATGGCATCATGCTCAGCCTCAGAGTCGGAGTAAACACCATCATCATCATTGAGATGGTGTTTTGTCATATCTCCAAAATAGCTGAACCAATTCACTTTTACATGCAATTGGCAGCACATACCAAGGCGATTCATATCACTAATTAGTAATTAATTTGATTGAAAACTCGACTGACATTAAAAACTAATTTTGACATAGACCAACAAAGCACACATGCTCAAGTCATTAAATCAAAACTTAAATTTAAGTTTGACCTAACCAACGAAGCCCTCGAGCCCATGTCATCATAGTCAAATATAATTAAGTGAAATTGCTAGGCCACAAATTCAAGTTCAGACATACTTAAGATATCTTTGGTTTATAATAAGCGGCGATTTAGATCCAGTCAACCATTCAACAGGTGGTAAAAAGTTAATAGAATGGGACCCTGTAGTGAGCACCACAATGTAGAGCATGAGACAAGCACTCTACCTGCACTGGTATAGTTCCTTATGAAGCTTCACTCAACCTTATACATTTGTAACACCTCTGTCCAGTGATGTGATAATTTTAAAAAATATTGTACAGATCGCTACAAAATCCCCAATATCCCTTCAACTCTCATAATAGTAAATCTCTACTGCAATAAATAGTAAATCTCTATTGAAAGAAATAGTAAAACTCTACTGAAAGGGCAACTTCCAATAAACTTAGATAAATTCAGGCAGATGATGATACTTTATTTGGATAGAAACGAGGAATATCTATAATGGATTTTATTGCCTTGGAACATCAATATCTTCAGGCAATAATCATGATTGTCAAGTAGTACTGTCAAGAAATTGTTTGAATGGATGATAAACAATATATTCCAGCAGATCATAAATTATAGCTGAGGGAGCCTCGAGATTGAGCAAAAATTATATCAATGTGAAGTGAATTTATCATAGTATTCTTAGTTTGGCAAATTTAAATCCCGCTGAAACCTTGAGATAGATGAAAACTCCTAAAATGGAACAAATAAGAGATTATTAAGCAGAAGGGTGAATTGACCTAGAATGCTGAGATAAGAGTTGAGCATGAGAGTGAGAGGGGAGGTTTTTTAGTAGTCCGCACATAAGTTCTGTATTTTTTATATTATAATAAAAGTGTCAATTGGGTAAATGCTCCATATCATATATCAGTTTTTTATTAAGGGTCAGCAACCTTCAAAATCATCCATTCTGTTGCTCAGTGGCTAATATCCTGTGTAAACCAGCTTAGCGGATTTAGCTCATATTGCCAAAACATTAGCAGTTGTTCTCACACTTTGCCAGCAACTTCATTGGCGATGGAGCCCCTTGTTGAGGGATTCCTATCCCCAATTTTCCTCATGACTTTGAGGAAGATGCAAGATATGAAATTGAGTAGCTCACTTTTGGTGCGAGCTGTGCTTGCATTGTTGTGGCAAAAAACTCTCTTTTTAACTAAAATTACCCCAAACTCCACCAGCACATCATGTCTTTCATTTGTGTGCCAGATCTCATCACTTTCGCTGAGCATCAACTTTTTCAATGCATTGAGGCGATGGACACCGCTGGCCTCATAAATGAAGAAAACACGCAACTTACCTCCTTATGCCCCATGTCGCTGATGCTCCCACTACAATGCTGTTTGCCATGGTCCTCCAGCTAAAGCAGGCGCCAGACAAAAGTTTCCCCAAAGCTTCATCACCTTCTGATATGGCTTCCTAGGCTGTTAGCTGAGGTGCCATATTAAGAATTCTTTTTTCTTTTAATCCTTTTTTTGGCCCATTTGAAAATAAATATGCATGGCGGCTCCCCCTTTTGGGTTGGGCACCACTAGTGCTAAAAATTTTTTAACAGTGGTGCTCACTACAGGGGGCCACTGGTTAAATGTAGAATAAACAGCACTAGGGCATCATGGTGAGCTCTCACTCTTTACAACAAAATTTAATAAAATTTCATGATTGATATGCCAGGGAAGCAATGGAAGCATCCAACGAAGAACTGGCACTTTTCACGGTGATGGAGCCAGGGGATGAGGATATTATGATAGAATTTCAGTTAGGCGCTTGTCCCACATTGGCATCAGATCAACAGGAAGGTTACAAACATGACCCTCAGCAACTGTGGGGAATTATGGAATGGCTTTTTCAGGGGTACCAACTCTATGAAGATGAGGTGGGGGAACATGCTCTGAGTTTATTTTATAAACTAACAGGACTAAGGATCTCGTTACATGTTGTATATGACTTACTTTGATATGGCCACCATGGGGCTGTCTCACTTGCTCAGCACTCATGGAACTGAGGAATACTTGGTTGCGTACATGTAGCCTTTGATCCGCCAGCTACTGTGTGTTTTGGCCCAACATAACATTGAGATTGGGGACGACATGCAGTTTGTTCAAGTGCAACAAAATGACACTCATCTTTTACTTGACCACCTCAATCACTCTTTCTTGTAGGTCCAGGGGGCGCTAGTGCACGTGGACAGTTATTTCATGGATGTCCGCCGTCGTTTGGACAAATTAGTTCCCCAATTGAATCATGAGTTACCCTTAGTAATAGAGGAACTGTTAGACCGGTGTGGCCTATTGGTGGAATGGATCTGGGATGTCACAACGTTGGGTAGCAACACCGAGCAGTTTATGGTGGACCTGGAAGAATGGGCCAAAGGGATTGAAGCATCAGTGGCTCAAATTAGAGACTGGGTTACCCTGACAGAGCAGCAGATGACAGATCGTGTTGACTCCATGGCAGTTGAATTTAGTCAACTTTGTGTTGAGTGGAGTAACCAGCGGACAGCCAACCATATGCCCAGCTCTTATTTTGCATCACCAGAATACAGCCAGTTGCTGGGTCAGATTAATAAGTTGAAAAGTGCTAGTCAGGTGGCTTGTAGCCGAGCTATTACCCTTCTATTCATCGAGACAATGGAGTATGCTGATATGTGAATGCATTTGGATACCCTTTGCTGGGCCAACGAGGAGCTGGTGTGAGAATGAGCTGCTCTTGTTAATTGAGTAGATGAAGCAAACTGACAAGTGTGTGACACTGGAAAGAAGAATGTGAGAATGAAGGGCACATGGGAAGACGATCTCTCACAGCTTCAGGCAATGGAGCGTAAACTGACTCTGAGTAGGAATTCCACCGCAAATTTCAAAGTGAGATAAAAGTGCTTCAACAGGGGTTGCAGGATGGCCAGTGTTGGTGCTATTTGGTCAAAGCTGAGTGAATAATTAATGAACATTTTGCTGAACAGCCTGGTAAGGGGGGAAAAGGTGCAGTCAGCGGTAAGTCTGGAGAAGAATGCTAAAGATTGGCCAGTGAGTATCCCTCAGGGGTCGCAGCTGTTCCTCCTTGCAATCCAACTTCTTCCTGGTCCACTTCAGCAGATTCGCATCCATCCATGTGACCCTATTCTAGTCCACAAGAGGATGTTCCCTTAGCCGTTTAGAACCTATTTTGGTGTTTTTCACGCCCAGAGTATGGAGCAAGGTAATTTTGTTCAGATTGAGAAGTTACCACCCTTCAGTCATGATGGGAATATGCATAGGTATTTTAATTGGTTCGAATTTGCCATGGAAAGAGCATCAGATCAGTGGAAAGAAAAACTGTTGCTTTCCACTCTAGATGTTGAGAGCGACAACCAGGTCACCTGTTACCTCCAAAATAGTTCCTTATTTTATCAAGAGGTGAAGGAGATGGTGCTCTGTCTGTTAGGGGGCACAGCTAAGATGGTGCAGCGCAAGGCCGACTTTCTGACCATACAGTTTCACAAGAACGAGTCCCTTGTGGAGTTTGCAGAGCGGTTCACAAATGAAGCTCATGTGTTAGTGGGAGCCAATATCTTAACCAACGAAGATGTTGGCATATCCATTATGGCGGCAGTCAAACCATATCATGAACTGCATAATGCTATGACTCACATGCTGAATGAAGATGCAGGGCTTCTATAAATCATTAACACTTTGCACCATCTTTCCGCTATGTTCAGTGCTCCCAATGTGGAGCAGAAGGCTGCTGATACCGCCACTGCATACTCATTGGGAAATGGACAGCAACGACCCAGTTATAGTCCATTGGGTAATATTCGTCCACTCTATATGTTAGCAGATCGTTTCCGCCCTCCTTACGCTTAGCTGCCCCATCCCTGGCCTACCTTCAATACTTTGGTAAACTTTTGACCTGGCCCTTCAGGCGCAAACTATAGATGGGAACCATTTATGAATGCTTGTTTCTCATGCGGATGAAAAGGGCATTATGTGGCTAACTGCCCAGGCAACCAGCACATGCATGCAGGGCCATCTGTTTTGATTGAGCAGGGAAAAGCTCATGCATAGTAGAGACGGGATGCTCTACCTCCGCTAATTTAAATATATTTGTCCCTAATGATTCCCAAGTGTCTCTTTGCATTAGGCCCAGTACCTAATCCGATTACTTATTATATCACAACTTCCAGATGATACATCAGCTTCCAGTCAAGAGAGCGACTATCCCCCTACAGGCTCCAAGTTCCGCTGAGATGTGCAAAAGCTGTATATGTGGCAAGTCCTTGAATGAAATGGTTTGAGTGATGCTGGACCCTCAACAGATGTCTCCTTCCTAGTGGGAGTTAACGTAGCCATTCCAGTAGAAAAGATCACCCAGTAATACCCTCATGTTGGTATGGGTCTATCCACTTTTATTGGTAACAAAAAAGCCCTTGGGAGTTCACATAATAAACACATATGGTTCTTCTTGTTTAGAGTGTACCTACTGTGATATTTTTGTTTAGAACACAAAAATCCAAGCTATTATAGATACTGGTGCCCCAGCTAATATAATCTTCACCAAGCTCGTGGCTAAGCTTCCACTGAAGCCTGATGTGGATCACAGAGTAGTTTATGGGTCCGTGGAAGAACATAGCACTGTGTCCGAAGGAGCTTACAGCATGTTACCTCTGAGATTTAGGTCAGTTATGGATTCCACTCCAGCGGTAGTTCTGCCAAAAAATAACTACAACATGTTGATTGGTGCTGCATTCATGAGGCAATTTGGAGCCATGGTCGATATGGCAGAAGAAACCACTAGTATCTTGAGACAATATAACCACATCTACTTTACCTCTAGCGGAATCTAAATGACCCATTCCGCTCCAGCCAGGTCAATTTGGCATATAGCGATGGGGTCATTCCTGTCCACTATTGGCAAATGAAGCGGAGGACCGGAGCCCTCATCAACCAGATCTATGAGTATATAATTATTCCGCTACAAGCTGCGAGCACTTTTAGCATATCTTCTGGGCATCAGGTCATAATAGGGACTGAGCTCTAAATAGGCATCCCTGAAGGGCTATTTGGGAAAAAGTGAGTTCTACCAACAATCACGGCTTGAACCTCATGTTGCTCTGGGGCTACTGTTCCTAGGAAAGGGGTAAGTGAAGGTATTGCTAGCAACCCTACAGAAGAAATCAATGATGATCCAAAAGCACCAAGTGGTGGATTATTTACACTTGGCCACTATTGATGAGGTTCACCATATTGATGACTTTGGATTGTGGGAGTACATTGGCCTACTGATAAAATCCCATTAGGAATAATGGCAGTGGTTCTGCATAAAGCTCTAATTAGATTGTTGGAGGAACAGAAAGATAGGGTGATGGCTTTATTTAAAAAATACCAAAATATTTTTGCTTCTGATGACCACAATTTGGGGTGCGCACAGGGGGTGGTCTATCGGGTAGACATGGGAGATCACCCTCCTATTCATTTATAGTCTATTTGGTGCTCAAAAGTGGCGAAAGATGTTGTCTCTGGTGAGGTAGACAGATTGATCAAACAAGGGATGTTAGAGCTATCTAAGAGTCCTTGGGCATCACCGGTGCTTATTGTTAAGAAAAAAGATGGCACAAACTGGGTGGTCATTGAATATCAAAAGCTCAATAGCGTTACAAAGAAAGAAACCTACCCCTTCCACTATTTGTCAATTTGTTAGAGTGACTTGGAGGGGCTAATTATTTTTTGCCATGGATTTGATATTTGGGGTACTGGCAGATCAAATTGCCAGTGGTAGAATGTGAGAAATGCGCTATAATCAATTCGAAGAGGTTATTCCAGCCTCCACATATGCCACAGGGTTTTTGCAACGCCCTACTACATTCCAACATGCTATGGATATGATCTTAGGTGACTTGAAGCTGTTCTGCATTTTAGTTTACCTCAATGATATCAACTTGTCCTTACAAAAGTTCGCAGAGCATCTTGACCACTTGGAACAAGTGTTCTGCTGACTCCCCAATGCTAATGTCAAGATCAAGCCTTGGAGTGTCATTTTTTCAAAGTGCAATTGGAATACCTTGGGTTTGTGGTAAACTCAAAAGGGCTTGAGCTGCAGCCTGAAAAGGTGGAAGCTATAAGCAAGATGACCTGGCCAAGTAATAAACAAGAATTCCAAGTGTTTTTGGTAATGGTCAATTACTACTTGTGGTACATTCCTAACTTCAGTTGTATTGGGGCACTGTTCTTTAAGTTGTTGAAGAAAAATGTCACTTTTGACTGAATGGAATGATGCTAAAATACTTTTGATATCTTACAAACTTCATTGGTGAGTGTGCCCATTTTGCAATACCCCAACTTCAAAAACAATTTATAGTGCAAATGGATGCATCACTTTCCTCTGTAGGGGCAGTATTATTTCAGAAGGATGATGATGTCATAGAGCACCCTGTCAAATATGTAGCAAAGCCTAAACTGTCATGAACAGAAATACATTTTGACTCAGTAAGAGTGCTTAGTGATGGTATATGCATATAAACAGTTTTGGGTATATCTCCACAGTGTAACGCACTGGCTCCTTCCAATGAGCCACGAATGAGTTGGGCAACAGGATCCATGTTACAGACCATAGGGCTGACAGGGCTCCTGATACTACTCTCCTTGTGCGCGCGCTACAAGATTGGACAAGCACCCCCTGGAAGACAGTTGCAAATATACTTAACCCCAGCAACATGCCTTGACTCCAAGACAAGGTATAAAGGGAGGCAATAGCTCTCCCAAGCTCACTCTCAAAGTCCAATTCTTGTTGATTCAAGCCAAACATGGCTGCAGTTAGGCAATATTGTAAATAAACTCAAATTATAAATATATAATTTTAAAGTTCTTTTATTTAATATTGGCCAGGTTGATAGAAAACAGAACTGAGAAGCCTCCAGCTCCCAGTTCCTTCCCTATATACACATGCTACAAGCTAATATAAAATATAACACAAGCTTATGGTGCTAATCTGACTAATGCTTGGTGTAAACCTTACAGCAGGATCGCGGAATCCTCACTCAATGGTTCTGTGCCAGTTCCAATTCTCAACAGTTCTGCACCAGTTCCATTTCGAATTCCAAATGAACCGCGAAACTTCCAAGCACCTGTTCCATTCCATTCTTGATTCGAATCCAAATCGAATCTCGAAACTCCCCATTTTACCTGATTCTCGTTTTTCCTCGACTTGGACGCCCATCTGGCTCCTTGGCCTACTCCAAGCTCCTGCCCCTTAGGCGTCCCTGCCAGGACCAACTCCCCCTCCTCCTCCATACATCCAGACACAGCCTGCCCTGTCTTACCAAAGATCAGGGCAATGTGATGCTGAGGATAAACCTCAACCGTCACACACAGGGTGAAATTCCAAGTGGTAAAAGCTCATGCATCTTTGCATTGACTGCAAAATCTCCGTGTAACTGAAGGACAGCTCACGCGCTGGGCATTGAAGCTCCAGGCATATGATTTTGATATTGTACACCAGCCAGGAGCAAATAATCAAAATGCAAACTATCTTTCATGGCTTAAATGGTTGCCATCATGACAGATTTGGCTGACATTATGTATAAGAAGATGGTAGTGGGCAAATATCATGATGAGCTGGCGCAAGTGATCAAAGTGTTAGATGGACTTAGACATATTACCTTCTTATGCAATGGGGTTATATATATGCAGATTGGGGAATTGATGCTGAGTTTCCCTAAACCCTCTGCTAGACCAGCAATTATTATGGATGCGCATTGGACAGTAGGGCATGGTGGGTTGCGGAAAACGTTAGAGTTTTTGCAATCCCACTACTACTGGGAGAGCATACATTATGCTATGTTGGAGATGGTTAGCTGGTGCCATTAGTTCCAAGTGGAGAAACCTTTCCACAAGAAAATCACATATCAGCTGGTTAAGCCCCAGTTTGCATGGCATACCATTTCTCTTGATGTGGTGGGGCCTTTGCCAACTGGTGCAAACTGATCTAAGTACATAATTGTAGCAATTGATCATCTGATGAGATGGGTTGAAGCCAAGGCAATTAATGATTTGAGGCAGTCACCACTACCAAGTTTATTATGAAGTGTGTCATACAGTAACATGGCTGTCCACAGTTCATCTTGATGGACAATGGAACTAGTTTCTATTTTATTTTATTTGAGGTGGGCTGACCTGGTGACAATACCACACAAATTATTGGGAAATTGAATGAATGGGAAAGAAGGATAAAATCTGGAAAACCTCCATGTGCAGCATATAATAGGCCAGAAACCCCATGGACCACCTTTGCTATTTGCTATCTCAATTCAGGTCATTGGTGTGCAACACCAACACAGTCATAATTGCCCCCTACCCAAAGTTTCCGTACCAGAATCAAACTCAGGGAGGCAGCGGTAGAGGTCCCTATTCTACCACTGGGGTATCCTCCCCAATGGAACTAATTTCACTTCACATATTCTGCCCAAGTTGCTCAAATTGATGGCAATCTACAGGATCTTGACTACACCCTACCATCTGTAATTAAATGGAATGGTAGAACAGTTCAACAGAACTTTAGTGAACATGCTACATAAGCTAGTGAAAGATTGACCTTTGAATGGAGTACCCTCCTACTCACAGCTGTCTTTGCATATAATATCATCTACCATTTGTCCACCTGTAAGAGTCCTTTCTAACTGCTCTATAGTAGACATCCAGCTTTACAAGCCCTGCTTTACTCGGTGTGGAAGATACTGGTGGCATAGACCTGCAGCGTTATTTGACCAATATAACAGAGATGCTGATCAAACTATAGATGAAAGTATATTCTACCAGCTTGGCTAAGAAGATCCATGATCAGGTGCTGACCAGAGTAGATATAGCAGACTCTCATAGTTCACTGTAGGAGATCATGTCTTGTTCCTTGACCAACATGGATTTGGATAAAAGAACAAGCTCGCTAATATTTAAACTGGGCTATTTAAAATAATTGAGAAGGCTGGTATTGATGCCTACACCATTAAGGAACCTGAAGTGATTGGATTATCAACTGAGTTCATGCAAAGTTCCTTAGAGCATACAAGTAATAGGAGCTTATTATCCGATCAAAGGGGGTAATATTGAGAAATTGATATGACTGAATGATAAGCTAAATATTCTGGCAGATCATAAATCAGAGTTGAGGCAAGCCTCAAGATTGAGCGGAAACTATATCAATGTGAATCAAATCATAATATTGATAGTTTGGCAAATTGAGGAAATTCTGCTTAAACCTTGAGATAGATTAAAACTAAAATGGAACAGTTAGGAGATTACTAAGTAGAAGGGTGAAACTGACTTAGAATACTAAGTTAAGAATTTAGTAGAAGAATAAGAGGAGGAGGTTTTTAGTAGCCCACAGATAAATTCTACATTTTTTATATTATAATAAAAGTGTCAACCTGGGCAATTGCTCCATATCATATATATCAGTTTTTATTAATGATCAGTGAACAGCATATTGTCCATTCTGTTGCTCAGTGGCTAATAACCTGTGCAAACCAGCTCAGTGGATTTAGCCATATCACCAAAATAGTAATAAGTACAATGGGCACAATAGGTACAATGAGAATAATTGGTATAATTGTGCCCATTTATGGGGAAGGGTTGATTTAGAGGGTAAAAATCATTGTGTAATAATTCTGGAATGAATAGGGAACTTAGAGTATAGGGTGAATCATTAGATTATCTTAAAAGAAGTCTAATCACGTTCACTTTTGTTCTGATTATAGATATTTGGTAGGTGATTATTCAAAGTCAAGTTGATACCATCAACAACACCACCCAAGCTTACACGATCCATCTCGGTTTGGAGACCTGTTTGGGTGTGAGTTTCCCCATACCACCTTCACAAAACTTAACCCCACTGGCCTCCAGCTTCTAATGGAAACTGAGGTACCTCTGGTTAAATCTTAGCCAACCCAATTGACTGCCTAAAACCATGTAGTTAACCGTGAACTTAAATCTATCCTGATGCAAAAAGTGATCAACTGGCTAGTTCCATAGGCTTAACTCAAAGTGCCCATCAACTCCGATATGTAAACCCTCCACTTTCGAATTTTGAACCCAACCTCCCACAATTTAAGCTGGGCTGCGAAGTTTAACCCCATATGAGGCAAGCAGTTTAAGGGTCAAAGGGTTGAAACAACTAGATTTAATTAAGTTCATCAACCCGTGTAAGCCTGCCAGGCGACCCAGAACCAGGGTATTAAACTTGGTGGTATGGGCAGTTTATCTAGAGTTTACCCAAAACTATGATATCATGGGTTTGGTATGGGTGAAGGTCAAGTTTAAAGCAAGAGCAGAAACGGACGCAACGTTTGGGATGAAATGAAATTTTAGGGTTGGTTTAGATCGAGTTATAGGATGGGGTAAAGTTAAATTTAGATCAAGGATAAGGTTAAAATGATCTAAGGACTAGATTGGTAGAACTAGAGATGACTTTAGTCAAGTAGGATCTGTAGGGGAGATTAAGGTGCAGGGTTACTCGGTGCGAGCCAGGTATTCCGCGTAGAGTTTCTTCTGGGCCTCAAAGTCCTTGACCAGCTTCTTGCGGCGGCTTTTGGCGATCTCCACGCCGGCGGCGTCATGGGTGGGGATCCCCTAATGGTTCCAATTGGGCGGTAAGGGGGCGTTTACCTCATCATCCCACTTTGAAAATTCGGTCGACTTGAAGAGGTCCTGGGGGGCAATCTTCATCTTCTCCAGGCGGTCGCGAAGCTTCTGCTCTTGGGCTTTTGCCGCGGCCTCCTTCTTGAGGCGCTTCTCTTCCTCCCTCTGACGTTACCAGCACGGCCGAAGGCGGGCTTACCTTAAGTTTGGCATCGCGCTCCCGAATCAACGCCTCCCGATCCACGAGCTTGACCAGAGCGCGCCCATCCAAAAGATTAGAGGTGGCGGAACGGAGGGTTACCTTCGCGATCGTCCAATAAAACTCCGAGTTCGGCAAGGTCCCGATCCCTTAGCCGGTCACACACGGCGAGGATCTCTTTCGCATCTAAACTGAAGTTGGCCATGCAAATGGTTCAACCATTACCACCTGAGCCCCTCGCAATGGCACGAACGTTGTCGCGGAAGGCGGAGAGGGCGTGAAGGTAGGGCATCAGGGTTTCCTCAGACTAACCCAAGATGAGCAAGAAAACTAAAGCGTGGACTACGTTGGCTTCAGATCGATCTGAAGTTTGCCACCCGAGATCCTGGCCGCGTCCGGAGAGTCCAAACACCTGATGGTTAGGGTAAACTAGCGCCCAAACTTACCGACAAGATCTTGGTGACGTATTTGGCGAATTTAGCAATCACCTCCGCGTTGACAGCTGCGCCACTTGGGCGGCGAGAGGCGATGTAGACATTGGCGCGGTTGACGATATCACTCAGCTCGCGGATGACGGCAGGGGTATTGAAGGAGTCGCAGAGCGCGGCATGGATGGCCGTCTGCCGATCTGTAAAACTGTGGGATGAGAATTGGGATGGCTTGCTTACTAGGCCATCAGCTGCTTCTCGGGGTCACGATACTGGTGCTGGCCGGTGAAGGCGGGCGGGTTGGCGCATATCTCATGGATGAGAGCCTTGGCGTTGATGAGGAAGTTCTACAGGTCAGCCTAGGTCCAGGGTTAACCTACGTTGAATAGTTTCTCAGTGTTGATGGCCTCCTCCATGGTGGAGTGTTTGAAATCCATGCCACAGTCCCATTGGTGCATGAGGAAGGTGAGGCGCAGCTGGCGGGCAGTGTAGCGTGTCAGAGCTTCCTTGATGGTGATGAAGTTTTTAAGCGACTTGGACATCTTTTGCCCCGAGATGTGCAGATGGCCGACATGGAAGAAGTAATTGACCCACTGCTTGCAGCCATGGTACGCCTAAGGGTTAGCGCGCCAGCGTAAGTTTGTTTTACCTCAGATTGAGCTAGCTCGTTGTCGTGATGCGGGAAAGCCAGATCCTCGCCTCCGGAGTGGATGTCCATGCTTTCGCCCAGCACTTCGCTAACACGCTTAGCTAGTTTGACCAACGTACCTCGCCATCGCGGAGCATTCGATGTGCCACCCGGGCCGCCCCTGAGAAGTTAGCTGCAACCGCCCAACTCACCTTGCCCCAAGGAGAATCCCATGACGGCTCCCCCGCTTTAGACTTTTTCCACAGGGCAAAGTCGGAGGCGTTCTTCTTGCCAGTCAATTTGGCCCCTAGCGAGCCCTCGCCATCTTCAACCAGGGCCAAGTTGTTGGCAGAGTTGGGCTCCAGCTTCGCGTAATGATGTTTTGGGTGGGCATCGAACGCTGCCGTGTCAAAGTAGACGGACCCGTCAACCTCATAGGCGTACCCGTTGCTGAGGATGCGTTCGACAAACCCAACCACCTCGGGAACGTATTCGCTCACCCGCGTGAGGATGTCGGCGGGTAGAACCTTCCCCTTAACAATTGAAATCCAGTAAACCTTACGTTGAGAGCCTCCATATCTCCAAGGAAATCCTTTTCCCAAAAAGCTGCCAGATCGCGGAATATTCTGGGGTCCGTCACGCTGGAACCATCCTTAGGGGTTGATTTTATTTATACGATTGCCAGCCTACCTCTTTATCGAGGTAGAGCCCAGTCACATCACGCGTCTTTTCGACCAGCTCAGCCAAACCTTCCAAAGGCTCACTGGAGGCCACTTTAGCTTTGATGTCGGCTATCGCGTCGTGGGCGAGTTTCTAACCCAAACTTTAGTCCCGTTTTAAATTAATCGGCCAATCAAGCTTGTCCGTTTCGGAACTTACAGCTGCACCGAGATACATTTGTGCCTTTGGGTCCGCGTCGGGAAGATTTGCCACCGCTTCGGCGGATGTCAAATCCTGGCACTTCAGCCTTTCCCCATAAATTGCTTCAGCGCCGTTTCCAGCGTCAGGATCGAGGCCTCGACCCTCTCCGGAAAACGGGTGGCGAACGCGTTGAAGAGATAATTCTGTCGCGCACGGATGATGATCTACCTACAGTTTAGACCCCACCCGCCGTAGCTCATATAAGTTGGGCTACGTACCTTATCGTCGATATCGGTGATGTTCATCACGAACGTCACGTGGTACCCGAAATAATCGGTGAGGATGCGGCGGATAATATCGACGGTGATGTAATTCCTAAGCCATTAGCAAGGAGGATACGCGAACACAACCCAGCTACTAACCTGGCGTGGCCCATATGTGCCGCGTCGTAGACAGTGGGGCCGCAGTTGTACCATTTCACATTTAGGTTATCGGCGGGAGTAAATGGGACCTGGGTTTCAAGGTATCGTCAGCCCAAACCGCACCAACCAATCACATAGAGGGTGTAAACAACCCTTTATCGCTCAGAGCAGGTTCAAAAAATGATAAATCAGTCAATAGTCTTTACTCCCCTCAAAAAAGTCGGTTGGGAAGGATGAGCAAAGAGAGGTAAACCAAATTAAAACTCACTTAATGGAATAAAAAATAAACAGAGCGGACTGACCTTGGATTTGGTCAAACTGTTGTAAACTTTTAGCCCGTCCGCTAAGTTTGAACCGCCCCGACCCTCATCGCCGCTAGCTGGCGGGAACCAGATTGGTGGAGTACGGGGGTTAGCCATCGGATGATAATTTGAAGTGAACGAGGGAGGTGTGGAAGTGATTTGAACTCGGGAGAATAAGTAGCGGGTGTAGAAGTTGGTTACCAACCGGGTTGGCTTTAACGAGATGATCCTACTTAACCAAACCGAAGCCAGGTTGCTTATTTACTTAAACTTTGGTGGTTAATTTTAATCTAGGTCCTTTTGGTAACGCCATCCTTAAATTTTTTTATCTTCTGAATCGTCAGCTTTGGTTAATCGACGATGCCGCTGGAAAAGTTTAATTGGTTCGTATTGGTCAATTTCTACCCCGTTTAATTTTCTAAAGGCCACTCACTACAAGTGGGTTAATCTACCTCAACCCAAATTTTATTTTAAAAATTTAGCTTCCCCGAGCTATCGGCTATATTATAGCTGCAAGGTTAGAATCCAGCGATTAGAATTTACATTTCCAGCTCAGGAAATTCTTTAGTATGATAAATGTTCATTCTTGGGGAGGATACCCAAGTGGTAGAGTAGGGACCTCTACCACTGCCTCCCCGAGTTCGATTCCGGTACTGGAACTTTGGGTAGGGGACAATTATGACTGTGTTGGCGTTGCGCACCAATGCCCCGAACTGAGATAGCGAATAGCAAAGGCGGTCCATGGAGTTCCTGGCCTATCATACGCCGCGTGTGGAGGTTTTTCCGGATTTTATCCTCCTTTCCCATTCATTCGATTTCCCTTAATCGGTGCGGTATCGTCCCCAGGTCAGCCCACCTCGAATAAAATAAAATAAAATAAATGTTCATTCTTAAGGTTAGCAGTATCGCCATCCCCACATTTTATCCTATCTCGTAATCTGATGCCATCTCATCACGCATCTATTTTCTAATGCCAAGTATAAAATTCTATATATAATGCATATCCGTTATCAGCAAGATCATAAAGCTCAAATTGATAGGCCTGACTCTACCAAGTCATATTATCATGAGAATAGGCGGTACTTGCAGATACCTCAAAAGCCAAATATCTGCACCTCAAACTTAATTTATTTTGCCCTGATTTGCTGATGCCCTGCAAGCCACCAGAACCTCAATAGATTTATTACATTCACCTAATATAAAACCCCCTCAAATCTACAATAAAGTTAAGTCCTTCAGATTTAAAGTCAACTTCCATTTTCATCATATTATTTTATTATACAGCCCAGTATTGCAATAATTATGTCCAAACATATAAATATTTCCAGCAGATGGTTGACCTTGAAAACAACCATTTATATCTAGTACTAAAAAAAGAAAACAACCATTTATCACACACTCTATGCACCCCTTGTCATGGAAAACCTGAAGATAGTCAACCTCCATAAAAAATTGTCTATCCTGCCCAATATAAACCAGAACCCTCTATATCCTATAGAAGGGCAGCCTTATCCAAGAAAACTGCAATGGCTATTATACATGTGTACTTGCTGGCCTTTATCCAATTTTGATGATGGCCCAATTAAACAATGGCTCACAGCCTACAATGCATGGGGGGATGATTGTGAAATCCAACCCTTTCAACAACTCTGGGATATCTACTCCCTCCTTACTGGCACCACCCAATACTGGCATTATGCCAATGCACCCTTTAACTCGTGGGTCAACTGGCAGGACCATGCACGTACCAAGTTCCACCTCTCCAAGATTCAGCTATATGAGAAGTTCTACTATATTCATCTAAAAAACTACCCAAACTTGAGCCACTCCTCGGACACCTTTGAAGGCCTGGTAGGACAATTTACCAGGCTGGCCACCACTGCACTGAGAACATGGACCTCAAACTCATTGAATGGTTCATTGATGCCTTGGAAGAACTCTATCTGAATACTGTGCTGATTGCACAGCCAACAAATATTGAGGATACTATTTATGCCTGCTTAAACTATGCACACCTAGCATCTCACCACCAATATGAGTTTTGGGAACCTAAACTTTACCAGTTAACTGAGGAAAGCCCCTGAGATGGGGTCATCCCCAAGATGAAGCCAATCACCCCCCTTCTGAAATAGCTTCAGATTTCTGCCCTTTCAGCTCAGCTGAAGAACTCACAGTGATGGTTCAGGGACAGGCCCTCTGCACAACATATATTGCCACAACTGCAATAAGCCTGGCCACCATTCTCACCAGTGCTGCTCACCATGTTTCTATTGTAAAGTTGTCCACCTGGATGACCCATACCCAAACTGACCACCTCACTGAAATCAAGAAGCTACAAGTCAACCCCAGCAAGCAAACTACCTGCAGCAACAACCTTACTGCCAC
Organism: Massospora cicadina; assembly: GCA_022478985.1. Lineage (NCBI taxonomy): Eukaryota > Fungi > Entomophthoromycota > Entomophthoromycetes > Entomophthorales > Entomophthoraceae > Massospora > Massospora cicadina. Next base: position 137,876 of record JAKSZP010015867.1, on the reverse strand, counting down.
AACCCCTGTACTATTTAACAAAACCATGTATGTTACATTGAGGCTCCACCATCAGGAGCTTGACTGGAATCAAATCCTTCTCCTGATGGAAGCTTACGCCACTGAAAAAAGAAAAAAATGAAGAATAAAATACCCAACCACATACTGCAGAACCTGCTAATAAAATAAAAATTGAAGATTTCCTTAATGCAGTAAAACCAAGTCAGCAAGTACTCACTGGAGTACCCATGGAAGAGGCTGATGAGCCACGCCCTCAAACCCAGAATTGGGACCAGCTGCCTCCTGCATTTTCCAAGAACTTTGAGCTGGATCAGAACCAATTGCCCATTAGCAACCCATTCAGGGCACCGCTCCATGTCAAACTGCACCAACATGCCCATTAGAAGATTGACCTGCAACCAAAAAATTTATCAGTCCTGTATCATCAACCAATCCACACCTCAGAGTGCACACCATTCAGAAGAAGTCAGTGCCTGTTTCATTTTACCTACCTCAACAACCTGTGGAAAAATTACCTGTACTCTCTCATATCAGCCTGAAGGAGTTTCTGCTATAAAATCCTGCAAAGTGTCATGAGCCCTGTCAGCCTTGGAGACCTGTGCAAATCCAGTCCAGCGCTCCATCAAGACCTTCATTAAGCAATTATAATGACCTGACTCATATCTGGTGCAGTAAACCCTAAGAAACCCTGTTCAGTAGTACTTGTATACTACGCACTGTTTGTTTTCTTTTAGTTTACACCTTTACAATTATCTTGGACACTGGCTCATCAGCCAACGTCGTTACAAATAAATTCCTCCCAGATATTGGCTATGAGGATATACTACGCAGCAACATGGTGTTTCTCGTGGCTGGAGGCACCCAACAAACCTGCTACAGACACGTTTATGACCTTCCCGTCAAGATTTCTGGGAAAATCAAATACATCAATGCTGTTGTCTTAGACCACGACCATTTCCCTAGGTTACTATCATGACAGGTCCTGAAAGAATTTGGCATCCACACAAACTTTGTGAGCAGCCAGTGGTACATCCAGACTGATGATGGAATGAAACCCATCAAGCTCTTCCAGACTAATGTTGATGCCCAGCAATAATGCTCAGCCCAAATTGTAACTTACCTCTGTTCTGAGTTAGATGACAAATTAAGACCTTGAGTTTAATGAACCTTGGAAAACTCAGTTAACCCAACCCTTAGAACAGTACCATGAAAATGTCTGCTATGAAGGTGATGACATACCCATCTCAACCCTAGCATCTCACCACATGGTTGTGGGAAAGGCAGATCCCATAGCCAAACGTTGTCAGGGACTGGTACTACTTTATCCCAGTTTGTGGTAGCAAGCCGTGAACCTGCTAACCCTGAGCTAAATGTCCAGTATAACAAAGGGGTAGTGCGTACCATATAGAGAATGGCAAGGGCAATTGGGTGGTTTAGCCCTAAAGAAGGAAGGAATGCTTCAACCACTCCCATTCCTGTTAAAGCCAGTACACCAGCTATGTTTGGACGTGGAAGTAATGGAAGAGGGATTTGTTCAGGTATAGGTGTTTTTGCACCCATGGTTATAGGTTTTATGGAATAATTGGTTAGACTATATAGCTTGTTTAAAATATGGCATATGGAAATATTATAAAAAATATGTACTTAAAGAGTTTAGCATATGATAATATTTTATTGACCGCAAAGACTAACCATCTAAATAGTCTAGTTTTATATCCCATCCAACTTCCTGAACTTTCCTAAGCTTAATTGATTACATGAATGGAGACTATAATTCTTTTGAGCTTATGGGATTGCACCTTGCATGTGATTTTGAAAGCAGTGGGAATCATTTCAGTTTCGTTGTAAATTCATTTTGGTGCGATTAATCAACTCAATATCATTGAAATTAGGGTAATTTAAGCGATTAACTGAACAAAACTCAATGCAATCATGATTTGATATGCAAATAATCGATCTAACTTCAGCACAAATCCTCTTGATATGAAGAATTGTATCTAAAATCTCAGGAATTCCTCTAATGTCAGGCTTTACCCTGACAAACGTCCCTGTCAAATTCCCCAAGCCCATAAAAATTTGTTCAGGAGGAAATTTGGAAAGGTTTAGTCAGTGGACTCATCCAACCCCCTCAGTCACCCTGGGCCTTTTCTGTTATCATTATACCTAAAAAAACGGCAAGATCATAAGTTTAATGAATATATCCCACTCAACAAAGTAATAAAAAAGAATGTGTACCCTTTACCACTTGTCTCAAAGATATTGAACTCCATGGGTTGCGTGAAGTACTTCACCAACATTGACCTTTTCTCTGGATACTATCAACTAGGAGTTGATGGAAATTATCCTTGAGACTTCCTTTGTGACATATTTGGACAGTTTGAGTACACCAGAATGCCTTTTGGACTCTCTGGTGCACTGCGCACCTTCCAGAAAGTCATAGCCAACTATTCTGATATCTGTGAACTGATTTGTTACTGTATACCTTGATAATATTATAGTCTTCTCACCAAACTTCCAGCAACACTTAAGTGACACCAAAACAGTTTTCCTTACATACAAAAATCTAACCTCAAAATGAATGTCTTAAAGCTCATGCTGTACGCTCAGGAACTAAAACTGCTTGGACATATCCTCACCCCTGATGGCAAGTGCACAGACCCATCTAGATTAGAATCTATTGTCTCTTGGCCTAAAACCAAAAGATGCAACTGAACTACTCAGCTTCCTAGGCACTGTGAACTACTATAGAGCTTTTATTCTGAACTCCAATAAAATCAATGATATAATTTACTGCTTACAAAAGAAAGGAACTGAACGGAAATTTTCAGATGCTGAAGGAGACAGTTCTGAGGTACTCAAAAATGCAATGGCCTGTTCACCTATCTTATATCTCCAAACTTGAGGAGTGATTTCAAATATTCACAGATGCCTTACCCTTGGCACCATCCTCAGTCAACTCAAAGATAGCACCTACCTGCCTATAGAATATCCCTCAAAAATATTCTCCATGGCTGAAATCAACTACTCCACATATGAAAAAGAGATCCTCACTGTGATGTTCATTCTTAGAAAATTTCAATATTATGTTTTGGATAGACCTGTCACTGTTTTCACAGACAACTCCATGGTGTTGTTACTGTTATTCATCAACACCTGTTTTAAATGGCTGACGCAATCTTAGGTGCTATTAACTAATAGAATTTGCTATGAAATTCACCCACCTCCATGAAAAACTAAACGCTGCTGCTAATAGCCTTTCCCACATCTCAAATAATCCTGCTGATGCTGCAATCTTCTATATGGGGGAGATTGACCTTAATAGGAGCTTATACAGATATGGAAGTTCCTGCGTGAGTTTGAAGTACCTGAAGGTTTCAATGACATCAAAAAATATAAAAACAGTGTACTAAGTTTTTATTATTTGAAGATCAGTTTTATGTTTGCACCAAAGGACAATTTGCCAAAGTAGTGCCAAAAGCCAAAGAATGCAACACATGAAAGAAGCACATGATGATGCTGGCCATTAGGAAGACAAGCAATCTGGACTTGACTATACTCCTCTTACTGGTGGCCTAATGCCTACTCTGATGTCTCCAACTATGTTGCCACCTGCCACGCTTGCCAAGTTTTTGACACGTCGCCCCAAACTCGAAACCCCTCGACCTTATTGTAACTATTGGATTGTTCAAAATGTGGGGTATCAATCTTATGGGATCACTCAGAATTGCCTCTAATGGGTCCAAGTACATTCTAGTTGCAACTGAATATATTACCAAGTGGCCTGTAGCTAAAGCAACCCAACACACTAATGCAGCAATTGTCACCCAATTTTTATATGAAGACATTTTCTCCATATATGGACCACCTCATACCGTTCTATTTGACAAAGGCACACACTTCAATAATAAGTTGGTTGAGAAGATGATTGAACAACTCTGCACCAAACACTCTATGACTACTCCCTACAAGCCCCAATACAATGGTTTGAAAAAATGCCTCATCTAAACCCTCATGCATGCCATTGAAAGAAGTACCACTGATAACCCTGAGAAATGGCATGAACACCTTCCATCAACACTTTGGGCCTACTGCACCAAAAGTCATATCACTACCAAACGTTCCCCTTATGAGTTACTTTTTGGTGTCCAATTCTGCTCAGACCCTTTAACCAAACAACTTTCCGGTATCAACTAACCACCCAATTGCCACCAATGGTGAACTTTTGCTCAAAACATTGTAACTGAACATGATGAACAGATGAAAGAAAAGTATGACAATCAACTTAAATCTCTTAAAGTTTACACATTTGGGCTTAAGTTCTCCTTTACCAAAATGAATTAATTAACTTCTGTTCAAAGAAGACACACTCCAAAATAGTGGAACCTACCAAGTTTTCCAAGATCCCCCTATGATAATTATGCCCTAGAGACTCTCAATGGAGTACCCTACCAATCTACCATTAATGGGAAGCGTTTAAAACTCCATCAATACCAAAATAAATAGGGGTAGTGTCATGAGAATATGTAGTACTACAAATACCTCAAAAGCCAAACAACTGCACCTCCAATTTGAATTCATTTTATCCTCATTTGCTGGTGTCCTACAAGCCACCGGAACTCAATTAATTTATTACATTCACCTAATATAAAAAATCTTCAAATCTGCAATAAAGTTAGGTTCTTTATATTTAAAGTTAACTTCCATTTTCATTATACCATTTTATTATACCATCACAGTATTGAAATAATTATGTCCAAACACAGAATCCTCTCAACAGATGGCTGACCTTGAAAACAACAGTTTAATGTGCACTGTACGTGCCCCTTGTTATGGAAAACCTGAAGATAGCCAACCTCCACGACAATATTTTTAAACAGGTATACAATCTGCCAAATTCAGTGAAACTGTAACGCACTGGCTCCTTCCAGTGAGCCACTAATGAATTGGGAAGTAGGGCCCAAGTCAATGACCAAAGGGCAGACAAGGTCCCTGAAACCATTCTTTTAGTGCATGTGCTATAGGAGCCATGGATAAACACCCCTTGGAGGACTTTTGCGAGTATGCTTACCCCAGAAACATGCCCTGGCTCCAAGACAAGGTGTATAGGGAGGCAATAGCCTTCCAAATCTTGCTCGCAAAGTCCAATTCATGCTAGTATAGGCCAAACATGGCCGCTGTTAGACTAAATTTATCAATATAAACCTCAGAAGACAGTAATAAAAATAAGTAAGGCTTAAAAACGGCTTTATTTGATATATTTAGGCAAGTTGATAGGAGACGGAACTAGAGAACCTCACATTCTCAAATCCCTTTTCTTATAGTTCTCTTTTGCAAGCATAGATTAAGCTCATTCATAATGCTTGGAACTATGTCTTTTGAAATATGCCATAAGCAAACCCCAATTGTTTTAGGCTGGATTAAATTCCATAGTGGCTGAACCAAAACACCCAAGGATCGTTCCAATTCTTATTTGAATCCACCTTTTACCTAGAAACCACCCACTTAAAAACAATTTGGTTCAACCCCAGACCTTATGAAACATCTAACCATCATCCTTCTCCAGTCTTAGTCTCAACCTGGGGTCTAGCCAATACTAATGCTCTCTCCCTTCTCTGTCTTCCACACCAGCTTGTCCTGTATTATCAAAGATCAGGGCAATGTGATTTGAGGATAAACCTCAACCATCACATCACCCCCTAGACAAGAAGAACTCTCTTATCTTTCCAGGATACCGGGTGCAATCTCTGGACATCTGCCACATGGCCTCCTCAACTGGATGACCTTTCCACTGGACCAAAAATGACCTATGACCCCGCACCATCTTTGTATTTAGGGTCTCCTCCACCTCGTACTCCTTGGCCCTCTTTCAGCTGGAAACAGAGGGGAGGCCTTCTCAGGCAGCTGCCCCAAGAATGGTTTGAGCTGCGACACATGCAACACTGAATGAGCCCGTGACCCCTCTGTCAACTTTAGCTCAAACGCCACCTCATTCATTGCCCTCACTATTGGGTATGGGCCCAACGCCACCAGCCCCAACTTCTGGCTCCTCACAGGTATGGCATAGTTCTGAGTATTTACTAAGACCCAATCGCCCTTCTTGAAAATGCTCACCTCTGACCAATGCCTATCTGATTTCCTCTTCTGAGCTGCGACCACCGCCTCTAGATTCCTTCTCAGGAGCCTCAAGGTATCCTGAGTTTCATGTGACAGTTCATCTGCTTCTGGATTCTGACCCTGCTCCTGAGGCCCCATACCCTCTGGGTGCTGACCATGGTTTACAAAAAATGGGGTCGTTCCTGTGGAGGCATGCTTGTGGTTATTATATGCAAATTGCGCCAACTTCACCCAACTCACCCAATCATCCTGCCGCCTTGAGACATAGCACCTCAAATACTGTTCCAATATTTGATTTACCCTTTCAGTTTGGCCATCTTAATGGGGATGGTAAGCTGATAATGGAAGGCCTTTATCTTCAAGTTTCCTAACAGATGTAACCAGAACCGATATGTGAACCGTGGACCTCAGTCTGACACAATCTCCTCTGGTACCCCATGTCAGGAAAAGACCTCATTCATAAAGATCTGACCCACTACCTTTGCAGAGATGGTTGACTGACAAGGGAAAAATCTGCATACTTGGTCTGGCAATCCACCACAAACATCAGGTCGTCCATACCCTGGTACTTGGACAACCCTGTGATAAAATCCACACTCACAGAGGCCCATGGCCTAGATGGAATCTGAAGCGGCTTCAATTTACCTCCTGGCGCCATATGGTGGGACTTTGACCTGGCACACATCACACATCGCTCCACATACTGCTGTACTGAAGCATCCACTCTCCTCCATGAATAATGGCGATGAACCAAATCCAGTGTCTTCTCCCCGCCTGAATGTCCAGCCAAAGGATGATAGTGGTTAGCTGCTAACACCTCCTGCTGCAAACTCATCACTGGAACCCAGATCCTTCCTTAATGCCAGATAAGACCTCCCCAGACTGAGAACCCCACATGTTTCTTTCTTGCCTCCCCTTCTCTCATCTCATCCAAGATCCGCTGGCCAAACTCACTCCTCCACTGTACAGTCCGAATTCTCCCTGAGATTTCCTCTAACCAACCCTGGATCATTGCAAACAAACTCAATGGCAACATTGTAGCGGTGTTAAACTTCCTCAACTCCTCCTCAGAGAACACCAACCTAAATCATGACGCAGCAAATCTGGCAAGATATTCTTTCCCCCTGGCTTATACTCAATCTGTAAGTCATACTGAACTAAATTTAAGTGCCACTGGGCCTGTCTCTGATTCATCAGACGTGGGGACTTATAGTACTCTAAGGCTCGATGATCAGTCCAGATCACAACTGGATGCCTGGCATACAACAGGTGGTGTTGCCAAACCCTAATGCCGCCACTATTTCCAAAAGTAATTTGTCGTAGACTGGGTAATTCGTCTCAGCGGACACCATCTTCCTGCTGAAGTAACAGACAGGGTGCTCAACCCCGTCTTTACCCTCCTGCAATAGCACCGCTACAAGTGCAAAGTTTGACGCATTTGTCTCTACTACAAACGGTCTGTTGGGGTCAGGATGGGCCATAACTGGGGCTGTCAATAGAATGGTCTTCACCCGCTGGAAAGCCCTTTCCTCAGCCTCCCCACAAATGAAAGGTACATTCCCAGTCAACCTTGTCAGTGACACAGCCCACTCAGCTAAATTATTGGAGAATCTCCTTACAAAGTTCACTACTCCCAAAAAACTCCCCACTTTGTCCAATTCCTGGGGGCCTTCCATTCCTTCACTGCTCGCAGTTTATCAAGACATATCGCTAACCCCCCTGGAAAACCACATTTCTCAGGAAAGACACCATGTCCTCATTAAACTCACACTTGAATAGCTTCAACTTCAAGCCCTCCTGGCTTACCACCTCCAGAACACTCCTTACATCCCTCACATGATCTTGCATCAACCTGGGAAATATCAGAGTATCAATCATATTGGCAACGCAACACCTACCCACCAAATCCCCCAACACACAATCATCATGCGTTGAAAAAACTTCAGGGGCGTTACACAGCCCAAATGGCATAACCTGATACTCAAAATTCACCAAGTAACACCTAAACGCAGTAGACTCTTGATGCTCTAACTGCGCAGGGTCTGATTGAACGCATCGACCAGATCAATATGGTGAACACCACATACCCTGAAATCATGGGTAGAACATCTTCCAGGAGTGGCATTGGATAAGGGTCAGGCTCTGTTACTGCATTGAGGTGCTGGAAGTCCACACAAGGACGTAGCTCCCCACTCGCCTTTGGCTCCAGCAGCACTGGATTACCACAGACGATTTGGAAGGCACAATTAAACCTAGATCTAGCATCTTATGGACATATTGATCAAGAGCCTCCCAAGCTCGGGGTTCAATGGATAAACTGGACATCCCCTTGGCAACTCAGAGCCCTCTTTGAACTGGAAACTAAATGCAAAGTTCCCTGTAGGTGGGAAGGGTGTTCCACCCTTGGGTTCAAACACTGATGAAAAATCCTGATACTCCTTTGGAAAACCCTCTAATGGCTTAGATAGAGATATTTCCCCCATTCGTTTCACTGATGACCCCTGGGATGGGACTTCCCACTCCCACACATCTGAGCTTTCAAGCGACAACAGCACTTTCCCCTTCATCATAACAAATTGTGGACGGAATTGGTGCCACCACCTCATCCCTAGCACCACTGGATGAGGCAAATGTGCCACAGCATAAAATTCTTCCCTTAAACTCATCTGAGCCTTGTCTCAACAGGATCTTGGCTTTCACCTTCCAGACCGCAGTCCTCTTGGTGGCATCCGCCAACAACACAAAAACATCCTCCTGCAACGGCAATCCGCATATTCTTTCCCACTCCTCATCCACATAATTTGTATCAGCACCAGTGTTCACCAGGGCTAGGACTTTTCACACTCTGTCTTCCCAGGACCTTCCCACACTTCTATAAGTAAAAATAAATATGAATAAAGTGAAGGAAGCGGTTTATTCTGGGACACTGGCTTCTTGCGGAAGCTATATGGAGCATTCTTCTTCTTCTTTGGGGCCTCAGGGACCTGAATGGGGGCTTAACCATTGTCGCCCCCAGCAATTAGCCGTCCTCTCCAGGCTCCCCCGACCCTTTCCTCCCCCTCCACATACCTGAACCCCTTTGAGCTGTACACAGGCTCTGAACCTGCTCGTCTCATTGCCTCCTTCCCATGAGAACCACTTGGGAACCACACCAACTCCTGGTGAGTTTGTGCCAAGGCCACCTGCTGCTCCACCTGCAAGGCCAAGGCCACCTCTTCCTCCAATGTCGCTGCCAGCTGCACTGCTGCCATTGCCAATAACTAATAAGCCTGTAAATTCTGACGGAACATGTGAGGAAGCTGAGACTTTGGCGCCTTGGCTGCTTTGGCCAGTTCCTGAAACATCCGACCATATTCCTCCACAGACTTCCTCCCCTGACTGCGCTGCAGCAAAGCTGGCCAAGCTGAAGCTTGTGCCTCATATGGACATGCTGCACGGTCAATCAAGTCCAAACTCTTCTCTGCTGAGTCAGGCAACCCCGCCAGCTGCTCCAAAAGTTCACGTACTCAGTTTGAAAGCTTCACGGGCAAGGTCACCAAAACTTGCTTCAACTGTAAAGCAAATAAATCCTCACCCCCTGAAGCCTTTGTCAACCACCTTAGAACTGAACCCAGCCAAATGTTTGATGGATAAGCTCCAACTCCTCTGAACTTAGCATTGATGGAATTTTCTCTCCTGTCTTCACCGGTCCTACCACTTTTCCACCACACTGGGACACACAATCCAGCACCTGGTATACCTCATGAAGCAAAAATACTGCCAAAAAAACCATTAAAAGCTTCGTGGTATGGTGATACCACACACGAAACACAACTGCTTTTGGCTCCTCTTTTGCTTGCAACCACAACAACAGGAAAGTAAATGAGTTCCTTTTAGTGTAATGCACTGGCTCCTTCCAGTGATCCACTAATGAATTGGGAAGCAGGGCCCAAGTCAATGACAAAAGGGCAGACAAGGTCCCTGAGACCGTTCTTCTAGTGCGTGTGCTAAAGGAGCCGCGGATAAACACCCTTTGGAGGACGGTTGCGAGTATGCTTACCCCAGCAACATGCCTTGGCTCCAAGACAAGGTGTATAGGGAGGCAATAGTCTTCCAAATCTTGCTCGCAAAGTCCAATTCATGTTAGTATAGGCCAAACATGGCCGCTGTTAGACTAAATATATCAATATAAACCTCAGAAGACAGTAATAAAAATAAGTAAGGCTTAGAAACGGCTTTATTTAATATTTAGGCAAGTTGATAGGAGACGGAACTAGAGAACCTCACATTCTCAAGTCCCTTTTCTTATAGTTCTCTTTTGCAAGCATAGATCAAGCTCATTCATAATGCTTGGGACTATGTCTTTTGAAATATGCCATAAGCAAACCCCAATTGTTTTAGGCTGGATTAAATTCCATAATGGCTGAACCAAAACACCCAAGGATCGTTCCAATTCTTATTTGAATCCACCTTTAACCTAGAAACCACCCACTTAAAAACAATTTGGTTCAACCCCAGGCATGACAAAACATCTAATCATTATCCTTTTCCAGTCTTAGTCTCAACCTGGGGTTTAGCTAATACTAATGCTCTCATCCCTCTGTCTTCCACACCAGCTTGTCCTGTCTTATCAAAGATCAGGGTAATGTGATGTTGAGGATAAACCTCAACCGTCACAGAAACAGTAATCCCGCCGCTCTATGATATTCATGTTTATCTCAAGTTTTGTAATTCCTAGAATATTTGAAGCTCCAAAATTTTCCTAAAAAAGGGTATAAAAACTCTTTATTAGTATCAAAATAAAGTATCAGATTCATAGAGTTTAGGTTTTGGTTGAGCTTATTTTATTCCAGACATAATTAATATTCTCCTGGGTGTTTCTATTGATAAACACCCATGATGACTGATGATGACCACCAGATCAAGGATCCAGGGAACCTGATTATTTATGCTACATTGCCAATGTTAAAATATGAGGATCGCTCATTTGTTTATTATATCAGGCTCATAAAATTGGAAAGAAGTGTAAGCCAAATTATTCTTAATTTTTTTTTGCTTATGTCTTAAGGTATATTGACCGTTTAGAAGCCTTCTAGGCTTACCTAAAATTGTACAACTCTTTTGGTCTTCTCATGGTAAATTTTCCCTACAATTTTGGGATTTTCTACTGATGCAAGAAAAGGTATAAGATGGTGATTTTTATCCTAACAGCGTTTCAACATTCCTCATTGGAACTTTAGGAATTCAGATCTCTTGTACTCGCTGGTACATACGCCGCTGGACCCCACAAAAGCTTTCAATAATAATTTTACAATAAAATTCTAATGAAACTTGGATTTTTATGGGGTTTTATTGGGAGCATGAGGCAATAAAGGAAAAAGCGATCCCCTTGATATCTGCCCAATTAGTATTTAAATTGATTTTGAGTGTTGGGGGTAATTCAAGGATATTTGGAATAGCTTTGATGCTTCTGTATTAGGTAATATGGGTTTCTTTCCTATCAGATTGTGGGTAAAGTGAGTTAATTTTTGATACAATGAAGGTTGGAGTTTTGAGGCAGAATGTGCCCATGCAGTAATGTTTTGATGTATTTTACCCATCACCATTGGATAAAATACTTTCACCTTGGGGGACCTCCGCCACCCCTATAAAAGGGGGTGGTCCTGCGAAGATGCTTGGAAGGACCTAGTTTTGGATGGTGGCATGCCTTCCAATGGTCAACCCCATGGTCTGTCAAGTGGTTGGAGTAATCCAACTGTTTAATTTTTCATAAATTGCCTGAACAGGTTTCATAATGGGGTTACCTCAATTATTGGGGTTCCACCAAAAATTGGCCAGGGTCTTTTGGCTGATATCCTTGACATTCTCATTAAAATTACTCTCAATGGCATCATAAAATTGCAAAAGGCCAACCTTTCCCTTTTTTGGCTGAACTCGACCTAAGGCATTCTTATTTTTCAGCTGCAAGGGCAAATGTCAGACATCACCTGTAATGGACAGAAAAACCCCAGTTCTGATCACATATAATCGAACAATACTTTGGTGCACCAACAGTCAACTGAAGCAGCTTAACTGAATAGGGAGAGGTTTGGGGTACCAACAAGCAGCCAAACATTCACCTACTATTGGTTGATTAAATGCGGTCAGAACTGGGGTTTTTCCATCCATTACATTATTCCAAAGTTGTTGTGCGCTGCTGTAAGTCCCGGGGAACGTCCTCTGGCCATTGATCAGGCCATTTTCCCGTTCCCAAGTAAGAAGACACTGAAGAGGATGGCGGTATTCCTTGTTACTCAAGGTGATCTCGCTCACTTAGTAGACGAGTGCTGGGTAACAGCTCTTCCACTTCAGATCCCACCCCCAGTACCCACACTTACCTCAGCAGAACTGTTACGGGGAATCAGCAAAATCTGCACCAAGATTGTCAAATTGAAATCAATCAAATTTAATTTGAGGGGTAATCTGGCCAATGCTTTGATCTCAAATGGCCGGAAAATCATGAATACTGAGCTATTGGCTAGAATGCCCAATAATTCAAATTCAATTAATGGGTCAATCATACAAATCATCTCCCTACCAAATTCATCAGGGATCATCCTTGATGGGTAGGCTATAGCATCAGATGCCATTGACGAGGGTTCAAAATCCCTTGTTGACAATTCAGGCGTTGTGGCCGATGTGATGCCACTGACCAAATGAATGGCCCAGCAATAGAGTGCGGGCAGGTTGGATGTCCTGAACCCATTCCCAACCAAATGGACCCGCCCTATGTGGGGTGGCCTTGGGGATTCCCATCGCTTGTTGGGCCAAAACGCTGTTGCGCCAACCATTGGAAATGTAGCTGAGCCTCGGTTCAGACGTTTGAGGTTGAACTGACAGTGACTTGGCCCGCCGCCAAATTTTGTGATGTCAGTTCTCAAGTAACAAACCCGCACATTTCCAAATAATTCGCCAGTTAGGTCAAAATTGAGGGTCCCAATCCCAGCTTGTCACTACCCCAATTGACCACTATTTAATCAGTTTCATAGCACTGAGAAAATTGTGGTCGATTTTCTTCCTTTTCCTTCAATAAAAATTTTGCCAAAAAATCAACCAATTTTTATTGTATTACTCCTTCTGACTGCATCCCCGATGGCGTTTCCCTGGTGGCCTGTCAGTTCATATACAAGATGGGCTCTACCAGTACTTATGGTCACTATGGCCCCCTCCATCATCAATTGGATTTAGCGAGTCCAATATTTTTGGCTCTATAACCCCATTATCATGAACTTCCAACAACAGTACACGGGAATCTTGTGGCCCTATGTCCACCAATTGCAAGAGAAAATCTGTCTCCTTGCATCCCCAGTTGAAATGATCCCATATGCTTATGAACTTATTGAAACTATCTCTGTGATCCCACCCCCTGCAGCAAGGCCCCCTGGGTTTGGAGTGGGCTCACTGTGGTTCATCATTGGGATCATAATCACTGTTGTGTTGCACCAACAATTCATCATTTCCCAATGCTCAGCTCCATATCAAGTCGTTCAGTTGGCAATGCCTCTGGCATTCTAGCTTGCTTTTGGGTGCTTACGCACCCTGACTGGCAGCTCAGTCTAAACTTCTTCTGCCATTTCCATGACATAATCGACCAACCATTATTTCCAGCCACTTCCGCCTTGTTCTTTGTACTGGGCGCTGCAGTGGTTACCCTTTACCAAATGAATGTGCAATCAGTAGTTTTCTGTTTGTTGTTTGTTTGGTCACTTTCCAACTTTGGGAGAAGTATCCGCTCTACCTTGGGAAATCTTCAATCCACCCAAGCTGCGCGGATTGCGCCTCCACTCCTTCCACTAGCCCAGAGGGAAGTTTGAGTGTTCCCTCCCAGGAGATCTCCAATCAAGTTCTCAATGTGCTTGCCAAAGTGCAAATGCGTACAGCAATTGCACTTAATAACGCTTCTGCATTATCCCATGCCCAACAAGGGCTCACGTTGTTAGACGCTGTGGATGGGGATGCCCGCCGTTGGGTGAGAGGTCTTTTGCGCTCCTCCTCACAAGCAGGAGACTCCACCCCACTGATGACTGTAGTGTCAGCTGCCCTGAAACCCCATGTGTCACAATTGGACCATCTATTCAGACTGATTTATGCCATAGCCGAAGCCCCCAGCCTGGTTTCTTTGACTTCTACCTTTCTTGAACTGGCCCCCATGTCAGCTCTCTCTATCAATATGCTTCAGGCAGTCTTTAGATCAGGCTTGGATTCGGGTTCTGCTCATAATGAGGTCTGGTCCTCCATCCAAGGATCAGTAGATCAATTATGTGCTACCACGACCATTATCAACGCCTTGCCCCATCATGTTACCCATTATCAGAAGGGGAATTTTATGATTGGTTTTAACAAAGTAGACGCAGATGACGCGCCTATCTCCAAACTAGTGGTAGACCTGGGTACCGATCCTGTTGTAACCCCGGTGTCCAAGTTGGCCAATACAGTCAACTATAAATGAATCTGTTATGGCCCAGATGGAGGAAGTTGTTTCCCCCACCCTCGTACTCCCAATCTTCGCTCCAGTGAAAGCCCCCAACCTTACCTCCAATATGCCAGTTATTTCTTTAGTTGCAAAAGAGTTGGTCAAATCTTCCAATAAACAAGACTTTGCTTATTTCCTATTGCCCATGAAGATTAGTGTTGGCTTACATCATGTTTCCTTTGAGGCCCTGGTGGATACTGGAGCTGCAGGAAACTTCATGAGTGTCGAGCTGGCTCAACAATTGGAACTGGGAATGGATGTGGGTCCCTCAGTGATGGTGGCCTCATCTGCTTCCCAGACCTCATATGTCATTCGCTGATTGGTACCTTTTTCAATCCACCAGTTCAGCTTCTGTGATCAATTCTTGACCATGCCAAACCTAGTGTTTCCGGTGATCTTAGGTGTGGGGTGGTGGCGCTGACAACATGTTAAGTTTCACTTGGAGTCAGATACATTGTCATTTGCTAATGATCATTTGGAGGGAGAATTTCCCTTGATTGACACCCTTAAGAAGACACAGGGAACCAGTTCTATCACTTCCCTAGTCACTTCTGCGGGCATTCCAGCCAATTTTCTTGAGAGATTATTGCACTATTGGAAAATCTTCAACTTGGAAAAGGTGGATTTCCTGCCTCCGCACACTAGGTTTGATTGCAGGTTTTGAACAACCGTGGAATTGGTGAACATCAACTGCCCGTTGTATCCTCATACAGTGGAGGAAGAAGTTGCACTCAATACCTGGTTGGACGATATGCTGAAAAAGGGTAATTGTTCAAGGAGACCTCGCCCGTCGCCTTCCCCATCATCTTTGCCAGAAAAGCGGATGGTTCTCTTCATCCCCTGCATAGATTATGGCCATTAAAACAAAATAACGGTTTCTGATCCTTACCCCCTGCCTCTGGAGCAGACGATCAGCCAGGCAATCGCCAAATCCTGTGTGTTCTCTAAGCTGGACCTAATGAACGCCTTCAACCAAATTTGGGTAATGAAAGGGCAGGAATGGTTAACAGCAATCTGGATGAAGCGCGGCATTTTCCAATTCCGTGTAATGCCCTTTGGGCTGAAAAATGCTCCCGCTATGTTTCAATGTATGATTGAAAATGTGCTGGGTGACCTCCAGTTTACCTGTGCAGTTGCATACATTGATGATATCCTGGTGCACTCTCTGACTCCTGAACAACATGTTACTGAATTGGAAGCAGTGGTGTCCGCCTTGTATAAGGCAGGATTGTTCGTCAAGCCTTCCAAGTGTGAGTTCTATAAGGAGGAGGTTACCTTCCTTGGGAACCTCGTTCTCAAGGATGGTTATGCAATCCCTCCCAACAAGTTAGATGCGATCTGAGAATGGCCAACCCCAACTATGCAGAAACAACTTCGGAGTTTCTTGGGAACCATTATTTTTCTAAAAAAAATTTCCCCGGCACTTTCCCAGCTGGCCACACCGCTCCACCCCTTACAGGGAAAAACATACTGTTTTGCTGGACGCCCGAATGCCAGCAGGCGTTCAAATCAATCAAAGAGGTGTTCATGTCTCCATCCATTTTGAAGCATGCCAATCCCGCTAAGCCATATATTGTTGCATGTGATGCCTCATCTGTAGCAGTAGGAGCGGTGTTGCTTCAGGAGCACGATGGTTTAGAACACCCAGTCACTTACTTTTTTCCAGAAGTTCACAGTAATGGAGCAGTCTTGGGCTATAAATGACAAAGAATTGGCTGCCGTTGCATGGGCATTAACTCATTGACAGTACCTGTTGCAGGGTGATCAACATGAATTGATGGTCTGCACTGATCATCAGGCTCTTTTATATTTTTGTAAACCCCAAAAATTGGCACATCGACAAGCCCAAACCTATTAGGACCTGTGCTGTTTTAACTTTAAATATGAATTTGTAAAAAGGGCACTCAATGTGCTTCCCAATTTTCTAAATTGCAGCCCCGCCCACTGTTCCTCTGACCTGGAGGAATTGGACCTCATTACCATGATTCCTGCCACCCAAATTCTGTCAATTGTCCCCCATCATCTTGTCCGTCGCTTTGGCTCTAGATGCCCCACTAGTGGCTCAGTTTCTAGCCAGTCAAATGGCTTTTCCTGAGGGCGTGGAGTTGGCCGAGCAGTTGGCTTACTTGAGTCACAAACATTTTCTATACTCCTTAATAAAGGACTCATTTACTTTTGGTCCTGCATCTGGGTTCCCCCTTCCAATTAGAGGTATTTTGCACACATCACGATCCCCCCACAGTTGGACATCCCAGCAACAAAAAGGCATCGATTTGATTAAGAGGACCTTCAATTGGGCAGGTCTGATGAAAGAGGTTCCGGCCTGGATCGCCGATTATGTTACTTGCGCCAGGGCTAAGTTGGATCATTCTGGAAAAAACAGCCTCCTGCACCCCTTACAGCAGGTGGAGGGGCCATGGACATCAGTGTCCGTAACTTTATTGTTGAACTCCCCTGTTCTAATGGGTTCACATTGGTGATGGTAGTGGTGGATCGCTTCACGAAATTTTCCCTTTTTATCCCTTGCACTTCCATGATTATGTCAGAAGAAACTGCCCACCTTTTCGTATGCCATGTGTTTTCAATGTTTGGTCTCCCCCCAGGAGATCATCAGTGACCATGGCCCCCAGTTCACCGCGCAGTTTTGGAGTATACTTCTATCAATTCTGAAAATATCCCCCTGTTACTCCACAGCATATCATCCCCAGTCCGATGGACAAACTGAGCGGGTTAATCAAGTCCTTGAACAGTACCTGCATTGGTATGCTGCAGCCGCGCAGGATACTTGGGCAAATGACTTTTATCTCGCCCAATTCGCTTACAATAATGGGACCCACGCGTCCATGGGGTTTTCCCCCTACAAAGCAATGCTGGGTTATAATCCTTCATTTTTTGTCAGGCTGTGCTTGCATCCTGAGGTTCAAGCTGCCGTGGATCACGCTGCTCAAATCAAATTGACTCAAGCCTTAGTGCGGGAACACCTCACTAAAGCCATAGACAACTACAAGCAGTTCACGGATTATAAGCGCCTTTCGGGTCACAATTTTATGGTGGGCTCCTACATCATGCTCAATACCTGTCACTTAAAAATTCAAGCCTCTTCCCATAAATTTGCTAGTAAATGCTCGGGCCCCCATTTGGTGGAGGAGGTACTTGGGAATGGGTCAACTGAAGCTCCCTGCGCATTGGAAGCAACATCCTGTTTTCCATGTTTCCCAGTTGTCGCCCTTCAAGGGTACAATTCCTACAGAATCAGAACCAATCATTGTTGATAATGGGGAAGAGGCTGAGGTTGAGGCTATCCTGGCATCCCGGAAATCCCAACATTTGGTGCAGTATCTCGTGGCCTGGAAAGGGTATCCAGCCTATGAAAACAGTTAGGTCAAGGTGCACAATTGCGCAAATTGCATGGCTCTGGTTGAAGCGTTCCACACATCCCACCCCAATGCTCCCCGCCCTCCCCAAAAGATTGCGACAATCATGGCAATTAAGTTACCCAAGGAGCACAAGAATGTGGCTCTTAGGCAGTTTCCCAGTGGCAGGGCCCTTCCTTTGTAAAAAGGAAAGGTTAATGTAAGTCCCGGGGAATGTCCTATTGCCATTGATTGGGCCATTTTCCTGTTCCCAAGTAAGAAGACACTGAAAAGTATGGTGGTACCCCTCGTTACTCAAGGCGATCTCACTCATGTAGTAGATGACTGCTGGGTAACAGCTCTTCCGCTTCAGATCTCACCCCAATACCCACACTTACCTAAGCAGAACTGTTATGAGGAATCAACAAAATCTGCGCTGAGATTGTCAAATTGAAATCAATCAAATTTAATTCAAGGGGTAATCTGGCCAATGCTCAGATCTCAAATGGCCGGAAAAGCATGAAGACTGAGCTATCAACCAGAACGCCTGACGTTTCCAATTCAATTAATGGGTCAAAAAAATCATCTCCTCACCAAAGTCATTGGGGATCATCCTGTAAGTCCCGGTGAATGTCCTCTGGGCGTCAATCAGGCCATTTTTCTGTTCCCAAGCAAGAAGGTACTGAAGAGGATGGTCATACCCCTCATTACTCAGGGCAATCTTGCTCATGTGGTAGACGAGCGTTGGGTAACAGCCCTTCCACTTTGGATCCTGCTTCCAGCACCCACACTCTCCTTGGCAGAATTGTTATGAGGAATTAATGAATTCTGCGCCGAGATTGCCAAAATGGAATCAATTGCAACTAATTTGAGTGGCAATCAGCCCAATGCTCAGATTTCAAATGGTCAAAAGGTATGAAAACAGATCTATCAGCTGGAATGCCTGACAGTTGCGATTCAGTTAACATGATGATCAAAAAAATCTCCCCCCTCCCAAATCGATCAGGCATCACCCCCAATGGGCAGGTAATAGCATCAGACACCATCAACAAGGTTTTGAAGCTTCCTGCCAGAAAATCAGGCGTTGAGGCTGATGCAATGCCACTGACCAAACAAATGGCCCAGCAACTGAGCACAGGCGGGTTAGGCATACTGAACCCATTCCCAACCAGATGGGTCCACCCATATGTGGGGTGGTCTTGGGGGATTCCCGCTGCTCGTCGGCCCAAATGCTGTTGCATCAACCATTGGAAACGTAGCCAAGCTTTGGTTTGGATGTTCAAGGCCAAACTGACTGCAACTCGGTCTGCCGCCAAATTTTGTGATGTCAGTTCCCAGGGAACTAAACCGCCCATTCCCAAATAATTCGCCACTTAGGTCGAACTTGTGGGACCCAATCCCAGCTTGTTTCCTCCAAATTGATGACTATTTAATCAGTTGCATCGCACTGAGAAAATTGTTGGTTGATTCTCCTTCCTTAAATTTTCCAATAAAAACAACCCTCCCCAAAATTCAGTTTTTACCTGTTGAAAATTAGGCTCCCTTCCAGTTCCATATTCATCATACCAGCAGCAGTGCCTCTGGCATTCTGCTTTGCCATTTGGGTGCTCTGGCATCTGGTCTGGCAGGCTAGTCTAATTCTTACTTGCTGTTCGCCTGACATAATTGACTAACCATTAATCTCTACCATTTCCGCCTTTCTCATAGATATTGGCGCAGCAATGGTCCCTTCTTTCCAACTGAATCAGGTCGTAAAGAAGATTATCCCTGCCCACATTAGTCCCATCCCACTTAAAACTCCAAACCCATACCCCATAGTTGCCGCGGCTATCTTGCCCATGTCAGTAGGGTCTGACATCTCAACTTGCAATGAGTTTGCTCCCACAAAGCCCAGTACTTTCCCAGCTGTCGCCCTTCAAGGGTGCAATTCCCATGGAACTAGAACCATTCAGTGTCAAAAATGGGGAAGAGGCTGAGGTAGAGGCTGTCCTGGCATCCCGGAAATCCTAACATTCTGTACAATATCTCATGGCCTGGAAAGGGTATCCAGCCTATGAAAACAGTTGGGTCAAGGCGTGTGATTGTGCGAATTGCATGGCTCTGGTTAAAGCGTTCCACACATCTCACCCCAATGCTCCCCGCCCTCCTCAGAAGGTCGCGACAATTATAGCTATCAAGTTATCTAAAGCACACAAGAACGTGGATCTGGCGCAGTTTCCCAGTGGGGTGCCATTCCTTTGGAAAAAGGAAAGGGTAATGTAAGTCCCGGGGAACGTCCTCTGGCCATTATTTGGGCCATTTTCCTGTTCCCAAGTAAGAAGACACTGAAGAGGATGGTGGTAACCCTCATTACTCAAGGTGATCTCGCTCACATAGTAGACAAGCGTTGGGTAACAGCTCTTCCGCTTCAGATCCCACCCCCAGTACCCACACTCACCTCAGCAGAACTGTTACAGGGAATCAGCGAAATCTGCGCTGAGATTGTCAAATTGAAATTAATCAAATTTAATTTGAGGGGTAATCTGGCTGATGCTTGGATCTCAAATGGCCGGAAAATCATGAAGACTGAGCTATTGGTTGGAATGCCCAATGATTAAATTCAATTAATGGGTCAATCAAACAAATCATCTCCCTACCAAAGTCATTGGGGATCATCCTTGATGGGTAGGCTATAGCATCAGATGCCATTGACGAGGGTTCAAAATCCCTTGTTGACAATTCAGGCGTTGTGGCCGATGTGATGCCACTGACCAAATGAATGGCCCAGCGACAGAGCGTGGGCGGGTTGGATGTCTTAAACCCATCCCCAATCAATTAGACCCACCCCTATGTGGGGTAGCCTTGGGGGATTCCTGTCGCTCGTCAGGCCAAATATTGACATGCCAACTGTTGGAAATGTAATTGAGCCTCAGTTCGGACGTTTGAGGTCAAACTGACAGTGACTTGGCCCACCGCCAAATTTTGCGATGTTGGTTCTCAAGTAAAAAACCCGCACATTTCCAAATAATTCGCCAGTTAGGTCAAAATTGAGGGTCCCAATCCCAGCTTGTCACTACCCCAATTGACCACTATTTAATCAGTTTCATAGCACTGAGAAAATTGTGGTCGATTTTCTTCCTTTTCCTTCAATAAAAATTTTGCCAAAAAATCAACCAATTTTTATTGTATTACTCCTTCTGACTGCATCCCCGATGGCGTTTCCCTGGTGGCCTGTCAGTTCATATACAAGATGGGCTCTACCAGTACTTATGGTCACTATGGCCCCCTCCATCATCAATTGGATTTAGCGAGTCCAATATTTTTGGCTCTATAACCCCATTATCATGAACTTCCAACAACAGTACACGGGAATCTTGTGGCCCTATGTCCACCAATTGCAAGAGAAAATCTGTCTCCTTGCATCCCCAGTTGAAATGATCCCATATGCTTATGAACTTATTGAAACTATCTCTGTGATCCCACCCCCTGAAGCAAGGCCCCCTGGGTCATGAGTGGGCTCACTGTGGTTTGTCATCAGGATCATACCACTTTTGTGTTTCACCAACAATTCGTTGTTTCCCAATGCCCAGCTCCATATAAAGTTGTTCAGTCAGCAATGCCTCTGGCATTCTGGCTTTCTTTTGGGTGCTTACACACCCCAATTGGCAGGTCAGTCTAAACTTCTTCTGCCATTTCCATGACAGCTGCATGCTACTGATCTCCATTTTGGTCTGACCTCAGTGGTCACTTGATCCCAGTTGTCAAGGAACCAGCACCAGTGGGAGCTGGTGACTGATGGCCAACCCTGGATTTGAAGTGACCATCGGTTTAATTTCCTGGTGGGCCCTCCCACCCACCAGGGATTCAGCGGCACTGATGGGACCTGCCCCAGTAGGGCTCCCTCACCCGCGGATGGTCCACTTGGAAAGAGGTTGGACATCCAGCAGCGCTGCACCACATACCCCTCTCACGTTTTCTTGACAAAAGTGCCTTCCCAGTCAGGATGGGAAGACCATCGCCAATGGGAGCTTGGGAGGGAGGGGTGCAACGTAGCCAAGTGCTGGGCATGCAGCCTCAGGCTATGCTGTTCAGCTGCACTGGACCGTGCGCCCCTCTCACGTTTTCTTGGTGAAAGTGCCTTCCCAGTCAGGGTGGGAAGACCATCACCAATGGGAGCCTGAGAGGGGGCGAAACACAGCCACGTGCTGGGCGTGCATCCTCATGCTGGGTGGGCTGATTCTGGCAGCTCAGTCCTGATTTTCTCTCACCATTTGTCATTTCTCGAGGGGCCCAGAGTTTATCTGGGCTAATTTTCCTGGGGCTTAAAGTAACTTGCCCCAGGAAGCCCTCATCATGGTAGCCATCCACTGTGGGGGCCCCTCTTTGGGGAGGGGTCCTCCTTTAGTGGGGGTGATGTAACAGATGAGTTTGTCTCATCTGTTACATTCTGACTTGGATTCAGACTTTCCAAATTTGAGTCAGAGCGATTTTAAATGTTTTAATTCATTTTAAAATTTAAAATGATTTTTGGTTCAGTCATTTTGGGCGTTAGGTTGTGCCTCACCCGAGTTGTAGATTAGGCTTGTGCAAGCCTAATCAATAACTTGTATGAGGTCCTGAAGTGCTTCCTTTATAAGGCGCGCCTGCCCATTCCGAAGTTCACTTCGGAATTTTCACCCTAGCATTTCCCTTTCCTGGGGAGAATTGTTGATTGCTCTCCAGATGAGCTCTGGTCAGCGGGTCATTTTATTATCCATAATAAAATAAAGGTTGTTTCAGGGTTCACATACCTCACTTACCTATTGATCTTTTCCCTCATCAAGGAGTTTTTTGTGTAGGTTGGTTTTGGACCAATCCCCCAGAGGATTTGGCATAACCAACCAATAGAGGTGAAGTTTGGCTGCTTGTCAGTACTCCAAACCTCTCCCTACTAGGTTAGGATGCTTTGGTTGACTGTTGGTGCACCAAAGTATTGTTCGAATATATGGCATTCAGAACTGGGGCTTTTACATCCGTTACATCACCCCCTCAAGAATGTTGGGGGAGAGTAAAGCCATAGGAAATGGCCATGTACGTGATTAATGGTGACACCAGTAGCTAAAGATTTAATATAGCTCTCGTTTCCTCTCTTGTAAGTGATAGTGAAGGGACCCTCCCAATTTGATTCAAGCTTACCGCTTTTAGGAGTGATGCGGTTATGGTAGTACAACACTATGTTGGAAACTTGGAATGTAGGTAGGGGGTTCAGAACTCATTAGCAGCCTGCCCTTCTTTTATTACTTTCTTTGCTAAATTGGTCATAGCTTCAGATTGGAGCTGGATTATGCACTGAGACAAACTTCTCATGACTTTTTCAGGTTCCTCAACTCTTGAAGAGAATACATTTTAACCATCTAGTACTAAAAAGAGAATACATTTTTAGCTAAGAGGGCAGGTATGCTTGATTGACGCCCATTCAAGGCATGGAACAGAGACATTTTTAAAATCTGGTGGTAGCTAATCTGGTACGCCATAAGAGCACTGGGTAGATATTGATCTCAGTGAAGAGGATCAAAGGAGGCCACTTTTTAAAGAATGGAAACCAAGGTTCCATTTGCTCTATCCACAGTCCCATTGGTGCAGGGGTTATACGGAGCCAAGAAAAGTTGTTGTGCTCCCATAGATGTGGCCAGGATTTTGACTACTCTGGAGGTGAAGTTCTTACCATTATCGCAGAGTAGTACTTGGGGCAGCCATGTTGTGTGAAGATATGTTGATGTAAAAAGGTGGCGGTGGCCTTGGCTGTTTGGGCAGGAAGGGTTACGGTTTCAACCCACTTAGTGAAGTGGTCAATAGATACTAGGATAAATCTGTTTTCACTAGTAGACTGTTGAAGGGGACCTACTACATTCAAGATGATGGTGTGGAACGGTTGTTGAGGGGTAGTTGGTTGATACTGGTATATAGTCTTGAAACTGGATTGCTTTTTACATGTAAGGCATGCTTCCAAGACGTCAAGAATAGATTCCACCATACCATCCCAATAAAACCAATCCTTAATCCACTCATAAGTTTTCTTTGCACCTCCATGGCCTAGGGTGAAATGAGCTTCTAAGATAGTAGGTATACATTCCAAGGGTCGAAGGCAAGGTAGCCTTTTTTCCCCACCTGCTTATACAGCTTCCCAATTTCAACTTTGGAGTTATGGGAGTGCCAGGAAATATCTTCTGACCAGGCTCATTCTTATCCTCCCATTCATTGGAGGTCATTAAGAGGTCATGTAACATCTCCGCCTCACTATTATCCAAGTGAAGGACTGATAGCCGATTCAACCCATCAACATTCAAGCAACGGGTTCCAGCACAGTGTATAATTTTCATGTCATAAGGCTGGAGCTTTAGAGCCCAGCGAGCTAGCCGACTAGTAGGATCCTTCATGTTCTGTAATCACTTTAGGGATGCGTGGTCCATAAACACATTGAAGGTGGTTCCATATAGAAAAGGGCGGTAGTGCTTTTCAGCTAACAGAACAGCAAGGCACTCCTTCTCCATTACACTGTAGTTGCGTTCTGCCTTTGACAGCATCTTACTAAGATAGGATACAGGATGGTCAACACCATTTTCATCCAATTGGGCTAAGATGGCCCCAACAGCATAGTCTGAGGCATCAGTAAACAGGATAAACGGTTTAGTATAATCTTGGTACCGTAAGATTGGACGTTGTTGTAGCAGTTGCTTCATCATCTCAAAAGCGGCCTTTTGTTCAGCACCCTAATAAAAGGGGTATCCTTAGTTAATAGCCGGAAAAGGGGCTCACTTAGTTGGGCGAACTTAGGGATGAACTGATGGTAATACCCCATCATCCCTAAAATACCTGCTTATCCAGTAGATTTTTAGGGGGCGGAATTTTTGAGATGGCTTTGAAATTGTCCTGCATGGGTTAAATTCTTTCTTGAGAAATGGAATGGACAAGGAAATCTAATTTTCTTTGGAAGAAGGTACACTTTGAGGGCTTCAACTTAATGTTAGACTTATATAGCTGATAAAACACCTTCTATAAGTGATCAAGATGTTCGTTGAAGGTCTGTGAGAACACTGTTATGTCATCATGATAGCCGATGACACAAGTAATTTGAGGTCCTACAAGATGTGATCCATCGCACGCTTGAAAGAGGCAGGTGCATTGCACAACCCTTGGGGTAGTTGTGTGGGTTGGAAGAGACTTTCACTACAAATAAGAGCGCATTTCTCCTGATCTTGAGGAGAAAGGTCCATTTGCCAATAGACAATGGCCAAGTCCATGGCGGAGCAAAAGTTAGAGCCAGAGAGTTGGGCCAGGGCGTCATCATTGCGAGAGATAGGGTAGCTATCCTTCTTAGTGAGGCTATTTAACCTACGGTAATCCATGACTATCCGATGACCTCCATTTTTCTTTTTAATGAGTAAGAGGGGTGAAAACCAAGGGTT
Organism: Massospora cicadina; assembly: GCA_022478985.1. Taxonomy (NCBI): domain Eukaryota; kingdom Fungi; phylum Entomophthoromycota; class Entomophthoromycetes; order Entomophthorales; family Entomophthoraceae; genus Massospora; species Massospora cicadina. The sequence continues at coordinate 112,494 of JAKSZP010015867.1, read as the reverse complement.
TTGTGAGGGAATGAGTAGCCCCACGTCTAATAACTGCTGGAGATCCGTCCTCATCTGTTGTTTCTCCACCTTTGACTTGCGATAAGGCTTGGACCTAATAGGCTGAGCATCACCCACATCAATGGAGTGGCACCAACCCTTTATGTGGCCATAGTCTGTATCAGATTTGGAGAATATATCACAATAGTTGTCTAACGAGGTATAAACTTTTTAAACTCCTCTAGGGTCAGCTTATCCAAATATGAACATTGGGCAAGGTACACACCATGTTGTCCATGGGTAAGCCCAAGTCCGCCATAGAGCCAATGGAGTGGATATGTGCGATGTCCTCTACTGGGAGTAGGAAGCCTCTGCCAATCTCTGGGTGTTTCAGTATGATCATGATTCTGCCAGTGAGGTTTCCCAGTAGAATGGTAATAGGCCTCTGGTAGGCTGAGTCTAGTATACCAGGCAAGACACGAGGCTCCAAGGGGCTAATGCCTTCAATACTTACAAGGTGCAACAATGGCGTGAGATTTGAAGCTTAATATTAGTGTCAACCACTTTTTGTTCGCCAGGCTTAATCAAAACCTCATCTGCAACGTAGAAAGGGATACCATCCCCAGCATCCATTGAGTCAAAGTAATTTCTTTGTGTTAGACCCAGAAGTGGAATAAGGCAAGGTTATAGCTGAAAAAGGGTATTTAATCAGGCAAGAGTACTCATGCTTTCTGGGATCTTTATTGGATAGGACTAAAGGGACTTCGTAGTTGAGTAATGAGAGGACCCCTTGCTTCAGGTTAATTATTCCCTCATACTCAATCATAAATTGAGTGTTGTGAGCAAATCATATACGTTGTTGTCCAAAGCCACAGAAGGGGCTGATAGGATAAGCTTCCCAATTTGAATGGGAAGAGAAGAGTATGCCCCAATAGCACGGGTATTGGTGGGTCCAGCAGTTCCAAAATCTTGCGTGTACTCCAAGTCAGGCGCTAGCTTTATCTTCTTAATAAGCTTAGTGTAGATCACATTGACTTGGGAGCCAGTGTACAGTATGCCTAGTATCCAGACCTTTTGAATTACCACTTCAACCTTAGTGAGAGTTCCTCCAAATTTAGGTGACAAAGCTAAGACCTCCTTGAGCCGGAATGTGGAGGTTAGCTTTTAGAGGTCTCAGGGTATTTATCCATGATGGATTTTATGAAATGAACCCGCTGAAGAGGGCGTATCAAGCCAGCTAAAAATGGTCTCCATCACTAGCAGTGTCAATAACCTTTGGACCTCCTAGTATTTGGCTGAGGTACATTTCCTCAGGTATGGTGTCTTGTCTACTCCTCCAGCGTTTAAATGATCAGGAACATCTATTTACTCAGGGGCTCCCAATATGTAGTAACCAACGTCATCAGAACCCCTCAGATTCATCTCCGATGGTATTTTCAACAATGGGCAAGGCTGCGATGGAGGTAGGAGAGATGGCCACAGAAGATTGGGTAGCCTTAGAGCGCGCATTTACCAGCTTAGCTGGAGGGTTAAGCACAACAGCTTTAGTGAGCTTGTGCGGGCGTATGGTTTTTACAACCATACATGGCTTTGATTCAGTTGAGGGAGTGATAACCTTTTTAGGTCGTACTGAGTGAGCAGGTTTTGTAAAGAGATAGGCACATGTGAACGCACTCTCAACTGCTCAACAGGTGGTAGCTCTTCAATGGAGAGAACTGAAGATATCACCTCAGATTCTTCAGGAGTTCCACATGAATAAAAATTGGCAACATCTACTAAAGCCTTCTTTAGATCACAGATGTTTTTAGAATGGCGTTTTACTGAGATGATATGTCTGGATAGAGAGGGCTGAGAGGCTAGCCCAGTTAACAGGGAGGCAATAGCATCATAAAGGGTAAGCATGTTAGAGGTGGACAAACTTTTGCGCAGTGAGGTAAAAGCGGTCAGCAAAGGCAATGGTTGATTCACCTTCAAACATACTAAGGCGCATAAAGGCCTGTTTTTCCCTGTGTAGACTCTGTTGTGATCCGAATTCAGCCAAAAGGGTCTCCTTCACCTCTTCCCAGGTGTATAAAGGGTTCAGGTTAGGGCTATCATCTCTTGCACTATACGGCTTAAACAAGGAAGGATGTTTTGCACTTTTTGCTTGTTTGTTGCACCATCCATGGCAGCTTCATAAACATACAAAAAGGTAGCAATACTCCCTTCACCTGGGATATACTTGTCATTAAAATATGGGTTTGGAGGGCGCTGCTCAAGTTCAGTGAGTCGGGATAGAGCACTTGTTAGTTGCTTTTCTAGAGCAACTAAACGTGATTCCATGTGAAGAGGAAAAGTGGGAGGGTACTCATGGGTGTAGCCTCCATTTTTGACGATTTTAGTGTACAGGGGACCCCTGTAGTGAGCACCAGTTTGTAGTGTTCCAGCTCTCTTGTGCTCACTGGTGCATAAGACGCTGGATCCTACAAAAGCTTTTAATAAAAATATAAAATAAACTTCTAATAAAACTTGGATTTTTATGGGGTTTTATTAGGAGCATAAGGTAATAAGGGAAAAAGTGATCCCCTTGATATCCACCTGATCTGTATTTAAACTGGTTTTGAGGGTTGGGAAGAATTCAAGGATAGTTTTGGAATAGCTTAGATGCTTCTGAATTAGGTAATATAGGTTTCTCTCCTATCAGGTTGTGGGTAAAGTGAGTTAATTTTTGATACAACGAAGGTTGGGGTTTCAAGGCATAATGTGCTGATGTGGTAAAGTTTTGATATATTTTACCCAATCACCATTAGATAAAATTTACTTTCACCTTGGGGGACCTCTGACACCCCTATAGAAGGGTTGGTCCCCATGAAGGTGCTCAGAAGTACCTAGTTGTGGATGGGGGTGTGCCTTCCAATGGTCACCCCATGGTCCATCAAGTGGTTAAAGTAATCTGACTGTTCAATTCTTATGAATTGCCCAATCAGGTTTTGTAATGGGGTTACCCTGATTAATAGGGTTCCACCATGGATTGGCCAGGGTCTTTTGGCCAATATCCTCAACATTCTCATTAAAATTGCTCTTAATTGCATCAAAAATTGCAAATGGCCAATATTTCCCTTTTTTGGCTGAACTTGACCTAAGACATTCTTATTTTTTCAGCTGCAAGGGCAAATGTCTGACAGGAACCAACTCTGATAAAATAACCAGATAAAAGAGAATTAAGAGTAAATTTTTATCAAGATAAAATATCTTTTTTATCTGAAGATATGATTTAATTTTATGATTTTCACTTGGCCATACTAGTATTTATACCTCTAGGGCATCTCCTGGCTATATCTATAGAATATAATTTTCTGCAGATTTTTTTTCACCTCAGTTGGCCCAATGACTGATATAACTATGAACTTTACTTGATCTGTGGGTAGCAAGATGCTCTCAAAATTGGGAAGGTTTCAGGTACAAAAATTACAACTCAAATAAGCAAAATTATCTCAAGATTGGCCTGAGCTGAGTTTTATCATACAGCTAGTGAAATACAATTATTGAAAAATTTCATAGTTCCAGTTTAGTTATGCTCCTTTTTTTAGGGTATCAGCAGTCCTCTCAATATCACTAGGTACTTACTTTCAGGCTGTTCATGTACAAGTGCTATCATGTTAATTCTAAGGACTGGTTAAAAATTTTGTAATAGGGCAGAAAATTAATTACAATAAAATGAGGGGCAATCTTATAAGTGTTAAAAGCCTATGGGATTTTTAAAGTGTAGTTATATTCCATCCTAGGGAAATTTCTTGAACATTGTGTCAGTTTTACGCACAGTTAATTGTAAAGGGTCGCCATTTCTTTTTAGGGAAATCTGCCAGTATTGATGGGGGGCTTTAAACAGTTTAAGTTTGAGTCAACCACCAGAATCGAATAACCAGTCATCTGTTGTGGAATCCTGCATAATGCACTAGTCTCTTAACAAAATAGTGATCCTGCCATGGAACCTGTGAATACCTTTCAGAGACAGGCCATGACCCTAATATTACTAAGGCTCTACCCTAGTAAACCCTAGAAAAAGTTGAAAATGTTTCAATAGATGAATGGTTAGAAGCCTATAACTCATGGGGTGACAGGTATAGTCATGGAACCAGCTAATTAAATTGAGCTTACCTGAAGATTGGGGTGCATGAGCACCCAGAAGACAAGCCAGAATGCCAGGGGGCATATATATCCAGATGGCTTGATATTAGTCAGGGAGGGAAGCGATCATGGAACAATGACTGAAGATCACTATTATCGCCATTCCAATAAGCAACCAGTTTGTAGCTGCCGCGGTGACCGTTGATTCCACCATTGTCACCTTTGATAGGACCACGGAGGGCCCTGAACTTTTTTGGAGCACCTCAGGTTGCTGAGCATATGGTGAAGTTGTGAAACACTATCTATTGAGGAGAATATATCTCCAAGAGCAACGGTACATCCTGACACCAGGCGACATCCAAAAGAAAAGAGATTTCCAACAAATTATCAGCTCAGCATCCTAATTTAAGGATAGTGGGTAGCAACGTTGTAATAACCATAGTGGCCCAATCGTTGTGCAAACCAGGAAATATGGCACTTAGTGAGCGGCCGCTGAGATATAAAATAAAGTTTTTACCTGTGAATTGGCCTAGGAATCTTTTTATTCAAACAAAGATTTACAAAAATAGACCAATAACCATACCTTTGGAGGAAAGTTGTCTTAAGTACTTGGGTCTTAGGGAATTATAGATTTTGTATGATTTGAGGGTATCATGATCCCAATCAATTCAGGAAGATCAGGATTTTACAATTTTCTGCGCTAAATTAACCTTCTGCTGGCCAGCTGCCTCTTTCTCAAATTTCGCCACTAAATTTTTCCTCCATACATTTTGCTTGACAGATAAGTGATGCTTCATCTGGTGGGCGACTGAGTTAAGCCTATGGCCAGGATGCATATGGACAATCCCATTGGGTATTAAACAGGTTTGAGGCCCTGAAGACCCTGGGCGGGACCCACCTCTCATATGGAAGAAAATCCTTGTGGGGTTTCAAACCTTGTTGTACCAATCAGGCTCATTTTCAGCCACTCCTTTATTTGTTTAAAACTCTCAGGCCCTTTGAGGGAACTCGAAACTATTTCCATGGAGCGATGCCCTTCACTTGTTCCCAAGCAGCAGCCTCTTACCGCTGCCACCTCTACACCCCTACTATCCACTGCACCAACTCTTTGGTAGTGAGTTAGGGGGAAAGGGGCTACTTGAGGGGGCACGCCATAACTCACCTCTCATCCACCACATGGGCCAAATCGCACTTGGTCACAAGGGGAAAGCTGCCGTCTTTGCCTCCTTCTTTGTGCAGAACAGGAATTTTGGGCGTTAAGGCGCAGGGGGTGCTCCGCCAGATTTACATTATTTATTCCCTCTTTGAACAGAGGGAGCACCACCACCAGGATTTTAAGTGAGTGTGACGTTCTTGTGGGCATTTGGCAATTTAATGGCCAGGAGCGTGATGACTTTTGAGTGTGGATGGGGAGTGTTGGGGTGCCAGTAATAAAGCGCCTCTACCAACTCACCACTGTTGGCATAGTCCTTAGCGCTGACTCAACTGTTCTCATATTCTGGGAACTCTTTAAAGCCATGAGAAATTGAATGTAATGACAAGATCTCTGGGAAGACAAGATTGTTTCAACTTCATTCTCCTCCAATACCTCAACCATGAAAGGCTCTGGTTCTTTCCAGTATTTTCCCCTTAAATGGAGACAACTACAAAACATGGAAAAGGGGTGATGTTTTCAGTGATCTGGGAGCGTCAACTGAAAAGCACTGTTGGGATTTACCTAATTTGGGTAAAGCCTTGACTCTCTCTCTCTCTCTCTCCCATTTAAGCATAATTGCTTTTGGGCTATAATATATATTGTTCATATTTCAACTTGTCTGTGCGCGGTGTACTATCAATTCCAATCCAATTTACTCTGCTGTGCAGTGCAATAATGTTTTTAGTTCAAAAGATATCTCAAAATCCCTTTCCTGATATTACAATCGAGTTATATGGTTTACAATGAGATCAATTTCTTTCAAACTAGGTATAATTAGCATCTTGAAAATGTTACAACATTAAAAAAGTTGACATCTCGTTTATCATTGATCTTATCAGATCTGATAATTAATAGTATCAATTATCTGATAGAAAAGGTCTTATTAATTATTTGATATGAAAATCTCATTATACTATAAATATTCCTAAGTAATTGGAAGAATAAAGTAACTTTTCTTGCAGTACGTTTACTCTTTGAAGTTCAATTAGAATATTCATATTTGGAATTAAGTGCGAAATTCAACAACCATTATTTTCAGCCCACTGAACCTCTAAACCATCACCAACTGGTAAGTTCCAACAATAGGGAATTTATTTGGACTCTGAACCTCTAATAAAGAATAAGTTTGATATTATTTATATATTAAGCTTCAGTGTGAAATCCACATCTGTCCAACCACTTAATTTGCCTCACAAAGCTATATCCAAGGATTATAAAATTCTATCTTATAACTAAAAATCATAAGTTCATTTTATATTTTGACCTACAAAGAGATCTCCAAAGGTCTGACTTCTGAAAATGGATCAAATCCCAACAAGCACCATTGTACAAATCTGCCTCCACTACATGGGGACTGTAAAATTTTCTAGCAATTTTTAGTAAGGCACCTGCATCCGCAGGTGGCTCATATCAACATGATAAAGACCCCACTATGATCTCATGGCCTAGAGGACGTTTCTAATGTACAAACCACTTGTAATCAATGATGATCTTGATCAGATGCTCCCAAACCAGGGATTAGGTGCTACAACTGTGCTGCGCGTGATCTGCTGCAGCCAAAACTTATGGGTGAAGGAATGACTCAGCTAAAAATGAAGGGTATACTCCACCATGGCCTCATATGGCTAGACCCCAGTTGACACATGAGTTCCATTATCATATGCAAACTGAGCCAACGGAAGATCATCTGCCAAGGTTTTCTGAGCGGACATCACATAACAGCAGAGATGTTTCTCAATAACCTACTAACCTGCTCCATTTGAGTTTCCAACTGAGGATGTTATTTGGTGGAGTAGCATAGCTTAATCTTTAAGATACCAAAGAGATTGTTTCAAAACTGCGCCATAAATTGTGACCCACGGTCACACATTATTTCCTTAAGAAAGCTAAACATTCAAAACACATACCAAATGAAAAGCCGGGCGGTCTCTAGAAGTTATGGCTAATAAACAGGGATGAAAATAGAGAACTTAAAAAGGATCCATGACTACCATAATCGTGGTATACCCATTGGAGCTTGGGAGCTCACAATGAAATCCATGGACACCAAAGGTCCACGGGCCCTCTGCCTGTTGCAGGTGATGGAGAGAAACGTTCTTACCTGAACCGTCAAATTTATCCTGCATGCATACCACACAGCCCGTGGCCATTCCAGAATATCCTTGAAAATCCCCAGCCATTTGTACGCCCATTTGACTAAATCAAGGCATTTTTTATTGCCTGGGTGGCCAACCACTCATAGGGTCATGGTGAGCCCAAATGACCTCATTGTGGAATTGGTGCGGCACCCACAATCTAAACTGAAACTGAATCCCTCTTCCACCAATTAATAATGGGACTGCTTATTTGTCAGCAGCGCCAGCTGTTCCAACAACTCTAGACCATCCATGTATGCCGTCTGGCCCACCAATACCTGAGCGATCAGAAACATATCCAAGGCTTAATTTGCTGCTGAAATTATGGGAGGAGCAATGGTTAGGATTTGGGCCAGTGGAATTACCGTGGTTAACTCCTGCTCATCTGCCTCTGCTGGATTTGGCTCAGGTTGTGATTCAATATGTTGAAGAACATTTAAGGCCCCTTTCATGAATTTGTACTTAAAATTGAAACTATAGAGGTTGTGATTTTTTTGGTCTAATGATGCGCCAGCTTCTGTGGCTTCTGAAATACATAAGGGCCTGATGATCCATCCTCAAAGTTGCCTCATGCCTTGTGCCCTGGAGCAATACCACCAGTGGGTAAGAGGACATGGCACAGCGGCCAATTCTTTATAATAGAAGGACCAAGGCTTCTCAGATGAAGTGAAATTAAGAAAAAAACCGACCAGGTTTTCCAAAACGTCATGCTCTTGCAGTAATACTGCCCCCACTGCAGCAGATGCGGCGCCACATGCTATGATAAACGGCTTGGTGGGATCTGCATGCTTGAGAATGGGAGGCTCTAGAAAAACTTCCTTGATGGCAAAGAACACTTCTGGAACTTCTCCATTCAGTGGAACAAAACATTTTCCTGGTCAGGGGGCGCAGTGGCGCGGCCAGCTGCAAGAGAGCGGGAGAATTTTTTTTAGTAAAATGATTGTTCCCAAGAAGCTCCACAACTGCATCTGAGTTGTGGAATTGAGCCACTCAAGTATCACCTCAAGCTTGCTGGGGAGAATTATGTAACCATCTTTCAGGACAAGGTTACCCAGAAAGTTCACCTCCTCCCAGAAGAACTCGCACTTAGGGTTTTATTTAGAGTCACACCTTTTGCAATGTAGCCAAAACCACCTCCAGGTCCTTTTCATGCTGTTCAGGAGTGAAGGGGAGTTAACAAGGATATCATCAACATATGCCACCGCACAGGTGAACCTAAGATCCCCAAGCACATTATCAATAATCTTCTGAAACAGGGCCAGAGATTTTCTCAAGCTGAAGGGAATCACGCGGAACTGGAATATGCCTCTTCTGGTCCTAATCGCCATAAGCCAAACCTGGCCTTCAGAAACCCAGATCTGGTTAAATGAATTTACAAGATCGAGCTTCAAAAACACCTGAGATACTGTGATCACTAGGCTAATTATCTTCTTGAGGGGAAGAGGGTAGGGATCATGGACTATAACTTTATTCAAATGCCCATAGTCAATGCAGGGGCGCAACTTACCATAAGCTTTCTTTGTGAAATCTATAGGTGACGCAATAGGGGACATTTTTTAAAGATCCACTCCATCTTAAGGATATTATCCAACCACACTTTTAACGCTTTATACTCCTGTGTTGTTTAGGGATACAGCTTACAGTTAATGTTATTCGCAGCTACCGTCAAGTGGAAAGCCAGATCATATTTGGAATGCAGCAGAAGGCATTAACCTTTTCCATGTCAAAGATATCCTGATATTCTATTAGCGATGGGGAAAATCTGGTGGAAGGGCTGACGGAGAAAGGAGCAACTGATGGAAATCTTAACCCATTCCTTCAAAAAGCATATAAATGAGAGGAAACTCCCCCTCAACTGGGTATTTGTAAAGGACAGCATATTCAAGTACAAGTTAATACTAACCTGCTGCTGACGCCACCACCATACCCCCAAAAATAACTCGGAAGAGCTGGTCTGGAACCATGGCAGATCAAATACAGAAGCAGAGCTAGTTCACCAAAATAAGGCATGTGCCGCAATATGTTGTACAAAGACATTGGGGTGGATGACACTTCCAGTACAGATTCGCCAACTTCCAAGTCCAAGTCTAGATCCTGCACCATTTGTAGACTCATAAAGCTCCCCACCGTCTTTATATCTACCAGAGACTCAATTGATACATGATGTGCAGCCAAAATGAATTCTCAGAGGGAACAAAAAATTAGCAAAATCTTTTTTTCCACTGCACAGGACACTACCAGATGAGTGGCGATAATTGTGAAGTTGTCTGGAGAACCATCATCTTAAAAGGTTTCAGCCCATTTCACATCAGGCTCTTTTTGAATTCCGCATGCTTAGATTCTAAAAACTGGGCACAAAGGGATTCACGCCTTGAGGTGATAAGAAACTACTTCACCTAATGGCGCCAGGGAAAGGGAAGAGGCATCAATAAGAAAGACACTGATAATAACGCCCGCTGGTTCCAAAATGCACTCCACAGTAGCCTGGTATAAGGTTGGCCCACTGAGAGAGGAATGCAGGGTACGCAGAATTGGTTTTCAATCCACCACTAAGGACCTCCTTGAAGGAAAATCTGTTCCTGAAACCAATCCACCATCCAGCATATGCCAGAGCGTAGCCCCAATGGAAGTCGCCACCGCACACACCTGATCAAGCAACCTTACCAGAGAATCCCAGGTGGGATGATTGGCGGACACTGGGTCCAACGCAGCATGAAATACCGCCACCAAAACCTCCAAAGAGAGTACAATTTCAGGAGCGATACTGCAGAACGTCTCTAAAAATGAGGCCAGTTTAATTGCCTCAGCATCTAGCGTAAAGAATTGGAGCAGGAGGGTGGACCTTGAGGCAAGCGCCTGCACTGCTGATGCTACCAACGTGATCAAAGGCGTCGAAAGCTCGCCTGATTTGCTGAGCATAAGAGCCCATGCACCAATTGACGCGCATCTCCCTTCACGGTGTCCAGAAGAGCTGCACTGCACTGTGCATTTGTTAAGAAGGATTTCGCTGTGTTAGCTGTAAAACGTACTTGTAACTTGAGGAGAGTGTCTAACACCTGGCTCACAATTCCACTGATGGAACAGACAAACCCACCCCCAGATAAAAACACTCAGAACTGGCGCCCGCAGAAGAAAATGCATGGTCAGGAACTCTGTCGACACCATGTGGAAGTGCCCAACAAACTCACCCACTGACCACATGAACAAAACCAAACCTGGCACCAACTTCAGGTTCATGTGGTACAGCAAAACCATTGCGTCACTCACTTCCAATAGAAAAGTGAAGATGGCGGAAACCATTGTATGTCTATAGTCATGTAACTGGATAATTAAATTGAGACTCACCTGCCAATTGGGGTGAGTGAGCACCCAGAAGACAAGCCAGAATTCTAGGGGCATATCCGTCCAGATGACTTGATATTAGGCAGGAAGGGAAGAAAGCACGGAATGACAACTGAAGATTGCCATTAACATCATATCAATAAGCAACCAGGTCATACCTGCCACAGTGAAAATTTGATTCCGCTTCTGTCACCTCCAATGGGACCATGGAGGGTCCTGACCTTCCTGGGGTACCTCAGGTTGCCAAGTGTGCAGTGATGTTACAAAACTTTATCCAGAAAGGAGAAAGTATATCTAAGAGCAACGGTACATCCTGATGCCAGGCGACGTCCAAAAGAGGGGAGGTTCACAACAAACCACTGAATCAGTAACCCCATTTGATGATAGGGGTAGCAATGTGGTGATGATGGCCACTATGGCCCAATAAATGTTCAACCTAGAAACATGGTGCTTAGTGAGCTGCCGCTGAGATATAAAATTAAAGTTTCATTTGAAAGTGGAGTTGGAATTTGGTTTTTAAATAAAGGCTTATGTAAAAAGACCAACAACCATACCAAAGGACGATTGTCTTAAGTACTTTGGGGATTAAGGAATAAATGTTTTTTATGATTTGAGGGTAGCATGATCTTAATCAATTCCGGCAGATCAGGATCTTAATTTCCACTTGCGCCAATTGAACTTCTGCTGGCCATCTGAATCTTGGTCAAATTTCACCACTGAATTTTTCCTCCATACATTTTGCTTGACAGACAAGTGATGCTTCATCTGGTGGGCGACTGGTTAAGCCTATGGCCAGGATGCATATGGACAATCCCATTGGGTATTATACAGGTTTGAGGTCCTGAAGACCCTTGGGCGGGACCCACCTCTCATGTGGAAGAAAATCCTTGTGTGGTTTTAAACCTTGTTGTACCACATCTGGCTCAATTCAGCTGCTCTTATATTTGTTTAATGTCTCAGGCCCTTTAAGGGAACTTGAAACTATTTCCATGGAGCGATGCCCTTCACTTGTTCCCAAGCAGCAGCCTCTCACCGCTGCCACCTATACAACCCCACTATTCACTGCACCATCTCTTGAGAGGTTAGATAGGGGGAAAGGGGGAAACTTTGAGGGTGTACGTCGTCACCCATTCTCATCCACCACATGGGCCAAATCGCCCTGAGCCATTAGAGGGACAGTCACCCTTTTCGCCCCCTTCTTTCTGCGGAATGGGAATTTCGCGCAGTTAAGGTACATCGGTGCTCACTTGGACTTGCAACTATGATGTGAGTGACTGTCAATATCTCTGCAAGGTGCCCAGCATTCTATAAGTGCACTAAGGTGGTGCATAGTGTCAACATCCCATTTGACATTTGGGGTGAATGGCAGAAGCGTGCCTTTTCCAAGTTATGGGTATTAACCACACAACTATGAGAGAAGATCTACATGTGCCTGAAGGACTACAGTGTTGTTATAATGTTCTGGACAATTATAAATCAGTTTGGACAATGGTACCAGTGCAGCACCCGCCGCTGTGATGATGTGGACCTACAGTCCTTGGATTGGTTTACAATGTTTTAGAAAAACAATATATAAATGCTATCTTTGTCCCACAACCTTCATGTGCTGACCATGCTATCAAATTCTGCTGCCAATATGCTCACCTAGACTTCCATCGACCAGAAAAATACTTCCAGAAAGCCTGAGATAGAATTGGAAGAACTTGAGGGTGAGGCCACCAAAAGTATAGCAAATTAGCCCTCCCTCTAAGTTCACCACAAAGATGAATTCCCTCTCAGAGCAAGTGTTGCCTATCACTATGCTAGTACAAGGATGACACCCTCAAAATAACATCTGCTGCCACAATTGTAATGAGCCTGGACATCATCTCAGGTAGTTTCAGAATACTTGCTGGTGGTTTAAAGTGGTATATCTAGGTGGAAGGTGTCCTGACTGAGTTATTTGAAAAAAATATGGCACACCTCCAGCTCCCAGGCAGGCACTTTTACACAGTCTGTACCCTATTAGCGCCTGAATCCGCCACCAATGTCCTATGGGATACGCCAGATGGACTTTATACGCTATATCTCCATCCCTATAAAGCTCCTCCACCAAATGACTACTATAGGATTGGTCAATGCCCTACCAGCACTCCTACTCTGGGCCACTGCCAGGACAGTCTCGGCCATTCCTCTGGAAGATTGAGTACCCATCAGCACAACCTAAAAAGAACAAGCCTAACAACTCCTTCTGGAGAGAAATGTACACTTCTGAAAAATGGAAACAAGAAGAATTAGTCAGCCAATATATATATGACTCAACCAAAAGAATTAAAATTGATGACCTTATAAACTGAGAGCAGCAAGAGCCTGATGAAACACATGGAATACCTTTGGAAGAATATGATGAGTCAAGAAGAAACGTGATAGTAGCCCTCCCCACTTACCTGAATTTGCCATTCAGGTCATAGAAAACCTGATTCCTAACACTACCCAAGTAATACAGCAGTTGTCCATATAGAAACCCATCTAGTAGAGAAGAAAACAACTGCCAAAAATTTCAATTACCACAACAGCCTATGATGCCAGTCCTTAACCTGAGGTCATACTGACCTAAAGGGGTCTCAGGTATAGAGATTTTAGAAGGAACAATTATATCAGTACCCATTAAGGACTTGTGAAAGTACATCCCTGCACTACGTCAGGACCTTTATCAAGACATTGGTCTCACCTAGCTTAAAATGGAGGCCCAAAACGGAGTTTCTACTCACCAACACAAGGCACCCTGCACCATGAGGTCCCTCTTCAGATATTTGGTGCTCATCCTCCTTGACACAAGCTCCCAGAAAATATTGTGACAAAGAAATTCCTTTTGGACATTGGATATGATGATATCCTTCAAATCATTATGGTTTTCCTGATGGCTGGGGAAACTCGGCAAGCTTGTTGTGATAAAGTGTTTGATCTCTTAGTGGAGGTAACTGGCAGAATCTGCTACATTAATGCAGTATTTTTTTCAGCCAATTTAAGTTATTACTGTAACAGTCAGGCTGAACCGATTGTTACTTTTTGACTCAATATTTGGAAATCCAAACCTTGATTAAAATGCTAATTTTAGGTTTTGAGGTTCATGAAGGCTTGGTGCTGGGCTGTGCCCCTCCTGATCTATCCTTTATGCTCCTTGGGAACAAAAAAAAGTGTGGAGGGGCTCCCAGAAGAGCAATCTTAAAAGGTTGGACCCACGTGAATCTAAACTCAGTTCAGAATTCTCTCTTTGTCATTTTCTGCCTCGTGTGGATATCTCTGGTGGCCTTGGGGCCGCACTTGTCTTATCTTACCCAATATTCAGCAGCGATCCTAATTTTATATCCTTAACAAAAAAGTTGGTATTTGGCGGTGCATTGATCCACCAAATGCTCTTGTTTTTTCATGTGTCATTTGCGGTTTCCTATGTTATTTGGATTGAATTTTTCAGAAAGTTTATTTTAAAATAAATAAAAAAAGACTAATTTTGGGGTCAAAAACTCACAAACCTGTGTACGTCTTTCTCATTTTCAAATTTCCCTAAATTCAAGGTTAATTTGGTGAGTATGATGAGTCAAAACATTTACCTCAGGAGGAACCTCATGTCAGACAATCTTTTGGCGTCCATCCGCCAATCTAAAGGAAAGATGGCGGTCAAAAACTGGGACGTTTTTGTTCGTTGCATTATTCTGAACTCGATGTGCTTTTAGCACGCCACCAGATCCCCAGTTCACCAGACCTAGGTGGCTGCTTTGGGTCCCAGTTGTCAAGTAACCAGCACCAGGGTGAGCCAGTGACTGATGGCCAGCCCTGGATCTGAAGTGATCGTTAGTATGAAATCCTGGTGGGGCTCCCCCTCACCAGCAATCTGGTTGGCACCGAGGGACCTGGCCCAGCAGGGCCCCTCACCCCATAGTCAGCCCACCCTGTGTGGGATAACTGTTCAACCCTGCGTTAGGAGTTTTTCCCTTTGCCAGGTGGACTGGCTTTTGCAGTCCATTTACAGCTCCATGTTTACTGCGGAAGCCCTCATTGTGGTTACCTCCAGCTATGGGTCACCCTCTTGTGGGGGGCTCCTTCTTAGCAGGGGGTGATGTAACAGTTGGGTTGAACCAATCATTACAATTTGACTCAAGATTTGGGTTTCTGAATATTGAGTCAAAATGCTATTTTAAGGCTTTGAGATTCATGTGGGCTCAGTTCTGGGATGTGCCTCTCCTGAGCTATTCTTTATGCTCCTTAGGGCGCAAAGAAAAGTGCAGAGGGGCTCACTGGAAGAGTGACCTTAAAAGTTCAGGCATGCGCGATTCTGAACTCAGTTCAGAATTATCTTTTTGTTTCCTGCCTTGCGTGAGTCTCTCTGGTGGCCTCAGGGCTGTTCTTGCCTTGTCTTACCTGGTATCTCGCAGAAATCCCAATTTTGTATCCTTAACAAAAAAGTTGGTATTTGGCAGTGAACTGATCCGCCAAATCCTCTAGTTTTTTCATGTGTCATTTGCGGTGCCCTATGCTATCAGTTTTGGATTTGTCAGCATGTGTATTTCGAAAATAAATAGAACAAGGCTATATTCAGGGTTGAATCCTCACTTGGCTGTGTTCGTCTTTCTCATTTTCAAATTTCCCTAAATCTGAGGTTGAATTGGTGAGTATGATGATGCAAAACATTTACCTTGAGGGAGCCTCATGTTGGACAATTTTTGGCGTCCATCCACCAATCTGAATGCAATATGACGGTAAAAAACTGGGAAGTTTTCGTCCATTACAATTACTCTCCTGAAGGCCCTGAAAGAGTTTGTGTACACGTCAACTTTGAATAAGACTAATGATTTATGCATACAGAAAAAAAATAAAACAACCAGCTGTTACATATCCTGACTCAGAGAGGCCAACTGACGTCCTTGCATAGCTGTCTACCTACTGGTGTGTAAGCCAACAAGAAAATTAATGACCTTACCTATTTGGAGAATCAGCAATAAGAGAAATTACACAACTCATCAACAATTAAAGATTTTTTCTGTAATGATGGTGAAGATGTTTACCTATCAACCTTAGATACACTCAGACTGATGTTGTTGATGATAAACCTATTGCCAGATGATCCTACCGCCTGAATCAAGTTTAATAAAAATTTGTCAAATTAGAAGTCAGGAAGGGGATGGCCAGAGGCCTCATTTGCCCCTTTCAATCTTTATGGGCATTAACTCATTGTAGATTTAAAAAAATAATGAAAACTCTGTCTCTGAGTTGACTACATTCCGCTTAACTGAGTAACCAAGAAAAATGCATACCTAATGCCACCAATAACAGAAATTATAAGAGCCATAGGAGGTGCAAAGTATTGGACCAATACTAATTTTTTTTCTGGGTACTACCAACTGGTAATGGAGAAAAATTTTATATTAAAAATGGCGTTTGTCAACAAATTTAAACAATTTGAATATACTCAAATGCCTTTTGGACTGACCAGAGCTCATAGAGCATTATAATAGGATATGGATGAATTATTGCATGGATTTAGAGATTGGTGTAGTCACTGTCTACCTTGATGATATTATTGTCTTTTCCACTAATTTCCAAAAACTGAAGTACTTAGGAGCAGTAATCCATTAGATCAAGGAAGCATACTTTGGCATTATTAAAATTAAGCTGATACTCTAAACTAGAAAGCTAATGCTAAGACACTATCTGTCAAGAAATTAATATGACTGGACTATAAGCCATATATTTGGCAGATCATAATAAATGATTTGAGGTGAGGCTTATTATTGAGTGGAAGATTATGTTGATGTGAAGCAAAATAAATAAAGTACTGATAGTTTGGCGAATTAAAGGAATTCTGCCAAAGCCTTGAGATAGAATAAAACCACTAAAATGTAGCAAATACAGAATTACTAAGTGGGAGGGTTGAAACCAATTAGGAATACCAAGGATTAAGAGTTGAGGGTGAGGTTTTTAATTGGAAGAGAGAAGAAAGTCCGCAGAGATAGTCTGCATTTTATATATAGCAAAAGAGTCAGTTGGGGCGATAGCTCCATAATTTAAAAATCTTTATTATTTATTAAGAATTAGCTCTTATATCATCTGTCCGTTGCTCAGTGGTGATTTACCTGTGCAAATAGCGTAGCAGATCTAAGCAATAGCGCGAAATTTTTAACACTGTTTCACCAGAAGGAAAGCACTTGGATCCCTCTAAGCTGAAAGCCATTTCCACATGGCCATCCCAAAAATGCAGCTGAAATCCTGAGTTTCTTGGGACTTTTCAACTACTATAGGCCTTTATTCCAAATTCTGGTAAGGTAGCTGCTTCATTTTACCAACTCCAGAAGGAGGGAACTCCTGGGACTTTAGTAACGCCGCCCACCAGAGTTTTATCAGACTAAAAAAATTCATTAGTTGAAGCTTCCATACTGATCTTCCCCAACTCTAAAGAAGATTTCAGGTGTTCAAAGATGACAGTGATTCAATTGATTGGCCTTACTCTAACAGTTACGAGTTTTAAGTACCTACCTGTTGAATTCATTTCCAAGAAATAAAACCTGGTAGATTAAAATACTAAAAATTTGAAAATGAGGTTCTGGCGGTGGTGTTTGTTATGTATAAATTTTGTTAAATTTGTTAAACTGATGGGTCACAGTTTTTACCATCAACTTGGTGGTGAGCTTTCTGTTAAACAAAACTATTCCAAAATGGACGCCAAGTATGCTGGAGGTATGAGATAGTAGAGTTTCACTTGAAACATGTTCACCTTCCTGGGTGATTCAATGTGTTAGAAGATGGGTTATTGCAATTACAGCAACCCAAAGAGACCAGCAATCTTCTATATGGGGGAGATTGATCTCAAGAACAAGCTCTTATAGATATGGAAGATACTGGAAGATTTTGAAGTGCCAAGTGATATCCAGGATATACCTTTATTCAAAAACTATGTTAAAAATTTCTAATCTTTGAAGCTCAACTGTATGTACACACCAAAAGATCAGTGGCACGGGTTTTAAAAAACAACGCGCACAGTAGATGAAAAAGGCCAAAATGACGACTTACATTTCAGAGCACAAGCCACCTAGTCAAGACTCTTTGTCATATACTGGTGGCTAAATTACTACACCAAATTCAGTAATTATATAGCCGCATGCCATGCCTGCCAGGTCTTTGCTAAATTGCTAGGTTCCCAGAAGTCCCTGACCCTATAGCAACACCTGGACTATCTGAAATGTGGGACCTCAACTTTAAGGGACCTTTATGAGTTGCAAATGACAGATCAAATTATAATTTTAGTAGGCATAAAATACTATAGCCGTTGGCCTGTAGCCAAAACAGTTTCCCAAACTGACGCAGACACCAAAGCCCAATTCCTATATAAAGAGATATTTACTAACTTTGGGCCATCTTGCCTTATTTTGACTGACAGGTGATCACATTTAAATAATAAATTCTATGAGGGAATGATGTCTCAGGTACGCACCCAGAACTTTATGACAACAACACACAACCTCTAGTGTAATGGCCTAACTAAAAGGATGAATTAAACAAGGATACACGTCCTGGAAAGGAGTGTCACGGAAAACCCTGATAAATGACCCAAACGCATACCCACCATTTTCTGGGTGTACCAAACTAAAATCCTTATTAATACCAAGTATACACCATACAAATTACTGTTTGGAAAAAATTAGCTCAATAGGTTGGCTAAGCAACTCAGCAACCGTTTCTCATCAACTCGCCATCTCAAATGGTCTGACATGGAGATACTGGAACAAAATCATGCCTACCAAATGAAGGCAAACTATGATAAACACCTCAAAACCCTCCAGGCTTTTTACTTTAGGAGACCTAGTCCTTCTATATTAAAAATGAACATATGAACTCCCGTCCCAATGAACCTCATCCATACTTCAAAGGGCCGTTTAGAGTTATCAAAGTAAATCCACATTGAATTTAATACCTAGAAACCCTTAACGGAGTACTGTACCAGTCAACTGTCATAAGCAACCATCTTAAACTATACCAGTATAAAAAGGAAGAGGGGGAGTGTTGAACGGGTAAACAATTCACCAATATTCAAGGAAACATTAATTCCGCCGCTCTATGATATTCATTTTTATCTCAAGTACTGTTTTTCTCCTAGTATATATGAGGCTCCAAAATATTCCTAAAAACGTGTATAGAATTCCTTTCATATTATCACTATATTAGATTATAGATTTTAAGTTTTGGTTAAACTTATTTTATTCCAGATCTAAGAAATCCTTTTCCCTGGGCGTTTCTATTCGTAAATACCCATGATGACTGATGATGACTGCTAGGGCAATGATCCAGAGAACCCTGATTCCTACGTTAAACCAACAGCCATATGTCTCAGAATTCAGCAGATTCTACTAGTCCCAAAACATATTTGTTCTTTGGTGCGTCAAACAACTCTAATATCAACTTTACTTAAACTCTAATGTCAGGATTTTCTCTTACATGAGGGAAAGCCAGGAGATCTTAAGAATTTTGAGGGATAAGTTCTCTCCAAATGACTCTAATATATAAATGGAAAGTAGCACCCATGAAATAGTATAAAGAATTGACTATGCTCTAAAAAGTACTTCATTTTTTGTAAGCTGCTGGTAAATCAGGCGACTAGCCCTGGAGTATGGCGATTTTAATACTGACAAAGAGTAGAAAAAAACCACTGGATAGGGCAAACAAAGCTATGAAGGCCTTGTACAGATTTAATGTGTAATCTATTTTATCCGGTTGTACTATATAATAAATACCCAATATTATTACAAATAAATGCTTGGAGTTTATGTGGTTTCTTATGGATTTTATAACAATTTATAAAAAAATATAAAAAATATCTAATGTTTGCCAAATAATTATAAAAAAATGGCTTAGGCACTGTTATGGAACTTAAAGGGTTAGGGGGTCTGTATGGCAGTTTACTTTTCTTTCCCATTGCAATCACTATTGCTATTGATATAATTTAAGTCTGATAGATTTTATATTCTATTATTATTAAGATGTGCGTACTCCCAAAGAACAGTAAATCTTGGGTAACAGTGGTGAAGGGCACAGAGCTGGTAACTACACTGCCTAAGAGTAAAAAGGCCCAGTTGAAAATGGTGGGTAGGTTTTTAACAAATATCCCTAGTGGCTCCCCATAGGTTCTTTAGGTTTACTAATGAAATTTGGTAGCTATACTATCCCCACACTCTCAATTATTGTCATCAGTTCAGTATGGGCTTTGACTTTTCTTGGGGATAGATAAGGTGGAACTGTGGGATTTAGTTGGTGAATTACAACCTCAATTGTTTCCACACGCCATGTAAATTATGATTCATACTCCCACTGTGGATGGTTTGGCCTTGTTAAAAATGGCAAAAGTTGCTAATGCTGCTTGACAGGTGCGCATTGTAGTCAATCTTAGAGAGTCAGCAGGTGATTTAAAACAAATTCATGTGTTGGACTAAATCCAATAATGTCTTTATATTATTTTAACTATCTCCAAACAAATGTGGACCATATAGTTGTGGAGCAAAACCTCTGCAAAGGATTGGAGACCTACAGAGAAATCAAAAATTTTAAAATGCTAAACTTCTCTTTCACGCCTACCCTTAGTACTGGGAAGGTCATCATTGTCATTTCCTCAAACCGGAATGTAGCACAGGATTTTACCAAAATTACGATACTTTGACACCCTCAAGATTTAAAGAGAATTAACTAAATCCTTCCAGGATTCAGTGGATAGCGCACCATCTATCTGCAACCACTGCTTGGCTTAAACATAAAGTCCATGCTTGCCCAATGAAAAAAGGCATTTAAGAAATAACAGTTTGTTGCAAAACAATGGAAGATGACCATGCTGATTATGGTAAGATGTTTGACGCTTCAACGGTGTTCCCATGAGGTCCCTTTAGCAAATACTTAAATGTTGCACTGATTTCCCCTAAAAACGTAAAATGATCAAGCAGGCCCAGAAGGCCCCAGTTAAAGCAAAGGCCTTGGTGGAAACCCCATTTTGCCTGATCAGATTCAGGTAGACATGGTGGATCTTAAAGTGGTGACCCAATCAGAAGTCTCCACTAATTACTCTGAACAAATCAATCTGCATTCTTTAAAGAAAATACAATTTTTCGCAGACTCACAACAACCAGGACTTTGACACCCTCACATGAGATCTTCTGCTCCAAGTGTGATTGTTTATAATTAATCAATCCATCAGGCTACAACAAAAAGGCTACTAGTGCACCATAAGCGCACTGTAATAATAAAGTGAAAGCTAACATATGTAAGAAGATACTCAAGACAACAGCCTTGAAATGTGCTGATAACAGTCCCATCCCTGCACACCAATATGGCACTCACAGTAAAGATGCTTTAATGCCCATTAAAGATCAAATAGATAGGGCTGGGGGCCCTCTAAATTGCTCATGAGGCACATCATGTGTCTCAGTTAAGCGAGTTTTGTTGAACACTGTGAACTCAGAAAATTACCATCCTGGGCCAAAAATTGAGGTTTCTGCATAAATTGCCTGTTGACATCCTGGCAATACAGAGAACCCACTGTCCACAAGGTGAGGAGGAAACATGGGAAAGCATATTCCTCCAAACACTTTCCTTATGGTTGCAGCTCTTTGGAGTGCTAGTATATGCAAACCATAATTTCAAAGTTATGTATAATAATGCTTTCTTGCACGGCCATGTAATGGCTGTTACTTTCTCTTGATACAACAAGGTGAACATAATACCAGCATTTATGCTCTGACTTGTGCACATGGTCATTGGGATTTTTCCCAATATGCTCTCCTTCCCCTTCCCATTAACACTTTTGTTATTGGTGACATGGACTGCTGGGTGAACACAGCCACTGATTGGTGGCATTCAATGGTAGAAGCCACACAGGGGATACATTGAACTTTAAATCATGAAGGCTACCATGGGCCCCTATGACACCCTTCACAAACAATATACCCTCATCTCAAACATGACTTGCCCTCATGTCCAAAATGGCCAGTTGATGTCTATGTCACACATAGACCTACTTTTCGATGTTAGGGGTTTGCCCCAAATTTCACAATTTACCACTACTAAAATTTAATTCTCTGTCCACATACTAGTTTTGATGTCATCTACTCTGTCATGCCAAATGGCACAGATGCCCAGATGGAGTAAGCATCAAACAGGTACTCCCATCCTACCCAAAATCAATACCTATGTCACTTCAGTAACTTTGGCATAGATTTTTATGACTTCTTTTCGTGTGGACCCTCTGGCAACGTGGTCAGGCTTTATATCACATTATAAACCAAGAAAAACACATCACTTCGTGACAATCCCATTTTACCTTGAATGTCATTTAAGCGCACCTTGGTGGAAGTAGGTCACCTGAAAATATGTCCCTGCTGAAAGCTACAGTACTTCTTGGAGTCACAAGTGGACTGAGATATTGGCTCACCTAAACGCTTTAAAAAGAGAACACTGCCACCACTTGAGTGTTCAATATACAATATACCTATGGGGGTGAGATGGTTTCATCTTTTTTCCCGAAATTTTTAATCCCTTTAAGACTACTATGACCTGAACCCAGGTCTGGCGGTCAGACACTTCCATTGTGGGCATACCTGAGGAGGTATCCACCAAAGTACAACAGTTTTACTTTGAGTTATATAAATCTGAGCCATTCAAACCTGTTGAAATTGGAAAATACTTCAATAGTGCACATATCTGCATCATTGCTTATTATCCTGATTTATTAAATTTAAATTCTTGAGACAAACTCTGGTACACTGTTTGCGATAAAACACACAGGAAATGGTAAAGATTCTTTTGATTACTTATAAATAATATCAGAGCTATTTTTCTAACATATCCCCTTCTTTTAGCCTGTATGAATAAAAGTTTGTTGGAGACATGCATCATTGCTGGCGGCCAAAAGACGTATATAGTAATTCTTGTTTAAATAGGGTAACAGGTTGGATTTAGCTAACTGGTGCCCTATCTCAATCACCAACAATGATACCAAACATTCTACAAAATTATGGCTAAGAGGCTTAGTGAAGTTGCCACTGAGGTGATCTCATATGCACAACATGGCTTGATCCCAGAAGAATAAGTGGGATAACATACACACAGTAGCTAATGTCTGCAAATTTCCTGCTACTGGTGCGCTTGTTTTCCCTAATCATCAAAAGTCTTATGATTGTGTAATTAGACCTATCTTCGCGCTTGCATCCCCAGGTTTAATATCCCAGCTAGATTCATCAGTTAAATAATGCCGCCTACTGAATCAGACACATGGCAGTCCATTAGTCAGGTTTCCTGACTGATTTGGTTTGCCACGCAAAATGTCTCATCCAAATTGACCCTTTAAGTCCTCTATTATATAATTTAGCCTTGACCCGCTAAACCTGTAAGGCTTGGGGACGTCCTTTGGCTCTCTATTGGGTCATCTTCCCATTCCTGAATAAAAAGACACTGAAGAGGATGGTGGTACCTCTCATCACTCAGGGCGATCTCGCTCATGTAGTAAATGAGCGATGGGTGACAGCTCATTCGCTTCAGATCCCACCACCAATACCCACACTTACCTCAGCAGATCACTAAACAAGTAGGACAAATATCAGGCGCCATCAATGAGGGTTTGAAGCCCTTTGATAGTAATTCAGGCGTTGCTCCCGATGTGCTTCTGTTGACCAAATGAATGGTTAAATGACTGAGCATGGGTGGGTTGGCCATCCCAAACCCGTTCCCAACCAAATGGACCCATCCCTATATGGGATGGCCATGGAGGATTCCTGTCACCCGTTGGGCCAAACGCCGTCATGCTAACTGTCAGAAATGTAGTCAAGCCCTGGTTCAGACATTTGAGGTCGAACTGACAGAGACTCAGCCCACCGCCAAATTTTGTGATGTCAGTTTCCAAATAATAAACCCACCCATTCCCAAACAATTCTCTGGTTAGGTTGAATTTGTGGGCCCCAACCCCATCCTGTCACTACCCAATTGACCACTATTTAATCAGTTGCATGGCAATGAGAAAATTGTTGGTCGATTTTCTTACTTTCCTTTACAATAAAATTTTACCTAAAAAACCAAATTTTTTATTTTCCGTTCTGACCGCATCCCAGATGGCATTTCCCTGGTGGCCCATCACCCCACACTCCAGGTGGGCTTTACCAATTCTTTTGGTCACATGGCTCCCTCCATCGCCAATTGGGCCCAGAAAGTCCAACACTTTTGGTTTTATAACCCCACTCTTATGAATTTCTGGCAACAATACATGGGGATCTTATGGCCCTATGTCCATCAATGGAAAGAAAGAATCCATCTACTTATCGACCCCAATGAGATGGCCTCTCAAGCCAAGAATCTTGTCAAAACTATCCCAGTAATCCCACTTCTAGCAGCTAGAACCACTAAGTTGAGAAAGGATTCAGTATGGCTTGTCGTAGGGATACTCCTCACCCTGTTGTTGCAACACCACTTCGTAGTATCACATTTCCCAGCTCCATATCAAGTCATATAGTCAGCAATGCCTCTGGCATTCTGGATTTCTTTTTGGGTGCTCACGCATCCCAACTGGCAGGCCAGTCTAAACTTCTTCTACCGTTTCCATGACATAATTGACCAACCATTATTCCTAGCCACTTCCACCTTGGTTTTAGAATTGGGTGCCACAGTGGTTACCCTCTACCAGATGAACGTAAAATCAGTTGTATGTTGTTTGTTGTTCTTTTGGTCACTTTATGACTTTTGGAGAAGCATCCGCTCTATTTTGGGAAACCTTCTTTAAGCCACCCAAGATGTACAGACTGCATCTTCTCTTACTTCCTCTGGCCCAGGAAAAGGATCAAGCTTCCCATCCCAAGAGATCACCAATCATGTTCTCAACGCTCTCACTGAAGTACAAATGCAGACAACATTTGCGCTCAATAACGCTTCTGCAATATCTCATGCCCAACAAGGGCTCATGTTGTTAGATGCCGTGGATGGAGATGCTTGCCATTGGGTGAGAAGTCTTTTGCGTTCTTCCTCACAAGAAGGAGACTCCATCCCCCTGATGGCTGTTGTATTGGCCGCCTTAAAACCCTTTGTGTCCCAATTAGACCACTTATTCAGACTGCTTATTGCCATGGTCGAAGCCCCTTGTTTGGCTTCTCTGATTTCTACCTTTTGTGAGCTGGCTCCCACGTCAGGCCTATCTATTGACATGCTTCAGGCAGTCTTTAGAGCAAGCTTGAATTCAGTTTCTGCACATCACGTGGTCTGGTCTACCATCCAGGAATCAGTAGATCAAATATGTGACACAACAACTACTATCAAAGCGTTACCTTGCCACGTTTCCCCATATCAGAAGGGGAACTTTATGATAGGATTTCCTAACAAAGACGTAGATGATGCGCCTGTCATCAAAATAGCAGTTGATGGGGGTCCCAACCCTGCCATAACCCCCAAGTCCGAGTTGGCACTTCCAGAGTTAACTATTAATGATTCTTTTCAAGCCCAGACAGAGGAAATGATTTACTCCCACACTTGTACTTCCAGTTTTCGCCCCAGCTAAGAACCCTGATCCTGGTCCCAACATACCTGTTATTTCTTCAGTCATCTTTAAGTCAGTCGAATCTCCCAATAAACAGAATTCCACATATTTCCTTGTCCCTATGAAAATTAGTATCAGTCCGCATCATGTCTCCTTTGAAGCTCTGGTGGATACTGGAGCAGTGGGGAACTTCATGAGTGTTGAGTTGGCACAGCAATTAGAACTGGAAATGGATGTGGGCTCCTCAGTAATGGTGGCCTCATCTGTTTACCAGTCTTCATATGTTGTTCACTGGCGATACACTTCTCAATCCACCAATATAACTTCTGCAATCATTTTTTGGCCATGCCAAACTTGTTATTCCCGGTGATCTTGGGTGTGGGATGGTGGCGTCAACAACATGTGAAGATTCATTTAGAGTCTAATACGTTGTCATTTATCAATGATGATTCAGAGGGAGAGTTCCCTTTGATCAACGCCCTCATGAAAATACAAGGGACCAGCTCTATCACTACCTTAGTTACTTCTGCGGGCATTCCGGCTGATTTTCCTGAAAGCTTAATGCAATATCGGAGAATCTTTGACATGGAAAAAGTGGATCGTCTGCCAAAGCATACTAGGTACAATTGTGGATATTGGACAACTGTGGAGTTGGTGAACATCAACTGCCTATTGTATCCTCATACAGCGGAGGAAGAGGTTGCACTCAATACCTGGATGGACAATATGTTAATAAAAGGTTGATTATTCAAAGAGACCTCACCCGTCGCCTCCCCCATTGTCTTTGCAAGAAAATTGGATGGATCGCTCCATCCTTGCATGGATTACAGTCACTTGAACAAAATAACAGTTACAGATCCTTACCCATTGCCTTTAGAGCAGACAATCAGTCAGGCAATTACCAAGTCCCGTGTGTTCTCAAAACTGGATCTGGTGAACGCTTTCAACCAAATTTAAGAGATGGAAGGACAGGAATGGTTGACCGCAATCTGAACGAGGCGAGGCATTTTCTATTTCGCATAATGCCCTTTGGGTTGAAAAAATGCTCCCACTACATTTCAACGAATGATTGACAACGCATTAGGGGATCTCCGGTTCTCTTGTGCTATTGCACACATTGATGATATCCTAGCTCATTCCCCAACTCCCCAGAAACACGCTATTGACTTGGAATTAGTGGTGGTCGCTTTGCATAAAGCAGGGTTGTTCCTCAAAGCATCCAAGTGCAAGTTTTATAAGGAAGAGGTCACATTTATCGGAAACCTGGTTCTCAAAGAAGGTGTTGCTATCCCTCCCAACAAATTAGATGTGATCCGAGAATGGCCAACTCCAACTACACAGAAGCAACTCAGAGTTTCTTGGGAACTATCATTTTCTTGAAAAAATTTTCCCCCGCACTTTTCTCAGTTGGCCGCCCCACTCCATCCCCTCACTGGAAAAAACGTACCATTTTGTTGGACCCCCCAAATGCCAGCAGGCGTTTGAATCGATCAAGGAGGTGTTCATGTTTCCTCCCATTTTGAAACAAACCAATCCCACAAAACCATATATCATTGCATGTGATGCTTTATCGGTAGCAGTGGGCGTGGTGCTGCTTCAGGACCACGATGGTCATAAACATCCGGTCACTTATTTTTCCCAAAAATTCATTACTACAGAGCAGTCTTGGGCCATTTATGACAAGGAACTGGGTGCTGTTGCATGGGCATTAACTCATTGTTGGTACCTGTTACAAGGTGCTCGTCATGAGCTAACAGTTCGCACAGATCACCAGGCTCTCTTGTATTTCTGTAAACCCCAAAAATTGGCGCACCAGCAGGCCCAAACCTATTGGGACCTGTGCAGTTTTAACTTCAATTATGAATTTGTCAAGGGTGCGCTCAATGTCCTTCCCAATTTCCTAAGCTTTAGTCCTGCTCACTGTCCCTTGGAAATTGAGGAAGTGGATCTCATTACCATGATTCCTGCCACTCAGATTCTGTCAATTGTTCCCTCCATTGTTTCCTCCACCACTTTATCTCCTGATGATCTGTTATTGGCCCAAGTGTTAGCCAGTCAAATGGCCTGCCCTGAGGGCGTGGAGTTGGTCGAGCAGTTGGCTCACTCGAGTCCCAAACACTCCCTATACTCCTTAGAAGAGGGACTCATTTACTTCCATTCTCATGTTTGGGTTCCCACCCTTCCGCCCAAAGTCTTTTCACACACCATGATCCCCCACAATTGGACATCCCAGCAACAAGAAATGCATCGATCTGATCAAGCAAAACCTTCAATTGGGCAGGACTGACCAAAGAGGTCCCAGCTTGGATCGCTGATTGTGTTACTTGTGCTAGGACCAAGTCAGATCGCTCCGTTAAGAATGTCCTCCTGCACCCTTTACAGCAGGTGGAAGGTCCATGGACCTTGGTATCCATAGATTTTATTGTTGATCTCCCCTGTTCTAATGGGTTCACAGTGGCGATGGTATTGGTGGATCGCTTTACAAAATTTTCCCTTTTTATCCCTTGCACTTCCATGATTATGTCAGAAGAAACTGCCCATCTTTTTGTACGACACATGTTTTTGATGTTTGGTCTTCCCCAGGAAATTGTTAGTGACTGGGGTACTCAGTTTACCACACGCTTTTGGAGTGAACTCCTATTGATCCTGAAGATAACTCCCTATAGATCCATGGCATATCACCCCCATTCTGACAGTCAGACCGAGTGGGTTAACAAAGTTCTTGAACAGTACTTGCGTTGCTATGCTGCAGCAGAGCAGGATACTTGGGCTGGTGACTTGCCTCCCGCTCAATTTGCATACAATAATGGGATCCACGCATCCATGGGGTTTTCACCATATGAAGCAACGATGGTTTATAACCCATTGTTTTCAGTTGGGGCATGCTAGTGACCTGAGGTCCAAGATGCCACAGATCATGCTACCATATTCGATTGACTCAAGCCTTAGTGCAGGAACACCTCACCAAATCCATCAATGACTATAAGAGATTCGCGGACTGTAAGGCCTTCCAGGTCATTACTTTATGGTGGGTTACTATGTCATGCTTGATACCCACAATTTGCGAATTTAAACCCCTTCCCACAAGTTTGCCAGTAAGCGTTCAGGTCCTCACTTAGTGGAGGAAGTATTGGGTATTGAGGCGTTCCGCTTGAAGTTTCCCACATATTGGAAGCAGCCCAGTTTTCCATGCTTCCCAGTTGTTGCCCTTCAAGGGTATAATTCCCACAGACCTGGAACCTATCGTTGTCAATAATGAGGAAGAAGCTGAGGTAGAGGCTATCCTGGCATCTTACAAGTCGCGACGTTCAGTCCAAAATTCTCGTGGTCTGGAAAGGATACCCAGCCTACAAAAATAGTTGGGTCAAGGCACACATTTGCGTGAATTGCATGGCCTTGGTCAAAGCCTTCCACGCATCCCACCCTGAGGCTCCCCACCCCTCCTAAGAAGATCGCGACAATTATGGCTATCAAGTTACCTAAAGCACACAAGAATGTGGCTCTGGCGCATTTTCCTGGTGGGGGTGCCATTCCTTTGGAAAAAGGAAAGGGTAATGTAAGGCTTGGGGAACATCCTTTGCTCTCAATTGGGTTATCTTCCTGTTCCTGAATAAAAAGACACCAAAGAGGATGGCAGTACCTCTCATCACTCAGGGTGATCTCGCTCATGTAGTAGATGAGCGATGGGTGACAGCTCATCCGCTTCAGATCCCACCACCAATACCCACACTTACCTCAGCAGAACTGTTGCGGGGAATTAGTGAAATCTGTGCCAAAATTACTGAATTGAAATTGATCAGATCTAACTTGGCTGTGCAATATGGCTGATGCCTAAAATTCGAATGGCTGTAAAAGCATGAAGAATGAGATATCAGTTGGATCGCCCAATAGTTCCAACTCTAATCACTAAACCAGTAGAACAAATATTGGGCGCCATCGATGAGGGTTCAAAGCCCTCTGATAGTAATTCAGACGTTTCACCCGATGTGCTGTTGTTGACCAAATGAATGGTTAAATGACTGAGTGCGGGCGGGTTGGCTGTCCCAAACCCGTTCCCAACCAAATGGACCCATCCCTATATGGGATAACCTTGGGGATTACCATCACCCGTCGGCCAAATGCCGTCATGCTAACCATTGGAAATGTAGTTGAGCCCTGGTTCGGAAAT
This sequence comes from Massospora cicadina, assembly GCA_022478985.1. Lineage (NCBI taxonomy): Eukaryota > Fungi > Entomophthoromycota > Entomophthoromycetes > Entomophthorales > Entomophthoraceae > Massospora > Massospora cicadina. The sequence continues at coordinate 83,041 of JAKSZP010015867.1, read as the reverse complement.
TTGAGGTCAAACTGACAGAGACTCAGCCCACTGCCAAATTTTGTGATGTCAGTTCCCAAACAATAAACCAACCCATTCCCAAAATTTGCCATTTAGGTCAAATTTGTGGGCCCCAACTCCATCCTGTCACTACCCAGTTGACCACTATTTAATCACTTGCATGGCACTGAGAAAATTGTTGGTCAATTTTCTTAATTTCCTTTACAAATAAAATTTTAACTATAAGACCAAATTTTTCATTTTCTGTTCTGACCACATCCCAGATGGCATTTCCCTGGTGGCCCATCACCCCACACTCTGGGTGGGCTTTACCAATTCTTTTGGTCACTATGGCTCCCTCTATCGCCAATTGGGCCCAGAGATTCCAACACTTTTGGTTTTACAACCCCACTCTTATGAACTTCTGGCAACAATACATGGGGATCTTATGGCCCTATGTCCATCAATGGAAAGAATGAAACCATCTCCTTATCGCCCCTGATGAGATAGCCTCTAAAGCCAAAAATCTCGTCTGAACTATCCCAGTAATCCCACCTCTAGCAGCTAGAACCATTGAGTTGGGAATGGGTTCAGTATGGTTTGTCGTTGGGATACTCCTCACCCTGTTATTGCACCACCACTTCGTAGTATCACATTTCCTGGCTCCATATCAAGTCATATGGTCGGCAATGCCTCTGGCATTCTGGCTTGCTTTTTTGGGTGCTCACAAATCCTGACTGGCAGGCCGGTCTAAACTTCTTCTGCCGTTTCCATGACAAAACCACAACACAAGTTTCCATTTTACAGGTTTTAGTGTGCATGGACAGGCACCATTCTGGATGCTGGCATTCACTTATTATTGTGTGGTTGGTATCTCAACAACAAGGATGTTATCAATTTTGAAACTACAATTTGGGTTATTCATTGGTAAGTAAAGCATCTTTTAATGCAAATAATACTCGAATCATACTTCTTGGCAAGTATCAGACCCTCTGGGCACCATATACATATATTCAGAGAAATATCCCATCTTCTAGATCCCTTGTTTACTTTGCTAGGTTTTCTTCACATATCGCCCTTCTTAAACTTCCTTTTGCTCTTGGTCTGTTGCAGTCCCTGTCCACCACCTGGGATTGTGGCTTTAGTCAGAAGGATACGCCGCCACCATGATGGAGCATCTCTTCTGGGACAAAGTGACTAAATGCATCTTTTCCATCAGAGGAAAGCATCTTAGCTTGACAGGACGTGTAGTGATTGTCCATTGACTGCTTCTGTCCATCTTTTGGTTTTCTGAATATGCTATCATTTCCCCCCTCTTTTTTACATCTCTTTATGCTCTCATACGGTGTTAGATCTAGCTAGACTAGCACTCTTCTGTAAGTCTTAATTTTGTTTGGCCCTCAGCACAGTGGAGGTATCTGACTCAACAACTATGTTGACAAAACTTCTCATTTACGGCCCTTGGATTGCCAGGTAACTAACTCAGTACTACCCTCTCAGCACTGGGCCCACGCTGTAAGGTTCAATTTTGCGCATTTTCTTCGTCTTGATAACCTTAACCACCCTAATTCTCTACTAAAAATCTGGCTTCACAGTACTCAGTTGCAGGTTCCCATGAGACCCCTGCTCATTTCAAGCGGGTTCTCTTAAACATGTGGGGGTCAGAATTGAGGATCCACATATGTGGTCAAACCTCCCAGAGGGTCGCCCCAATACACTTTATGATCTAGAAATTCATGGGCAAGTTGTTTTAAACAACCCATATCTAGTCATCCAGGTACCATTGCCTGTGTCAACTATCTTGATATGCTGGACATCCCTTACTCATTGGACACCCAGAGGAATATTTGGAAGTAAATTCACTTTACTTTACTTCAACTCGTCTGCAAGCATGAGTGGAGATGCTTGAGAAGGGTATACTACACTTCTGAGTGGTCCAACACCTCTAAACCTCATACTCAGTGTGCATCTTACCTGGGCCATTAGTGCACCATCTGGAAGAATGTCCGACTTCTAAAGCTATCTGGCGTGAATCTAGGCATCTTTTCCATCGAGACAGCATGCAGGATATATGCCTGTTTAAGGTTATCTTAGCTTTATCCATAAAATCACCCATTCCTCCTTCTCTCCATGCTTTAATTGTCAGTCTCACTATGGACAATCTATAAAATTGGTCTGGAAGCATTTTCGGGCACAAACCCTACCCTTCAGGGCAGTTTTTTCTTCTACTCCATTATTAGATCACTTTCAAGCCTGGTTGTTTGGGCACATGACACCACGCCATAAAAGGTTGATTTCCTCCTGGCTCCCTGTTTAATTACTAGTTACAGACCCATTCATCCATTCTTGTTTTATTTTGGCATAATGACTCCCTTGAATATCCCCTCCTCCTTTCACTGGCAGTCCTTCTGGAAACAGGAAGTGGCTCTTGTCATTGTTAAATGACATTTTGAGGGTGCAGACTGCAAAGATAAAGTTGAGCGTGATGAGGCCAAAAAGAAAAAGTTGGCAGGCCTACCTGACCTGAAACACACCTTAGATCAACGCTGGATAAAGGAAAGATATGCTAAGTTGGTTCTGGGTGAACGTATGGTCAAGAATCGTTACATCTGCGGCATTAAAAAGCATCATCTACATTATAAGATCATGATAAAACTTTGCGTTTAATTGGGGAACGGAGCTTCAAATCATGTTCAGTTTATGTTATTGCTTGATCTGGTAGTTTTCAGCTTCAGTCAATCACTTGAGTGCAGGCTTACTAAAATTTTTAAATTTAATGTGAGGAAGGCTGACCATGGGATGGACACTTCCAAATTTGACCTGAAAGAGACAAAACTTAGTAACAGGGAAGGCACCCCAGAGAAGCGAAGCTATCTCTTGTTGCCAGCGGGAACGCAACTTATGGGGAGGGGGAGGGAACGTTTGAGGGGGCCGTAGCCACAATTGAACACGTGTGGAGGAAAGGGTCTGATTTGATGAACCAAACTGGGAACAAAGGAGGAGACCAGCTGTCAGCGACGCGGTGGGAGGTATCCAAACATCCACGCCTGAAAGTGGTCCACCAAATGAGACCGGAATCTGTGGACATCTTCTGGGAGGGTGAGGGTGGAGCCTGCGATGGCGTCCAAGACAGTCGTGTGGATAGTCCACATGGCGATTGCAACCACCAGAGCACGGAGGGAGGTTGAAGGGGGGAGGCCATTGATAAAGCAAACATATCTCTTGACAGACTGAAGGGATATGTTTGATCCTGGCCCAGCAGACGTTGAAATTCGTGCCATATCACTTTAGAGGTAGAACACTTCTCCAGGCGGTGGAACAGCGTACCATATTGGCCACACATGACGCAGGATGAGTTTAAAGCTTTAGAGCGCTCAGCTGTATGATACACCCGCCTCAGGCAGCGCCACACATGGGAACAAATTTGAGGTTGCAACAGAGGATGGTGTGCGTATTTCCAGATAGTTTTTTGGGTCTCAATGGAGTAAGGGATGTCCATCATGTCCAGGTAGTCCACCCTGGATAGGACATGGGGCCGTGTGGGGATCACGCCATCTTGGATGGGTAGCCCCTGTACCTCTTGTGTGAGCTGAGGAGAGGGGCGGCCTCTCTGGGCTGTGTGTCCGCTAATACAAATTCTCCACTCAGCGCTCCACATGAAGAGGAGGATTTGTTTGTAGTGGGTTTTAGTCCCGTGAGGACCTGTGGCCGATGGGTGTGAAGCCAGGTATTTCACCAGGGAGCGAGGGTTCAATGGATTGCTGAGGCCCAAGGCGCGGGAGAAGTTGGAGCAGGCTGCACGGGACCAGTGTTGGGAGGGGAGCGTAGGGGCGGTGACGGCTGCAATCCAGGTGCCCAGGATCTTGGCAGCATGGGCTTTGAAGTCAAGCAGGCCCATGCCACCATGATGATGAGGGCCAAACATGACCTCTAGCCATACTGGTGGTGGGAGGCCTGACCAAAGCCATCCTTGCAGCAGGGCATACAAGGATTTGAAAAATCTTGGGGAGAAGGGGATGGCGTGGGCTATAAACCAGACTTTGGTGAGGAGCATAGAGTTGGCTAAAGCAACCCTGCCAGTAAGGGAAGTAGGGTGGGCTCTGAGAGAGGCGATGCGCTTCATTACGTTGTCTAGAATATGACTCTCCATTAGTGCTGATGCGTACCCGCCTGCCTCCACCCACACACCCAGATGCGGACCAGCCTTATGGTAGGGCGTGTCACGAAGGGGAGCACCAGTGGGGCGGTGTGGGGTGAGCTGGGAGGGCGAGCACGTGTGCGAGCAGATGGGCTGGGCTGGGCACTGGTTACTGGGGCCCAGCAGGTTTGATACCGACCAAGGAGGATGATTTTGTTTTGGAAGCGTTCAGTGCAGCGTTACTTACCCAGGAATACTCCTGGATGAGAGCTTCAGGTGCACGTGCATCTTTATTAATAGACACCCCGACCACACAGTTGTCTGCAAATGCCATCATCTTGACTGGGGCTTGGCCTGGCACATGAACCCCAGTGAGTTGGGCAAACACGTTTCGAAGTAGTGGGTCAAGGCTAAAGTTGTTTAAGAGTGGGCTAAGGGGGTCTCCTTGTCACAAGCCCCTTTGAGGGCGGACTACTTCCGTTAGGAAGCCAGGGCCACGTACTGCCATTGTTGCAGATTCTGTGAGCAGCATCACCCAGTTGATGAAGGGAGGGGGTAAGCAGTATTGATGGAGGCAGGCCCTGAGGTATTCCCAGTTTACTCTATCATTGGCCTTCTGTTGGTCCAAGAATAGAAGTGCCCCAGAGGCTGTGGACTGGCATGCGTTAGCCACAGAGTGCACGTTGTCCCAAATCGACCTACTGGGTATGAAACTGAATTGTTCTGGGGAGAAGGTGGCAGATGCTACAATCCCTAAATGGTTAGCCATTATTTTTGTAAAATTTTTTGTATCCGTGTTAGTTAAAGAAATGGAGCGCCAGTTGGAAAGTCTAGCATGTCCCCTTTCTTATAGAGTGTAACGGTGAAGGCCTCTTGTCCTCCTGGCAGGAGGCGCGTTTTCAAAAGGCTCTGGTTAAGTGAGGCAAGCAGTAGTGGGGATATATATTTGAAGTACTTTTATAGAATTCATATGGAATGCCATCTGGGCCTGGTCATTTCTGGTTTGGTGCACTGTGGATGGCTGTCCATAATTCGTTTGGAGTATCAAATTCATTAATTCTGGGTATCAAGAAACTGTGCAGATGTGGGTTCAGTCAAGATATTCCGCCACTTTGGTTGTCTGAATTAGATTGGATCAGTATAACTTGGAGTAATACTTTTGTGTTTTGATTGCCACTTCAGCTGGCATATCCGCGATGGAATCATCCAATCTTCGCACCTGTGTGCAGGCCACGCTCTGGCGTGGTGCAAATTTTTTTTTAAAAAAATACGTGGTGCACTTGTCACCCTCTGTAATGCGTTTGGCCCTGTACTGAACACAAACCCAATGTTTGTGCTGCCTTTCAAGCACGTTGAGGTGGACGGCTGCCTCCACCCACTTCTGGCCCCATGCAGGGCTGTATCCTGTGGCTGGGATGTTGGACTCCAGGTGTGCCAACTCTGCCAGAGTGCGCGAGATGATGGCTGATGTGGCTCATGAGCGTTGGGAGGAGAGGTGGCGAGAGTGGCGGATGGTATCCTCTTTGAAGGCTGCCCATGTGGAGATGGGGTCCGCGCAAAATGGTGTAACAAACTCTTTTGCCAAAGTTGCGATTCCAATCAAGTGGAAAATCCTGGCGACGCAAGTTTGAGAGGGTGAAGTTTGCACCAATGTGGAGCCTTTGCCACTGTGACAGGTAGGTGGTAGGTTATTGAGACCAGCTGGTGGTTGGAGAATTAAATTTTTGTTGTTTTGAAGTGGGAAATGTGGGGTTGGAATTTCGCCGGCATAAGGATAAGGTCTATGTGGGTCATGGACCTTAGTTGGCCGTTGTGGACGTGGGGTCACATCATGTTTTTGAGCAGCGGGGCTAGCTGCAGCAGCGCATCCATTAACCCAAGGGTGGCCTTTAGAACGCGAAGTTCTATGTGACCCTGGGGGGCGTGGGATGAGGAAGGCCAACGGTCCGTTGGTGTGTTTAGCCAGCAGTTCATATCGCCAACTATGAAAGGGTCTGGGGGTAAGGGAGTGATTTGACTGATAAGAAAAATTCCTGACATTCTCATGCACAGGTTGGGGTGTAGATGTTGACAATAGCATGTTCCACATCAGCCCATGAGAAAGTGACAATGAGGACTCTGCTGTTGAGGAAGGATTCCGATGATAAAAATTTGAAAAAATTGTTTTTCTGAACTAGCACCCCACAGTGCTCTGACCAAAAGGATAGGGATGGGAGGAGCATGGTTTTCCAGGCATCCTTGGAACCTCATGGACAGTGGGACTCCTGGATGGCCAGGATATCCACAGGTAAGTTTTTTTGTAAAAAACTCAGTTTCCTAGCCTGGGACAGCAAGGCCTTTCTATTGGCTATATTCAACGTCCCTAAAGTGAAGGTTTCCCCCATTGCACCTTAGGTGTGAGGGGGTGGGCACCTGTGCCCACTAGCCTCCTCTAGATCCCTATGGGCCTTCACAGCAGCGCGGGTGTTTGCAGCAATGCTATCAGTAGTTTTGTTGATTTTTGCAGAAAGGTTCACGTTGGCTTTTGCCTTTGCTTTTTATTTCCCCGACGTTGAACAAATTTTTTGCAGCGCATATGAGTTTGGTGCACCATCGAGTGGGGCAAAAAATTTTTTCAGGTAGGTTGGAAACCAAGTCAGTTTTGACCAGAGCTTGGTTGCAAAGATTGGGTGAAATTGAGTCACCCATTGGATCCTCAGATTGGGTGGCCCAATTGGCATGGGCTTCCCAATCTGATTGGTTGATGGATTCCCAAGTTGCTTCTGCTGTAAGGGTTTCAATGTCCTCCTGACGTTGGGAGTGTGGGATAGCAGTGGTGACTTTAGCCGCTTCCTTGGCTGCGGCCCTGCGGGCCTGCTTGGCCTTCTTCCGCTCTTGTGGGGAAGTAGGTTTTACCAGTAGGTAGCAGCCTTGTGCTCCCCATGGGAAAGCCTCCTTGGTGCTTGCAGTTGGTTCATAGTGCACCTCTCCGCTGGCCATGGCCACCGAGGGGTGCTCTTGGAATGTGACGCCCTCTTTGATGGGGCATGTGTGCGCCTTATGGCTGAACGCATCACAGTGGGTGCAAATGGGGGGCGCGCTGTCCACGGTTACCCAGAATGGGTGGGTGGTGTGCCCTGCGATGTCAATAAAGGTGGAGTGCGGGATCTGGGTTGGGTCCTTTGCAATCTCCTCAGTTGGGGTCAGAACTGCGATGGCTTTGCTGGTGCACAGGTGTGGCATCAGCGTAAAGCGTTGCATCTCAAAAGATTGTATTTCGCTATAAATGGTGAGACCATCTTTCAGGTGTTGCTTTAAAATGGCACGTTTTACCATAGTAGGCAAAAAGTCAAATGTGAGGAAAATTTGGTTGGACTTTGTCCATCTGGTGCGTTTGGTTTTGACAACCCGTTGCCCTTAAGGGAGGTCGATCACTATGCACACCACAGCAGCTTCATCTGCTGCCTCCTTGTTTTTGAAACCGAGGTCCAGCCAACCATGTGACATGGAGTGAGGTGCGACATACACCACGGTTGGGAAAAAAGTGTGCACATCCCCACAAAATTTTTCCCATAGAGCTGTTTGTTGGATGTCCAGAAACACATGGACTCCGTATTCCACCAATGAGTTTGGTTGGGAGTGCGGCATGTTGATGTACTTGTTGCATCATGCTTGCCAAGTGAGAGTATCTCTGGGGAAATAGTGACCGCCAGTTTTTTAATTTTTTTCTTTTCCACCGGTTTCTCTGGGGCGTTTTCAAGTGTTTGAGGCCGCAGGCCTACCACAAGCTCCTCTTACCTTACTTTCCCAACTGCTCCCTGACATGGGTGCAGACTAGTCTCCTCTGTGAGAATATCAAACTAGAATCAGACTTGAATTTAATAAGTTGCAAAAGTGAATGCAACGAGAAAGAAAAGTTTAGTGCAGGCTTACTCAAGCTATAGTATTATTAAGGGTGAGAAGTTAAATTTATTGGTGGACATAAATGGTCACAGTAGCTCGCCCAATGGATAATAATTTCCCCCAATTGGTTATTAATGATTTTTGATACAAATTTTTTTTGTTAGTCAAATTGGTTATAATAAACCTGTACATATTAATTATTTATATATATATGTTTTTACCCTTTACTTACCTCTAGGAGGTCTTAGATAACATAGTTGGTTCTACCCTCGCCCTGGGCCCTTTGAGAACTGTCCTTCTCTTTGGTGCCTTGTTTCCTTTATTATTAGCAGGTTGTTCCCATTTTGTGTGATGGGGTCTTCCTCACCACCTCTGGGAACGGGACCATTATAGGCACTCTCCTGACATTAGTCAGCTAACCTTTTTACTTTTTATGCAAGAAATTATTAATATAGGGCTTTCTTGGAGAAGTAATTGGATGCGTTGGCCATCTGTCACAGTCTATGATTCTCAAGTCAAACTTTACATAGTTTAGTAGTAAGACGTCTTAGCGTTATTCTCACTAGGGTCAACTGGGGAGTTTCCCACACTTCCTGCTCATACATGGCGAGATTGGACCTTTTGTGATCAAGTTATTGTGATTCCAAGGCTTACCCCAGAAGTGTAATCTAAATTACAACATGCGCTTGCTTCCATGACTTCAAAAACTTCTTTTAATAAAAATTATACCGTTCCCATACCCCCCATCATGAGGCGGATCTGCTGTATCAGCTGTCCCCTGGTGCAGTTTACTAGGCTTTCTCAGTGCTCCACACACAGTCACATTTAGGAAAGTTTGTCACAGCTAGCGACATAAGTCCTGGTGTTGAACGGCCCTCTAGAGCAAAGTCAAACAAGCCCATGAAGTCAAGGCCAAAACTTTAAAAATCACTGATGACCTCACTAAGTTCATTGACTAGAATTGGGTTCTGGTTTTGACAGCCAGGGCTGAGGAAAACGGCTCACCTGAGGCCGAAAATCCGTTGGAAATCAACCCCAAGATCTGGAAAATCACGGGTTACAAAGGTAAGGAATTTGGCCAAATTCATAAAACTTTAGTTTCGTTGAAAGGTGAAAATTTCAAATCTCATATCAGTTTCTGTTTATCACTTTAAAACCTTTTCAAATCAGGCCTTTTATTATTAGGCCCAGTCTGGGAAAAATTCTGCTTTTCTCAGATAGACAGTTGAAATAAATAAAGTTTATGGATTATTTGTGAAAGCTTCTCATACTTTTCTGTTCATTTTCATAAAGATACCTCTGTTAGAACCATCATGATGGCCAGAGTTCTTTTTCCTGCTCTTGTCTAACTTCCAAGTTGGGCGTAAAACCGCCTCCCACACTGTGGCCTATTCTGCCAACTCCGCTGCATCTTTGTCAGGATTCTACCTGAATTAGGTGAAAGCTTGTCAAGTAGGAAGGTCAAAATATAATCCAAAGGAACAAATTCCCAAATGGCCCAATAATTTTGAGAATGGAGTTTGATTCTATGCTCTAAACTTGTATACCAATTTAGGGCTTTAACTAAATTACTCCAAATTAAGTATATATTTACATCTCCAAGTTGTTATCTAATCTTAATCCACACCTTAAGCTATTTCCACCTATCCTAGCAACAGGACTTTCCTACAGGTCTCATGACACTAACCTTAAAATTACTCTTCATTTCCTTTCTTTTTAAGCACTAAAAATAGTGCTTGAATACACTAAACAAAGTACCTTTTTTATTAGAATATTTTATTTCCTTTATTCTACTTTAATCTAATGAAGAACGTCAAGTCCAAGGCTGCAAGCTTTGAAGCCCTGCCTTCAGTTAAATGCGCCACCAGTGATTCCCCCTGGTGGCCCAACAATCTTATTTCGCTGAAATTTCTACAGATCTTACTCACCTTCACCCGCTCTCAGGGACTCCAGTCCCTGATGGTTGTCGTCAGTTTGGTGTGCGGTTTGTATACCAAATTTATATTGAAACATAGCTGAGATTTCCTGGGACGTTGCTTTCTCTTTCTAAGTCATTTTTCCTTGCTGTGGCACCTTTTTCCTGGCGCTTTTCCTTCCGCAACCTCCTGCTCTTCAGTTTCCTTGACATCATCTGAAAAAGCCTCAATTTTTTTGTGAGTTTCTTCTCCTGTTAAATGGCTAGAGTTAGCCCAACTCTCTTAGAGTAGTCACTTTTCAAAGAGGTTCATTGGGATGATACTCTTGTATCCCTCCTGGCCTTATATTGATACCTTCTTCAAAGGGTGTGCTGAGAGTGTTGTGAAGTTCCCCTCACTCTAAGACGCTCATACAGTGTGCAGCACCAGCTACTATCAACCTCACGTCCCACTATTCACGCAATTCAAAATTTAAAAAGAGATTCTCACCACGTTGTCCAGCCTTAGGGCCTTTAGAAGTCTCAAGGTAAGGACTTGGCTGGCGTCCTCCCTTTACAGTTGCTGCTCTGTGAGATTATAGAGGAAGCTCGCCAATGGTTACTCTCTAATGGTTAGAATAATAAATCTCTCTTGGAAGCCCTCTCAGCGTTAGAACTCTTTGTCTGGCCCCAAGAGTTTCCCCTGCTTCGTTTTAGGACTATAACTCCTTGTCCGCTTTGCTCAAGGAGAACTCACTACGGCACATTTCTTGTGACTGTTCTAAGAGAAGGCATCAAGGTTGGAATCTTTCGAACAGTTGAAAATGGCCCTCTTCCGCAAGTCCCTAGATAACGCTGGTGCTGACCTTTACATATTGGATAACCCCCTCCTTATCTGGGACGTGCTCCATCCTTGCATCCCTATTGTCCAAGATCCTTTGTACTGCCAAGCCTAACTGTACCGCGAAACTTTAGATCTTAGAACTTACCAACTTCATCTCTGTAGGCACCATCAGGCTTCAGATCCCGTGGTGACATATCCATCTGATGCGCTAGCAGTTATGGACACCTCCAACCTAGCCATAGAATATCCCCTTCTGTACTTTCCCAGTACCGCTTAGAAACAGCAGTGAGCTCGAGGAATGCAAGACTAAAACCTCCTTCATAGGTAAAGGTCTCCTCACTAACGGCCCTGCACCGCTGTTCTCCATGGAGTACCTTTTCGATTTTGTCCTCAAAAGTAGAGGGAGGACATTAAGTCTAACCCAATTGATTTAGAGAAAACACTTTACTCTAGCCGCGGACCCTCAGTTGCAGTTTTAAAACCCATGCCTCCTGTCCCACCTTTTGTCCCAGTTGGACCCATTTAACACTTCTTCCATATCATCCCCAGAGTCACCTCTCGTGGCGGACCCTATCCAGAAATGGGTAGATATCCACAAGCAGATGATTGAAGAGAAACTCTCCTTGGAAGACCTCACAAAAGCTTGGCCATCCTGATTGGTGTAGTTTCATATGATAAGGATCTTCCTCCCGCCAAACATAGAGCATTGAGCTACTCTACTCCATTCAAATCATGTGGGCAACTCACTGGCAAAGTGAAGTCATATGCTGTTGAATCCTCAAGGGATACTTTCACTTATACTCCGCCCTCTGGGCTTGGAGCTATCATGTCCTACCTTGGCTCCATAGAAACTAAATTCCTAATCTGCGTACTTCTTGTTCATGGCTACCTTCTCTTTTCAGAGAGAAAATTTTCCAAGAGCTCACTTTGGTGGATACTAGACAACTGAAAACTTCATCTTTCAAGAGCTGGTGGAGGACTTGGAACTACCCTTGATGTTGGTCAGTTAGTAAAAGGTGGTGCATCTCAAACTATTCTGAGCTATTGTGTACTATCAATTGTTCACTTTGTTGCAGGCAATGGGTATTTTGTGAAGAGCTTTTTTCAATTAAAACTTCTGTACCACGTTATTCTAGGTGTTGGCTGGTGGCGATAATTTGACATTTTCACTAAATTCGTGGACTCTACCATGAATGCAAAGTTTCCTAGAGAAGTCATGTTTACTATACCTTGCCTGGATGAGAGCCCAATGACGCTCCCTAGAAGGTGGGGACCCTCTCCTAAGGCGGGCCTAGCCTCTATTCAACCAACTGGCACCCCGACCCCAGAACTTATCCTGCCTAGATGAATTCGCAGATATGCTGACCTGTTTGATCCCTCTAAGGCCTGGCCACTCCCTGAGCACACCAAGTTTGACTTTGAGTTTAATTTGACCGTGGACCTCGTCAACATATTCTCTACAATATATCCCCTGTCCTTAAGGGAGGGAGAAGTCTTGGTTTTTGGGTTAAAGACATTCTCTAAGGGTCAAATCTTTAAGAAATCCTCACCGGTGTGCTCCCCCTGTTGTAGAAAGGTCTGATGGCTCATTTCATCTCTGCATTGATTATGACAATCTAAACATCGTGACAGTTCCTGATCTCCATCCAACCCCCTGTAGCAACATCTTTCCCCCTACGCAGAGAGGCTAGGGTATTCAGCAAGCTGGACTGCCTTAACGCATTCAAACAACTCCGCATTGAAGAAGGCTAAGACTGGTGACTGTTTTATACAAGGGAAGTCATCTTTTAGTTCAAGGCCATGTCGTTTAGATTGAAGAACGCCCTGAAGCTTTCAGAGGTTCATTGATGCTGTCTTGGGACCTTATGAGAACCTGCACAAACATGCATGGACAACATACTGGTTTTATCCTAGATGCAGAATCCCAAGCCCGCCACCTAGTATTTATCATGGAGTGATTTGCACAGGCGAACCTTACTAATGTAAGTCAAGCAAGTGTGAGTTCTTCCAGTCAAAGTCGAGTTCTTAGGAACCAAAGCCTCTCCTATGGCCACATGATCGCCCAAGATAAGGTTCAGCCATTAACAATTGGTCTACTTCCTGATATTCCACAGAGTTACCCAACTTCCTTGGGACAAGTAATTTACTCAAGAAGTTCACCCACAGCTCTCATAAGTTGCAGCCCCTATCTACACTGCCTCAGGAAAGATTTTCAGTTGGACCACAGAATGCAACATCGCGTTCCACGCCGTTAAGTCCATACTCTTTTCCAGTCTGGTGTTAGAACATGTAGACCCTCAGCCTCCCCTTTATTGTCGCCACTAATACTTTCAACTTTGCGGTGGAAGCTGCTTTGTTGCAGGAGGGGAGGATGGATTAGAACGGCCTGTTGCTTGTTAAGAAGATGACCCTGGTGCAGCTCAACTACGCTATTTATAAAATAGGAGCTCCAAGTTATTGTTGAGGAGGTACAGCACTGACGCCACCATTTGCAGGGTCTAAGTGGACATTTACTGTCCGCACTGACCACAAGGCGTTGATGTACTACCACGCCCACAGAAGCTATCCCCTCTCTAGTCCCACGGAAGGAAATTTTGTCAGCGTTTGATTTCAGATACAGCTTCATTAGGGCAACTAAAACCTGTTACCAGATGCCCTATCCTGAATTATGCCTTAGTCCTGATCCAGAACTAGTTGTAACCCACAATACCCAAGTGTAAATTTTGCCACAACAGGTGAAGGAGAGCTCACTGTCCAACTTCCCGCTCTTCTTACAATGGAACCTTTAGAAGGGGATAATGACACCCCTGACCATGTTAGTTTGTCCCAGCCCCTGTCTGCTATGAAGACAGTAAGTTATTTTTAGACCGGCCTACCAGTTTAAGTGCCAAAGCACCCAGATGTCAAGCCCAAATGCCAGTGGCACTGTTGCTGGTACAACTGTTTAAAACCAGGAAGGGATTTCGCCACTAAGCGCCCCTGAGACATTTTCATGTATAAAAACCTAGCAATGAACCAGGTAAATAAGGCCATGGGTCCCATGGGTTATTGAAATATGTTTGGGAGGGGTAGTTTATATTTGAACATAATAAAAACTAATATTGGGTATAGGGATTTTTTTATTTGGAAAGTAAAAATAAAGAATCGACCAACAATTCCCTCAGTGCAATGTAACTGATTAAAAAGTGTTCAATTGGCGTCAGCTTGTCAAAGCAGGGATTGGGGCCCTCAAATTCGACCTAACCTGGCGAATTTTTGGGGGGGGGGAAATGATTCTAATCTGAACCAAATTAAAGGATATAACGGCAGGGCAAGTCACTATCAGTTATCCATGAACGCTTGGCCCAAGGCTCTACTGCATTTATGTTGGTTAGTGCAATGGCGTCTGGCCCAACAGGCAATGGGAATCCCCCAGGGCCACCCCACATAGGGGCGGTCCCAACGGGTCATAAATGGGTTCAGGATGACCAACTTGCCCGTGCCCAGTCGCTGGGGCATTTGTTTGTCCAAATGGGTTCCCTTGAATACCAATCACAATATTTGAAATGGGGTTTTGAATTATTGCTGACAGTACCCAATGGTGATACCTGCTCATTGGGATTGTCCCCAAAAATTTTGAGTGGAGTTTGGCGTCAGCAATTGTACTGCTCAATGGCTCAATGCCTTTGGCAATTTTGACCAAGAATTTGTTGCTTGTTCCTTTCTGACTATTAGTTTCTCACCTACAGGGCTTTATTCCCATTTATTTCATACCTATTGGCTTGGATTCTGAAGATTCAGAGCCATTGATTAGATTAAGTCCCTCCTGCTCATGGGGAAGATGGTAACTGATGATTTTGGTACAGATTTCCTCAATTTGGCAAATTAATTTAATGGAGGCAAGTGTGGGAATTGGGGGAGAAATTTTCAGAGGGAGTGCTGTTACCTAGCGCTTGTCTACCACATGGGCGAGGTCGCCCTGGGTGATGAGGGGTACAGCCACCCTCTTTGGACCCTTTTTATTTAAAATGGGAAAATTGCCTAATCCATGCAAAGGGACGTTCCCCTGGACTTACAATACCCTTTCCTTTTGCCGGAGGAGGGGCGACACCACTGGTAAACTAAATGATGGCTACATTTTTGTGAGCCTTAGGCAACTTGATCGCCATTAAAACTGCAACCTTTGCAGGTGGATGTGGAGCATTGGGGTGGGACACGTGAAAAGCCTCACTAGTTCCATGAAGTTTGCGCAATCGTGGGCTTTTACCCAGCTGTTTTCATAGGCTGGATGACCCTTCCATGCAACGAGATACTGAACTGACCTACGAGACCTTCAGGATGCTAAAATGCTCTCCAATTCGGCCTCCTCCACATCATCAAGCACTATCAGCTCAGGATCTGAAGGGGATAGCACCCTGGAATGGGGACAACTGAGATGCGTGAAGTACTGGATGTTATTTGCATTGAGTTGGCAACTTTAACAAGAAAGTACCATTAGCCAAATCCTTTACCAAGTGTGACCCGCACGTTTGCTTGCAAACTTCCAGGAGGGTACCTGCATCCCTAAATGGCGTGTATCAAGAATGACATATGAACCCACCACAATATCATGAGCAGGAAGCCGCTTCTGATCCACAAAACACTTATAGTCGCCAATAACTTTAGTGAGATGCTCCCACACCAAGAACTGGTTAGACCAAGTATCCTCTGCATGATCCACGAAAGCTGGGACCTCTGGCCGCAGACACAGACTGATCAAAAACGAGAGGTTATACCCCAAAAATCGCTTTATAAAGGGAAACCTCCTTAGAGGATGTGTTACATTATTAAAAGCAAATTGAGAAAGAGGAAGGTCTTTAGTCCAGGTTTCCTGCGCGGCTGAAGAATAGCAGCGCGAGTACTGTTCAAAGATCTGACTAACCCGCTCAGTTTGTCCATTAAACTGGGGGATGGTACGCTGTGGATGGACAGGGTGTAATTTTTAAAATTGATAAAAGTTCGTTCCAGAACCGCGCTGTAAACTGGGGCCCACAGTTGCTGATAATCTCCTACTGGAGACCAAACATAGAAAACACATGACGCATGAAGAGATGGGCAGTTTCTTTTGAAGAAATGGTGGAAGAGAAAGGGATAAATAAGACAAATTTTGTAAACTAATCAACCACCACAATCACCACAGTAAACCTGTTAGAACAAGGAATTTTGACAATAAAGTCCATGGACACGAATATCTATGGACCCTCAGCCTGTTGTAACGGTTGAAGGAGACCATTCCTTTCTGATCAATCTGATTTGGCCCATGTGCAGGTAACACAATTGGCAATCCAGGCCAGTACATCTTTTGACAGACCAGCCCAATTATAGGTACGCTTAACCAAGTCTATACATGTCTTATTACCTGGATGTCTAACTGTGGGGGGGGTTGTGATGAGCCTGAAACACTTTGGCTCTAAAAAGGGGAGGAACCCACACCCACAACCAAAAATGAATAAGACCCTCCACCAAGGAATATAGGGAATGCTTATGAGCTTGGAGGAACATTTGTTCCAAAAGCTCCCACTCCTTTGGGACAGGTAATTTCGTTCTAAAACCCGTGAAATAAGAGGCGCATCAGGAGCCAAGTCCACTGATGAGACCATGGGAGGGATGATGGATAAGATTTGGGTGGGAGGGTTAATGGTAACAAGATCCACCTCATCCAAATCTATAGGGCGATGGCGGTATTAAGACTTAAAAAGTCAGAAGGAACATTTAACGCTCCTTTCACAAACTCATATTTGAAGTTAAAGCTACACAAACCCTGGCAGGATTGAGCTTGCCAGTGTGCCAACTTTGCGGTTTGTGGAAGTAATTAAAGGCTTGGTGTTCTGTTTGCACTGTTAACTCATGTTGTGAACCCTTCAAAAGATACCGCCAGTGGTTCAAGGCCCATGCCACAGCAGCCAGCTCCTTATCATAGATGGCTCATGTCTGCTCCATAGGAGAAAACTTGTGTAAAAAAGTAGGCGACAGGGTGCTCTTATTCCTCATGCTCCTGAAGAAATACTGCCCCACCACAACAGATGACGCATTTCAGGCTTTGACATAGGGCTTGGAGGGGCCTTCATGTTTCAGGATGGGGGAGACAAAAGCACCTCTTAATTGAATCAAATGCCTGCTGGCACTCAGGCGTCCAAAAAGGGGAAACTATTACCCGTAATGGATGAAGTGAGGCCGCTAACTGGGATAAAGCAGGGGAGATTTTTTAAGATAATTATAGTGCCCAAGAAGCTTCCAAGTGCTTTTAGGTCATTGTAGTGAGCCACTCGCAGATGGCGTCCAACTTGTTAAGGGGATGGCGTACCCATCTTTTAAGAAAATTGACTAAAAAAGTGTCTTTCTCCTAATAAAACTCACATTTTGAAGGCTTAACAATAAGCCCACTTTATGTAAGGCCGTCACAACTGCTTCCAAATCTTTTGCATGTTGTTTGGGAGTTGTGGAGTGTACCAAGATATCATTGATATAAGCTACCGCGCAGGTGAACCGTAGATCACTTAAAACATTATCAATCATTCTTTGAAATGTGGCTCGTGCATATTTCAACCCAAAGGTATTACTCAAAATTGGAAAATACCCTTTTGTTCAGTTAGCAGTAAGCCATTCCTGACCTTCCAACACCCAAATTTGGTTAAAGGTATTATAAGGTCAAGTATAAAGGACACAAGCGACTTACCAATTGCTTGACAGATACTTTGCTCCAGTGGTAAAGGGTAGGGATCATGAACTTAGATTTTATTTAGGTGACCATAATTCATGCTGGGACGAAGGGAACCATTGGACTTCATGGCAAAAATGATGGGTGAAGCAACTTAGGATGTCTCTTTGATCAAAAACTCTTTTAAGCATGTCATATAACCATACACTAAGATCATCCTCCTCCGCTGTGTGCAGGTACAAAGGGCAGTTAATTTTTACCACATGCACTGTTGTTCTAAACCCTAGATCGAATTTAGTATGGGGGAAGGCGTCCCGCCTTCTCAGAATCAAATATACTCTGATATCCCATTAATTCCTCCTGAAAACCAATGGAAGGCCCGCAGGAGAAACAAGGGAAGTGATAAAATTGCGGCCTTGAGTTTTTGTAAGATTATCCACTAAGGGAAACTTGCCTTACATTTGGTCATTAGTGAATGTCACCGTATTGGACTCCAGGTGAATATTAACATGCTGTTGACGCCACCAACACACCCCTAAGATTACAGGAAACACTAAGCTATAGGAACCAATTCCAGATCAAGTTTCAACTGGTAGGCTAGCTCTACACTCATAAAATTACCCACTGCTCCAGTGTCCACCAAAGCTATAAAGGAAACGTGGTCAACTCAAATACTAATTTTCATGGGTAATAAAAAAATAGGCGAAATTCTCTTTATTGGCAGCTAAAGTTGAGTCTGTAGATATGGAATAGATTGTACTAGGATTTGGGGAAACAACAAGGTTTAGACAGGAGTAGATACTTCATAAGTAAGAATGCCAGAATATACTGACATGGGCACAAGGGCTGCGGCAGCTATTAAAATTGATTTGGACAATGATTATGAGCTGAAATTTGATACCAAGGCCACCTCAACGTCTCCTAGCATGAAGATCCATTTTGGAGGGTGGGCCTAGACAATTCAAGAGGTACTAGGCTATTATGGACATAATAGAACTTCTTTACACCCTTATGCAGCTGAGAAAAAAAGGACCACTGCTAGCCCATCTCATGAGAAGGGCGGAAATGGTTTAAGCTAATGGTTGGTCAATTATGTTATGAAGACAGAAAGTTGTTTTTAGACCAGCCTGCTAGTTTAAGTGCTGAACTACCCAAACGCCAAGCCCAAATGCCAGTGGCACTGTTGCTGGTACAAATTTTATAAAACCAGAGAGGGATTTCGCCACCAAGCGCCCATGAGACATTGTCATGTATAAAAACCTAGCAATGAACCAGGTAAACAAGGCCATGTGTAATGATCGACGATCATACATGATTTTCATAAGGTTGGGAATTATTAAATTCATGTGCATTGATAGTTGCAATTCCATTATTCTGAGTAGGATTTTCCTATTTTGATCAATAATGGAATAAAGATTAAATAAATTAATTTACTGATTGGTTGTTCATGCTGAGGTTCCCCTCCAATTCTACATCAAGTTACCCGGATGCCATCAATTCTGGAGGCTTTTGCGCCCCTCATTACCTACAATTCATTTAGCCTTTTTAGGAAAAGTATATAAAAAGTGAGGTCAGCCCATCGGACCTCACTTATGAATTCTATTATGACTTTGAGTCCATTCCTAATAAAGGCCACTATTCTCTGGATTTGTTTATTTAATTTTATTTATTTAAGCAAGGTATTGGGGGTGCGAATGGCAGTGCAATGAGGAGGAGAGGAAAGGGGGTGGATGAACCAGGATCCTCTTGAGAGTAACCTTGCCCTGGTGAGAGGGGAAGGAGCCAGAGTGGCCCGAGGTGACAGAGGCTGGTTGACTGCACCTCAGCTGGGTAACCCCGAGGCGACAGAGGCCATAAGGACGCACCTCAGCCCGGATGCCTGGCAAGGCCATCTATTTGGACAGGACCATATGGAGTTGGTACAGCCAAATATGGGGGTGATGGTTTAGTTCTGGTGGCGGGCTGGGCCTTGGGAGCCCCATCTGTTACATTATTCCAAAGTTAGAATTTCTTTGGCGGGCTGTGGTACCATTCAGCCCACAAGATGGCCGCAGTTAATGTCCCAAGCATCACTGTTGGTCATAAGCCCCTTTCGTTGGTTTGTAGGGCCTTCTAATGAAGGGGATGGGTAGCTTGGGAGGTGGGCCAGACTGCTGGCAGTTGATGGCCTCTTGTGACCACCAGGAGACCTCCAGAGAGCCCATTAATTTGATCTGGGGGCTCTGGATTTATGGTTGATTCCCCCAAACTGCTCACAAAAAGGTTATCCGTCAAAAAAGTTGTTGGTCGCTGTATTTTTTGCCTTGCTGGTTCAGGTCCAAGTCCACCGGGATGATCATCTTACAAGGGGTAATGTAACGATTGACAATTGTACATGAATCTCAAAAGGTTAGGAATTATGAGATTCGTGTGTATCAATAGTTGCAATTCCGTTATTCCAAGTAGGAGTTTCCTATTTGGGCTGATAACAGAATAAAGATTGAATAAGTTAATTATTTTATTGGTTGTTTGTGCTGAGGTTCCCCTCTGATTCTCCATCAAGTTACCTGGATGCCATCAATTCTGGAGGCTTTTGCGCCCCTCATTACCTACAAATCATTTAGCCTTTTTAGGAAAAATATATCAAAGTGAGGTCAGTCCATCGGACCTCACTTTGGAATTCTATTCTGACTTCAAGTCCATTCCCAATAAAGGCCAATATTCGATGGATTTGTTTATATAATTTTATATATTTAAGCAAGGATTGGGGGTGTGAATGGTGGTGCAATGAGGAGGAGAGGAAAGGAGGTGGACGCGCCAGGATTCTCCTGAAAGTGGCCTAGCCCTGGTGAGAGGGGAAGGATCCAGAGTGGCCCAAGGCAAAGAGGCTGGTTGACCGCACCTCAGCTGGGTAACCCCAAGGTGACAGAGACTATAAGGATGCACCTTGGCCTGGGGGCCCATGGTAACAGAGGCTGGTGCACCGCACCTCAGCCCAAATGCCCAGCAAGGCCATCCACTTGGACAGGATCATACGGAGTTGGTATGGCCACATATGGGGGTGGTGGTTTAAGGCTGGTGGTGGGCTGGGCCTTGGGAACCCCGTCCATTCCACCATGGGTCCCATGGGTTGTTGAAATATGTTTGGGAGGGGTAGTTTATATTTGAACATAATAAAAACCAATATTGGGTATAGGGATTTATTTATTTGGAAAGTAAAAATAAAGAATCGACCAACAATTTCCTCAATGAAATGTGACTGATTAAAAAGTGTTCAATTGGGGTCAGCTTGTCAAAGCAGGGATTGGGGCCCTCAAATTCGACCTAACCTGGCGAATCTTTGGGGGAGGGGGGAAATGATTCTAATCTGAACCAAATTAAAGGATTTAACGGCAGGGCAAGTCACTATCAGTTATCTATGAACGCTTGGCTAAGGCTCTACTGCATTTATGTTGGTTAGTGCAATGGCGTCTGGCCCAACAGGCAATGGGAATCCCCCAGGGCCACCCCACATAGGGGCGGTCCCAACGGGTCATAAATGGGTTTAGGGTGACAAACTTGCCCGTGCCCAGTCGCTGGGGCATTTGTTTGTCCAAATGGGTTCCCTTGAATACCAATCACAATTTTTGAAATGGGATTTTGAATTATTGCTGACAGTACCCAATGGTGATACCTGCTCATTGGGATTGTCCCCAAAAATTTTGAGTGGAGTTTGGCGTCAGCAATTGTACTGCTTAATGGCTCAATGCCTTTGGCAATTTTGACCAAGAATTTGTTGCTTGTTCCTTTCTGACTATTAGTTTCTCACCTACAGGGCTTTATTCCCATTTATTCCATGCCTATTGGCTTGGATTCTGAGGATTTAATGTCTTCAGTTTATAAAGTCCCTCCCACTCATGAGGAAGTCGGTCACCAATTATTTTGGCGCAGATTTCCTCAATTTGGCGAACCAATTTGGCGGATGCAAGTGTGGGAACCAGGGGAGGAATCTTCAGAGGGAGCGCTGTTACCCATCGCTTGTCTACCACATGGCCGAGGTTGCCCTGGGTGACAAAGGTACAGTAACCCTCTTCAAACCCTTTTGTTTAAAAAATGGTAAAATCTCCCGATCCAAACAAAGGAGACGTTCTCATGGACTTACAATGTCAGGTGACAATGACAAGATTAAGCAGGGCTGCCATAGAAATGGCTAAACTTTAGACAAATGCTACCATTAGTTAAATGGGGTTATCCTCCATCAAAGCATGTGGTGGGTACCGCCTGGACCCTGAGAGAGGAAGTGATCTGCGAAGCTCATGACCCTCCAACTGCTGACCTGTAAGGCGAACACCAAGTAAGAATTAGACTGGCCTGCCAGCCAAGGTGCCAAAACACCCAAACGGTAAACCAGAATGCCCAAGGCACTGCTGCTGATACGATGAATTTAGAACAAGAAAAGAATTTCACCAATATCTGCTGGTGAGCTAGAATTTCATACAGGCACAAAATAAAGTACCAGACAAACTCGGTTGTTAACCCTATGGGTATGAGAGCTTCAGTGGAAAAGGCGGCTTAATTCTCAACATATAAAAACTAAATTTTGGGGAAGGTTTTTTGATGGAAAATTTTAAGGAAGAAAATTGACCAACAATTTTCTCAGTACGATGCAACTATTTGAATAGTGGTTGGTTTTGAGGGGAAACAAGCCAGGATTGGGTCCCACAAGTTTGACCTAACTGGCAAATTGTTTGGAAATTGGTAACAGATATTTTAACTGGGAACTGACATTGAAGGATTTGGTGGCAGGATGAGTCACTGTTGGTTTGACCTCAAACGTCCAAACTGAGGCTTGACTACGTTTCTGACAGTTGGCGCAATGGCGTTTAGCCCAACGAGCAGCAGGGATCCCCCAAGGCCACCCCACATAGGGGTGGCCCATTTGGTTGGGAATGGGTTTGGAATGTCCAACCTGCCCGTGCTTGGTCACTGGGCCATTTGTTCAGTCAGTGGCATTGCATCAGGTGCAACGCCCAATATGTCATCAGGAAGCTTCGAAACCTCATCAATGGTGTCTGATGCTGTTACCTGCCCGTCAGGGGGTGATCCCTAACAATTTTGGGAGGGGGAGATTTTTTCAATCATTGTGTTAACCAAATTGCAACCATCAGGCATTCCAGCCGATAGATCAGTCTTTATACCTTTTCAACCATTTGAAATCTGAGCATTGGGATGATTGCTGCTCAAATTAGTTCTGATCAATTTCATTTTGGCAATCTCAGTGCAGATTTTGCTGATTCCTCATAACAGTTCTGCTGAGGATAGTGTGGTTACTGGAAGCGGGATCTGAAGCGGAAGATTGTTACCCAGCGCTCATCTACCATGTGAGCGAGATCACCCTGAGTAACGAGGGGTACAAACATCCTCTTTGGTGCCTTCTTACTTGGGAACGGGAAAATGGCCCAATTGACGCCTAGAGGACGTTCCCAGGGACTTACATTACCCTTTCCTTTTTCTAAGGGAAGGGCCTCACCATCGGGAAACTGCATGAGAGCCACATTCTTGTGCGCATTGGGTAACTTGTTGATTATAATCAACGCGATTTTTTTGGGGGGGAACAGGGAGCCTAAGGTGGGATATGTGGAACACTTCAACCAGGTCCATGCAATTCGCACAATTGCACGCCTTGACCCAACTGTTTTCATATGCTGGATACTCTTTCCAGGCCATGAGATATTGTACGGAACGTTGGGATTTCTGGGATGGCAGGATAGCCTCTACCTCATCCTCTTCCCCATTTTTGACAATGATTGATTCTGGTTCTTTAGGAATTGTACCCTTGAAGGGCGACAGCCGGGAAACATGAAAAATGGGATGCTGCTTCCAATGCGCAGGGAGCTTCAGTCAGAACGCCCCATTGCCCAATACCTCCTCAACTAAATGGGGGCCTGAGAGTTTACTGGCAAATTTATGGGAAGGGGCCTGGATTCTTAAGTGACGGGTATTGAGCATAACATAGGAGCCCACCATAAACTCGTGACCCAGAAGACACTTATTATCTGTGAACCACTTGTAGTCATCTATGGCTTTGGTGAAGTGTTCCTGCATTAAGGCTTGAGTCAATCTACTATGGGCAGCGTGTTCCAGGCAGCTTGAACCTCAGGCCAATAGCACAGCCTGACTGAAAAAAGGATTATAACCCAACGTTGCTTCATAGGAGGAAAACCCCATGGATGCGTGGGTCCCATTATTGTACACGAATTGAGTGAGAGGGAGGTCATGAGCCCAAGTATCCTGCACATCTGCAGCATAGCAACGCAGGTACTATTCAAGAACTTGATTGACCCGCTTAGTCTGTCCATCGGACTGAGGATGATATGCCGTGGAGTGACAGGGGGATATTTTAGGATTGATAGTAGTTCATTCCAAAACCGCGCGGTGAATTGTGAACCACGGTCACTGATGATCTCCTGGGGGAGACCAAACATTGAAAACAAATGGCGTATGAAAAGGCGGGAAGTTTCTTCTGACATAATCATGGAAGTACAAGGTATAAAAAGTAAAAATTTCGTGAAGTGATTCACCACTACCATCACTGCTGTGAGCCCATTAGAACAGGGGAGCTCGACAATAAAGTCCATGGACACTAATGTCCATGGGCCGTCCGCCTGCTGTAAGGGGTGCAGGAGGCTGTTTTTGCCATAATGATCTGACTTAGCCCTGGCACAAGTAACACAATTGGCAATCCTGGCAGAACTTATTTTTGTCAAACCTGCCCAATTTTAGGTCTGTTTGATCATCTCGATGCATTTCTTAGTACCAGGGTGACCAACCATGGGGGGATCGTGATGTGCATGAAATGCCTCAGTTTGGAAGGAGGGGGGAACCCCAACGTGAGATCGAAAATATATAAGACCCTCCTTCAGTGAGTATAAGGGATTGATTATTCTTCTGGTGGGATAACTGCTCGACCAACTCCACGCCCTCAGGGTAGGCCATTTAACTGGCTAAGACCTGAGCAACTAATGGAGCGTCATGAGCTAGAGAAATGGAAGAAATGATGGGGGGAACAATCGACAAGATTTGGGTGTTAGGATCAACATTAACGCGATCCACTTCCTCCAGATCCGCGGAACTGTGGGCGGGGCTGCAGCTGAGAAAATTGGGAAGTACACTGAGTGCACCTTTTACAAATTCGTATTTGAAGTTGAAACTGCACAGGTCCTGATAGGTTCAGGCTTGCCGATGTGCCAATTTTTGGGGTTTACAAAAGTACAAAAGGGCCTGGTGATCCGTGTATACCGTTAGTTCATGTTGAGCACCCTGTAACAGGTACCTCTAATGAGTTAGGGCCCATGCAACGGCTACCAACCCCTTGTCATAAATAGCCCAAGACTGCTCCATAGAGGTGAACTTTCAGGAAAAGTAGGCGACCGGGTGTTCCAAGCCATTGTGCTCCTGGAGCAACACTGCTCCAACAGCTATTGATGAGCGTCACATTCAACAATATACGGCTTGGCAGGATTCATATGTTTCAATATGGGAGGGGATAGAAACACCTCTTTGATTGATTCAAATGCCTTTTGGCATTCGTCCATCTAGCAAAATGGTACGTTTTTCCCTGTAAGGGGGTGGAGTGGGGCAGCGAGCTGGGAAAGTGCTGGGGAGAACTTTTTTAAAAATGATGGTTCCAAAGAAATTCCATAGTTGTTTCTGGGTAGTCAGGGTTGGCCATTCACAGATAGCATCCAACTTATTGGAAGAAATTGCGTAACCATCTTTAAGGACGAGGTTCCCAAGAAATGTAACCTCCTCCTTATAGAACTCACACTTGGAAGGCTTGACGAACAAGCATGCCTTATGTAAGGCGGCCACAACTTCTTCCAGGTCAGTAGCGTGTTGTTTAGGAGTTGGGGAGTGAACCAGAATGGCATCAATATATGCTACTGCGCAGGTAAACTGAATGTCACCCAGTACATTGTTGATCATGCGTTGAAACATAGAATGAGCGTTCTTCAACCCAAAGGGCATCACACGGAATTGGAAAATGCCCCACTTCATCCAGATTGCTGTTAACCATTATTGCCCTTTCATTACCCAAATCTGGTTGAAAACATTGACGAGATCCAGCTTAGAAAACACCCAAGATTTGGAGATTGCTTGGCTTATCATCTGTTCTAAAGGCAGTGGGTAGGGATCAGAAACTGTGACTTTATTAAGGTGTCCATAGTCCACACAGGGGCAGAGAGAACCATCAGCTTTTCTTATTGAAGACAATGGGAGACACGACGGGCGAGGTCTCCTTGAACAACCACCCTTTACTTAACATATCATCCAACTAGGTGTTGAGCGCAGCCTCCTCCTCTGCTGTGTGGGGATACAATGGGCAATTGATATTCAGCAACTCCACCGTTGTGCTAAAACCACAGTCAAATCTAGTGTGGGGGCAAACAATCCGCCTTTTCAGAATTGAAAATGCTTTGATAGCGCATTAAACTTTCTGGAAAATAGGATGGTATGCCTGTAGGGGAGATGAGGGACGTGATAGAACTTTAACCTAGAGCTTTCTTAAGAGTGTCAACTAGTTGTAATTCACCCTCCAGTTGATCATTAGTGAACGACAGCATGTTAGACTCCAGGTGTATTTTGACGTGTTGCTGGCACCACCATCCCACTCCTAAGATCACTGGAAACACCAAGTTTGGCATAGCAGAAAAAGATTGCAGAATTTGAACTGATGTATTGAAAATGTGACTGGTCAACGTACCAGGTATGAGGTTTGGGAGGCTGACGACGCAACCATAACCAAAGGACCTGCATCCATGGAAAGTTCCAATTGCTGGGCCAGTTCTACACTCATAAATTTTCCTCGGCTCCAGTGTCTACCAGGGCCTCAAAGGAGACGTGATGGGACCTAACACTAATCTTCATAGGTACTAGGAAGTAAGCGGAGTTCTCTTTATTGGTAGTTTTGGATGAATCCAGTGATACCAAAGAGATGATAGTGGGGTCAGGGGAAACCACTAGGCTTTGGTGGGGAGCAAACTCATTGCAATTCAGGATTTCAAACTCTGCTGACATGGGCAGAATAGCCGCGGCAACTCTGGGGTATGGGTTTGGAGTTTGAGTGGGACTGGACTAATGTGAGCAGAGATAATCTTCTTTACAACCTGATTCAGTTGGAAAGAAGGGACCATTGCTGCGCCAAAATACATGAGAAAGGCATAAATGGCTAAGAATAATTGTTGGTCGATTATGTCAGGCGAACAGCAAGTAAGAATTAGAATGGCCTGCCAGCCAAGATGTCAGAGCACCTGAACAGCAAACCAGAATGCCCAAGGTTCTGCTGCTAGTACGACGAATATGGAACTGGAAAGGAGTTCCACCAATATCTACCAGTGAGCCAGAATTTTTTACAGGCACAAAATAAAGTACCGGATGGACATGGTCGTTAACCCCAAGGGGCATGAGAGTGTCAGTGGAAAAGGCGGCTTAATTCTCAACATATAAAAACTAAATTTTGGGGAAGGTTTTTTGATGGAAAATTTTAAGGAAGAAAATTGACCAACAATTTTCTCAGTACGATGCAACTAATTGAATTGTGGTTGGTTTGAGGGGAAACAAGCCAGGATTGGGTCCCACAAGTTTGACCTAACTGGCAAATTGTTTGGAAATTGGTAACAGATAATTTAACTGGGAACTGACATTAAAGAATTTGGTGGCAGGATGAGTCACTGTTGGTTTGACCTCAAACGTCCAAACTGAGGCTTGACTACGTTTCTGACAGTTGGCGCAATGGCGTTTAGCCCAACGAGCAGCAGGGATCCCCAAGGCCACCCCACATAGGGGTGGCCCATTTGGTTGGGAATGGGTTTGGAATGTCCAACCTGCCCGTGCTTGGTCACTGGGCCATTTGTTCAGTCAGTGGCATTGCATCAGGTGCAACACCTGATTTGTTTGCAGGAAGCTTTGAAACCTCATTGATGGTGTCCAATGCTGTTACCTGCCCGTCAGGGTGATCCCTGACAATTTTGGGAGGAGGGAGATTTTTCAATCATTGTGTTAACCAAATTGCAACTGTTGGGCATTCCAGCTGATAGATCAGTCTTCATACCTTTTCAACCATTTGAAATCCAGGCATTGGGATGATTGCTGCTCAAATAAGTTCCAATCAATTTCATTTCAGCGATCTCAGCGCAGATTTTGCTGATTTCTCATAACAGTTCTGCTGAGGATAATGTGGGTACTGGAAGTGGGATCTGAAGCGGGAGATTGTTACCCAGCACTCATCTACCACATGAGTGAGATCGCCTGAGTAACGAGGGGTACAGCCATTCTCTTCTATGCCTTCTTACTTGGGAATGGGAAAATGGCCCGATTGACACCAAGAGGATGTTCCCCAGGACTTACATGACCACCCTGGCAAGGAAGACGTTTGAGTTGATCTTCCGCTCCTACAGTTGGAAGGGTATTGCCATGGATGTGGCAAAATTCACAAAGCCTTGCCTGACGTGTAACTGGTTAGATCCTAGTCGCCTAAGAGCTCTGGGATGCTTGTCCCCCTCCAAGTCGCAGAGGGCCCTTGGACATCAGTGTGCATCAATTTTTAGTGCGGAACTTCCCTTGTACCAGGGTTATGATGCAGTAATGGTTGTAGTTGACCTTTTTACCATGATGACCCATTTCATCCCCTGCAATACCACAATTACCTCAGTCGTGACATCCTGCCTTCTTGTGGACCACATTTTTTCTACACGTCCTCCCCAAGAAGATTATCAGTGATTGCTTCCCGCAATTCACTGCCCAGTTCTGGGAAGCCATACTGTTAATCCTAGGCATTTGCCCTTGCCACTCCACACCTTCCATTCCCAGTCAGATGGGCAGATGAGGATGGTGAACCAAGGATCGTAGCAATTGCTTCATAGTTATTCCAACGCTGAAAAGAACAATTGGCCTCTCACCTCCCTCTGGCGCAATTTACCTATAATAACCTTACCCACACCTCTACATGTTTTATCTACTTTTTTGCAAACTATGAGTAAGACCCCAGCTTCGACCTAAGTCCGCGGATTGAGTCCACCGTTGTTGCTGCCAATGAGCGCTCTAAAGAGCTCATAGACATACACCAGGAAGTGAAGGATAGTCTCATTGATGCTGTGAGGATTAACAAAGCATATTCTGACTTCAAGCACTGTGAAGGCTTGGAGTACAAACCAGTAAATTTTGTTATGGTCAACTCCAAGGACTCCCACCTGAAGCAACCCTGCCGCAAGCTAGGCCCCAAGCATGTTGGACTCTTTAAGATCATCAAGAAGGTTGGCCCGTCAGCTTACCATGTTGACTTGCCCCCTTTAATCAAAGTGTTTAGCACCCTACATGAGTGCCTCCTGACCCCCTTTGATGGTCCCATGCAGCCTTACTCCAACCCTGTCATAAAAAATGGAGAACATCAATATGAGATCAATGCTGTTAATGCTTCCCGCCTATCCTGACGCCGCCTACAGTAACTGGTGTCTAAAAAGGTTGTGATTAGACTGAGAACAGCTGGGTATCAAATTAAGACCTGACCAATGCTCAAGACCTATTTGCGACTTCCTCACTAATTTTCCAGAAGCTGTAGGTCCCTCCACCCAAGTCTCCCAAGCCGCCATGAAGCTGCCTACCACCCACAAGAACAAGCCTTAGCCAATGTCCCCTCAGGCGGTGTATAACTATTCCAAGAGCAAAGGGTGATGTAACAGCTAGTGACATATTTCCTGGTGCTTAACGCCCCTCTAAGGCAATGTCAAACAAGCACATAGAGTCAAGGCTAGAACCCCTAAAAGTGCTTATAATCTCATTAAAGTCATTGACCAAAATTGGGTTCTGGCTTTGCCAGCCAGGGCTGAGGAAAAGGGCTCACCTGAGGCAGAGAATCCGGTGAAAGTCGCCCCCAATATCTGGAAAATCACGCGTTACAGAGTTATAGATTTCGTCCAAATTATAAAATTTTAATTTTGTTGAAGGGCGAAAATTTTACAGCTCAGATCAGTTTTTGTTAATCACTTTGTACTTTGCGAATCTTATTAAATTTTAGGCCCAAGATGAGAAAGGCTTTGCTTTTCACATATTAACAGTTAAACCTAATAAAGTTTATGGATTATTTGTGCAAGGTTTCCCATACTTTTCTGTCCATTTTATTATATATATACTTTTGTTGGAATTATTGCGATGGCCAGAGTTCTTTTTCCGCTCAGGTCTAACTCCCAAATTGGGCGCAAACCAACCTCCCACACTTCAGCCTATTATTATAACTCTGCTGCATCTTATTTCTCCGAGTTTTGCTGCAGATCTTATGCAACCTTCCCCGCTATCAGGGAAACCTATCCCTGATTGTTGTCATCAGTTTGGTGTGCGTTTTGTATACCAATGTTATATTGAAGCATAATTGTGATAGCATGTGACGTTACTTCCTCTTTCTGGGTCATTTTGCCTCGTTGTAGCACCTTTTTGCCTGGCGCTTTTCCTTTTGCAAAATCCTGTGCATTAGTTTTCCTAACATAATTGGTGAAAGGTTTGGAATGTTTTTTGGAGAGCATCAGCTGAATGAGTTGTCCTTCTAAACTCTCTACAAGTTCTTTATACAGCGTTAGGTTAGTCGCCCTTTGGAGGCATATATAACAGAATTTTGTGACTGGGCCCAAGCCCTGTATGGGTTTATTGTAGTTAAGATGTCATTTTGTCATTTGTCATTAAATACTTCTATCTGGAACTTCTCATTATGGCAGGCTCCCCCTGCCATTTTTGATCATCTGATCGAGGCTCCTTGGGTGATTTCTCGCCACAACCATAAAGGGATCAGGTAATTGGGCCGTTATTTTTTTACCTGGAGAGTCCCTATGAATACTGGCCCCAAAAACGTATGTGCGCCTTTGAAATTGGAGGAGTCTTATTGTCATATTCCTTCAGTTTTAGAGTAACGTAAAGGTGAGCAGGGGTCTAGCCCTGAGACTTTAATAGTTGTTTCAGTTAATTTGTCTGCGATGATGTCACCCACAGAGGCCTCTATAAATATGGCGCCCAAAACTGTGGATTCTTCTTTGAAATGGGGTAGTGATCACCACTGTTCCTCACCACATTTTGGGGGAGTTAGAGGGTTTGGTAGAGCCCAGCCCAAAAATAAATTATAAAATTCATCTGATATAATTTCCACTCTAAAACTAGTTTTTGAGGAACCTGTTGAACCATCGATGGGGGCTAGCTGTTATGGTATTAAATAGATACAATAATGTTTGTCAAGAATTGGTCAAGGGGTCATTGACACCTGGAAACGCGTTTTATAATGAAATATTATTTTTTATAAAAATGTTTCAAAGGAAAGCTCTCATGGATCCAATATTGCAACAATTCCAGTAGATCACATCACTCGAAAGAACCCGCGCTTGTCCACCAGGATGATTCAGAAACTAAGGAAGTTGAACAAGAATTAATGCTTCATAATGTGGGTAAATATGCTGCTGATTAGGATACTGTGAGGTATATGTCCTTAATGGTAAGGGTTGAAAATTACCCTTCATCCTTCTTTGATGGACAAACCATTCTGGTGGTGAGATCATGTTTAAGGAGGAACCCTTTGGTGAACTGTTGGTATTATCTGCTGTCAATAAATATTATTCTGTTTTTCCTACTTTCCTTTACTTTTTCTTACCAAAATGGAAATTAAGAACAGCTATTTTGGTGAATAAAGGAGTCTCTAAGAATTTTTTGATCTTGACCTTACTACTACCTTGATTTACACTACCTACCTAGTGCTATGGTTAAGGCAGGAGCCTCCCATGGTATCTCACGCTGAAAGTTCGGGGGTAAGCGATTTTCAAGTGGGTATCTTCCATTTGTCTGCCAGTTTTTAATAGTCTTAAATCCCCGGTACCCAATTTTCTTGGGAGTAGAGTGGTAACAAAAGCTTAATATCCGCACACATATGAAATATAACACCTTGACACTATCTCCTTAGGGTAGGCAGGAGTTAATAGTCTTTATGTCAAAAGTAGACTTTAAAGCAATTTGCCCATGGCCAAGTGTACACAAACTTACAATTGCACACTTTATGAAAACCCTCCTGAAGTTCTTCTACCTTCTTGCTTAGAGGTATCTGTTTTTTCTTTGATGCAACTTCTGCAAGTATAAAGACAGAACATTCTGAATTTGACTGTGACTTCAAGATCACAGTGGACTTGGTGCACATTTTCTCCCCATCTACCCTTTGACTTTATATGAGAATGCAGCTTTAGATGTGTGGGTCACTGGAACAGTTATATATGGGGATATATTTTGGCAGACCTCTCCGGTATTTGTACTACTTCTGTTAATGAAGAAAGCAGATGTGACTCTAAGTTTCTGCGTGGATTTTGTCAACCTGAACAATGTTACCATACCTGATCTGCATCTAATCGCAGTGAAGCACAAATTGCTCGCTACGTATGAAGGCCAAGATCTTATCCAAATTGGATTCTTTGAGAGCTTTCAATCAGATTAGCATTAAAAAGGGTCAGGAATTGATTATTGAATTCCATACCAGAAAAGAGATTTTCTAATTATTGCGTTCCTTTTTTGGGCTCAAAATTCGCCTAAAATCTTCCAACATCATATTGAAGCAGCCTTGTAGAAGTTGTTTGGCATGTGAGCATTAGACTACATGGATGCATTCTGGGGTTTTACCCTTATCCAGCATCCCATGCAATCCACTCATGGCAAGTGGTGGAGCATTTGAGAGAAGCAAAGCTAAACCTGAAAATCAATAAGTGGGAGATTTTCAAATTCCATGTCACATTCCTAGGAAACATCATTCTCAACAGAGGCCACATGATCACTCCAGACAAGGAGAGGGCAATTTGTTAGTGGCCCACATAAACCTCATTTAAGGAGTTGAGGAGCCCTTTTGGGGCTTGCATCTTAATAAAAAAAGTTTACAAAAAGTTTTTCGGAATTAACGACGCCTTTATATTAGGCTAGTGGTGCCAAAGTTCTGTAGTGGTCCTCTGTACTGGAGGATGCATTCCAAGAAGTGAAGTGCAGTCTGATGGCGACGTTAGTTCTCCATCACTTATAGCTGAGAGGGAGTTCATAGTGTCCACAGATACTTTCAACTATGCCATACCAGTTGCACTCTTGCAGGATGTTGAAGATGAAGTCAAGCATCCTGTGGAATATTTTTGCTAGTTAGAGGGTCCATGCCTGAGTTAAATTATGCTGTTTAAGACAGAACTCTTGGCGGTAGTGGAGGCACTGACCTAATGTCATCACCATTTACATGGTTCTTCCTGGCCATTCCACGTTTAAACAGATCACCGTGCCCTGTTATATTATCACGCTTCTCATGTCATGACACCTGATAATCTCATCAGCACTATATTCTTTCCTAAATTGTGTCCTCTTATAGTTTACAAAGGGCAAGTATAATGGTTTGGCTGACGCTCCGAGACAGAACCCTGCTTTAGAACCTAATTACAAGGAGTATTGTTGCACAACACCCAATTGGTGATCCCTTCTGATAAAATTGTATCTGAACTCCCCACCACAGCAAACATTCTGGTTATTGCTTCACTGGAGAGCCTAGAGGAATATAGTATGTTTAGGAAGGTCGTCCTTTCCCATTCCATATCATCAGGATGTGCTAAGGTTCTCGCCAAATGAAAGTTGAATCAGGAGGATATCACCAGGATGTACCGTGTAAAGGAGGAGGTGATAAGGTTCTAGGGCGCTTATGGGACCCACCAGCCCGTTCCATCTAGAAGTAAGTAAGCAACACCATGATGGCCGTTGGTATTCAAGATAATGAGAGAGTCAAAATTCCTACTCCCAAATCAAACCTTGGTAGGTCAACTCTTAAACCAGCCAAACGGAATTTTACCATGAAGGCACTAATAAAAGATTTAATCTGAAAAGCATCACGTACATGTGAATTGATTGAGATGCCTTCAGGAATCCAGTCCCCACTTCCCAAATCTTGAGAGGCGCGTCCTCCACTACTACTTTCATGAGGACAATGTTGAACAATGAGGGTGCTGACTATGAAATCAATCCAGAAGGCAGTGAAAGATCCTGATCATGCTGGGCCACGAAGGTCCCTTCTGATACACTACTTCACCATAAGCCTATATATATTGACGCCTTTAAGTCAAAACTAATTCTATATTCGCACCATCTATTCATTTTCAATCTCTCCACTAGCTTACATCTTTGAGCCCATTTTTAAACTTTAACGTCAGTCAAGAGAACAGTGATACTGAGAACAGCATCACTTTAAGCCAACTTGTGAAGGTGAAGACTTAGGAGCTTATCCGCCATACCTATAGCTGTAAGTGATAGGCTGAACAGGTTAAAGGTATTCTAAAGATTGACTTGCTGCAATAGGATAAAGATAGATTGCTAGCCTCGCGTGAGGGTATTGGTGCCAATCCAGAAAGCAGCAGTACCTTACTTCCCTCTCAATTGACCTTATTGTGGAGTTACTCTTGTCAGAGGGGTACAATAATTATGGTAGTTATTTTCCAATTTAAAAAATTTCGCACATTTATTTATATGTAACACCACAGTAATAGCGACGCAGATGGCATAGCTATCTGTTTGTCACATGATTTCCCTCCATAGGGTTCTTAGGAGCTTATTAGTAACCGTGGCCTCAGTTCAAGTCAGTGTTTTAGAAATAGTTGTGCATATCTTCAGATTTTTCCGTGCTGTTCTACTGCCAACCACCTCCAATAAGATGGGAAGACAGAGAGAGTGAACCAGTGCCTTTAGCAGTTCTTGCGGTGTTACACTGCGGCTGACCATTATGATTGGGCTTCTCATCTTCCACTGACCCAATGTAGCTATAACAACGCCCAGTGTGCTTCTATTGGGTGTTCTCCTTTGAAAATTATAATTTCAACCCCACTTTCAATTTGGAACCCAGTTGTGGGCCTAAGGTGAAAGCAGTGGTGAACTTTGCCAAGTCTGTAAAGAAGGCACATAAAGAGGACAGGAGCCAATTTAGATGCCCCTATGGAGACTTATAAGGAGAATGCTAAAGGTAAGAGATGAGTGGGTCCAGAATACAAAGAGGGAGATCTCGTGATGTTTGATACTGAAATAATCTAAACAATCAGCCATGAAAAAACTAAGTTGAAGTGGATGAACCTTATCACATTATGAGGAAGTTGGGGCATGCCTCATATCAGTTAGATTTCCTCCCCATCATTCCAGATTTTTGTCGTGTTATATAAAAAAGCTGACCTCGTTTGAGGCCGCCTTGTCAGAGACCTCAGAGGCATATCTTGTGGATGGGCCATTAGAGTGGGAGGTAGAGGAATTTTTAGCTTCTCTTTGTGTGAGGAGAAAATTTGAGTACCATGTCTTGTGGAATGTATTTGATGCTGTGAGGAATAGCTGGTTACCGCCACACAACTGCGTCCATGCGTAAGACATTATTAATGCTATTCATGAGCATTTCCAAAAGCGGCAGAACCCAAGGCTAAGTCAGGTATCACCTTCATGAAAATGGCCCCTACACATAAAAAATTCTCTTTGGCTGAGCCCCTGGAGGAGGGGTGAGCCCCAAAAATTATGGAGAGTAATGACATGGTTTAATGGCATCATTGAAGTACAGATTGCTGAAATAAGGCTTAGCTTGATGAGGACAAGGGGAAAAAGTTTGTAGGCCTGCCTGACCTGAAAAACACCTCATATAGATGCTGGTTTTGATGTTTGAAATACACTTTAAAAATGGCAGGTATTCTCTCAAAGTTACTTTAGTGAATATCCAGAAATAAAAGATATAAATAAACTAATACTAAAGATTGTTTGGTAATAGACTTAATTTTTACTATTAAAAAGACTTATTTTTTATTGGTTTTGCAGAGGCTTGCCTTCAATTTGATATCTTTTAATCTTTGAGAGATTGAATTTTCTGAGATTATATGATCAGGATAAGTGTGATTGTTTTTAGAAGACTTGATGAGACTGAATATACTAAGTTCCCCCTCAGCAATCAACATTGGAATATTCTGAAGTAATGGATTTAGGGACAGAAGAATTTGGCGAAATCCCAACACTTCCTCCCACGATTCAATTGCAGAGGAAGATTAGTCCTCAAAAATTTTGGAAGTAAATGATTTACAACTATACCTGTATTAGCATGAACAATTGAGTACTCAAGCCCTCTTCAAAAAATGACTCTATAGGGACCCAACCTATTAGATTTCAATTTTCTATTTCCTCACCAGGCCAAGAGTGATAATACATAACGTAATCTCCAATCTGAAATTCATGTAAAGTGGACTTGTGTTAGTTATTCCTAAGAGTCTCTTTTTTGGTGGTTGTTTCAATTGACTTTATAGCTTGAGCTTGAAGATAAATGGTTTCATCAGTCAAATTTCTTATAACTAAATCGCAGTTCTCTGGAACACTCTTATCATCTATAGCCTGGACGCTTCAGGGAACTTAAGGATCTTGCACATAGATACATTAAAAGGTGACATCTTAATAATTTTGATGGTAACTGATTTAGTAAGCAAACAAAGCACTAGGTAGTAAAAATTTCCACTGGAATGGATCAGAAGAGTCCATCTTTTTTCAAAATGAAGACTAAGGTTCGTTGACTTGCTTAATAGCCCCATTGGTTGATGGGTGATAGGGAACGAAGAACTAGTAAAGCAGTATTAAAAAACTTTACCAATTCCTTTAGAAGTTGGGAGGTGAAAATAGACCTATTGTCCGACATAAGGGCCTTGGGACACTCATGTTGAGTGATGATTTAATGGTAGTGGAACAAGGCAATTTCTTTAGCAGCGGAAGTAGCAATTGAGTTGGCCTTGACCCATAAAGTTAAATGGTCAACAGCCCTAATAAAGTATTTGTGCTCCTGCAACACCCTATACGAAGTTCCTACAACAAAGATACTTACCACTTCAAAAGCTTTGGTTGGTGGAATCACTTGATGTTGGTAAATAGGGTTGGAAGCAAATGGCTTATACAGACGAGGCATGCATCAAGAGTTTCTTAGATAGCTGTAATGTTATTCTGATAGTATCTAGATTTAAACCACTCCTGAGTCTTCTTCAGGACACTGTGACCTACTTGACTATGCCCTTCCTTAATATCTTAGACCATGAATTTAGATGTAAAAAGGGTAACCATTTTAAATTTGACCTTCTTATACAAAGACCCCTCTTGAATCATGGTATCCTTAGTAATAGTCTTAAAGAAAAATTTTGATCATCTTCAGATTCTTTATCCCAAAGCTCAGGTCATCCAATTAGATCATATAATCGCTCCTCCTTCTTGGGATCTAAGGTTAACATGGACAACTGAGTAGGCCATTAGCATTTTTATGTTTGTTAGCTGATCAATGAACAATTAAAAAATAATTCTTTAATCAGAAAGGCCCATCAAGCCAACCTCACATCTAGATCCTTCATATTTTGCACTCATTTTAGAGAAGATTTTTGGTAAAACAGAAAAGTGTTTGTCATATAAGAAGGGTCGGAAGTGTTTAATTGCCATAACTACAGCTAGGCACTATTGTTCAGTTACGCTGTAATTTATCTCAGCTTTAGATAGGGTTTTGCTGTAATAGGCCACAGGATGGTCAATTTGATCCTCATCGTATTGATATAGGATGGCCCCAATAGCAACATTAATTGCTTCAGTATGCGGAATAAAGGGATTGTCAAATTGAGGATGAATTAAAACATGCGCTTTGGTTAGAGAATTTCTGAGAGAGTTGAAGGATTGCCCTGAGCAGAGCCCTACTGAAAAGATATACTTCTTGTAAGAAATGAAATAGAGGTTCAGCCAGATCAGCAAATTTAGTGATAAATGTAGATGATATATGATCATAACTAGGAAGCTCTGTATATCATGCATAGAGGCTAGAGGAGACATTTGGCTAATGGCCTCAATTTTGTCCAGCAGAGGTTGAATCCCTTTTAGCCAAAGCCTTGTGCCCTAAGAACTCCATTTCATACTGAAATAAGGAACATTTGGAAGGTTTGAGCTTTAATGAAGTTTTCTGAATTCGTCTAAAAACTTCCCATTAATGGTCCAAATGCTCAGTAAAAGTCTTCAAAAACACGATAATGTCGTCTATTGTACCAGGATGCAGATCATTTTTAAGTTGTGAAGCATTACATCCATGGCCCTATAAAAGTGGCTGAAGCATTGCTCAACCCCTGATGAAGTATTCCTACTACTTGCAATAAATGGTACAACGCAGGGTGCAAAAACTTGCATAGATATGGCTCAGTACTAGCCCTGGGCAACTAAGAGGTTTGGTATAGATCCCTCATCATGGAGGGTACAGCAATGGCCAAGACTAAGTAGAACGGATTATAGGAATTTTAAATTTATTGTGGGGAAGGCCGACCATGGGACGGACACTTCCAAATATGACTCAGACGAGACAAAACTTAGTACCAGGGGAGGCACCCCAGAGAAGCGATGCTATCTCTTGTTGCCAGCGGGAACGCCACTTATGGGAAGGGGGAGGGAACGTGTGTAGGGACGTAGCCACTATTGAGCACGTGTGGAGGAAGGGGTCTGATTTTATGAACCAGACTGGGAACCAGGAAGAGACCAGCTGTTGACGACGCGGTGGGAGATATCCAAACATCCACGCTTAAAAGTGATCCACCAAAATGAGACTGGAATCTGTGGACAGCTTCAGGGAGGGTGGGGATGGATCCAGCGATGGCATCCAAGACAATCGTGTGGATAGTCCACATGGCGATTGCAACCACCAGAGCATGGAGGGAGGGTGGGAGGGGAGGCCATTGATGAAGCAAACATATCTCTTGACAGACTGAAGGGATGTGTTTGATCCTGGCCTAGCAGACGTTGGACTTCGCGCCATATTACTTTAGAGGTGGGGCACTTCTCCAGGCTTTGAAACAGCGTTCCATACTGGCCACACACGACACAGGATGAGTGTAAAGCATTAGAGCGCTCAGCTGTACGATACACCCGCCTCAGGCAGCGCCACACATGGGAGCGGACTTGAGGCTGCAACAGAGGATGGTGTGCATATTTCCAGATAGTCTTTTGGGTCTCAGTGGAATAAGGGATGTCCATCATGTCCAGGTAGTCCACCCTGGATAGGACTTGGGGTCGAATGGGGATCACACCATCATGGATGGGTAGCCCCTGTACCTCTTGTGTGAACTGAGGAGAGGGGCGGCCTCTTCGGGTTGTATGTCCACTAATATGAATTCTCCACTCTGCGCTTTGAATGGAGAGTAGGATTCGTTTGTAGGGGTTTTGGTCCCGTGAGGACCTGTGGCCGATGTGTGTGATGCGAGGTATTTCATCAGGGAGTGGGGGTTTGATGGATTGTTGAGACCCAAGGCTCAGGAGAATTTGGAGCGGGCTGCGCGGGACCAGTGTTGGGATGGGAGTGTAGGAGCAGTGATGGCCGCAATCCAGGTGACCAGGATCTTGGCGGCATGGGCTTTGAAGTCAAGTAGGCCCATGCCACCATGATGATGAGGGCCAAACATGACCTCTAGCCATACTGGTGGAGGGCGGCCTGACCAAAGCCAACCTTATAGCAAAGCATACAGGGATTTGAAGAAGCTTGGGGAGAAGGGGATGGCGTGGGCTCCGAACCAGACTTTGGATAGGAGCATAGAGTTGGCAAGAACAACCCTGCCAGTGAGGGTGGTAGGGTGGGCTCTGAGAGAGGCGATTCGCTTCGTCACGTTGTCCAGTATATGGCACTCCATTACTTCTGACGCGTATCCACCTGCCTCCAACCACACGCCCAGATGGCGTACCAGTCCTATGGTAGGTCGTGGCACAAAGGGGAGCACCAGTGGAGCGGTGTGTTTTGAGTTAGTAAGGCGTGGACGTGGGCGAGCAGATGGGCCAGGTTGGGAACTACTTGCTGGGGCCCAGCAGTTCTAAAACCGACCAAGGAGGATGATTTCGGTTTTGGAAGCGTTCAGTGCAGCGTTGCTTACCCGGGAATATTCCTGGATGAGGGGCTTCAAGCGCGCGTGCATCTTTGTTATTAGACACCCCCACCACGCAATCATCTGCAAATGCCATCATCTTGACTGGGGTTTGGCCTGGCACATGGACCCCAGTGAGTTGGGCATTCACATTTCGCAGTAGTGGGTCAAGGCTAAAGTTGTATAAGAGTGGGTTAAGGGGGTCCCCTTGTCACAGGCCCCTTTGAGGATGGACTACTTCTGTTAGGAAGCCAGGGCCACGTACTGCCATTGTTGCAGATTCCGTGAGCAGCATCACCCAGTTAATGAAGCGGGGAGGTAGGCGGAATTGTTGGAGGCAGGCCCTAAGGTATTCCCAGTTTACTCTATCATAGGCCTTTTGTTGGTCCAAGAATACAAGTGCCCCAGAGGCTGTGGACTGACACACATTAGCCACAGAGTGCACGTTATCCCAAATCGACCTTCTGGTGATGAAACCAAATTGTTCTGGGGAGATGGTGGCAGATGCTACAGTCCCTAAATGGTTAGCCATGTTTTTGGTTAAAATTTTGGTGTCTGTGTTTGTTAGAGAAATGGGGCGCCAGTTGGCTAAGTCTAGCCTATCCCCTTTCTTGAAGAGTGTGACCATAAAGGCCTCATGTCCTCCTGGTAGGAGGCGCGTTTCCAACAGGCTTTGGTTGAGTGAGGCTAGCAGCAATGGGGATATATATTTAAAATATTTTTTGTAGAACTCATATGGAAAGCCATCTGGGCCTGGGCATTTTTGGTTTGGCGCACCGCGAATGGTAGTCCATAATTCGTTCGGAGTAATTAAATTCATTATTTCTGGGTATTGGAAAATGGTGCGGATATGAGCTCAGTCGAGAAATTTCGCCATTTCAGCCAGCTGAATTGGTTTGGCTCAGTATAACTCAGAGTAATATCTTTGTGTTTCGATTGCCACCTCAGCCAGTGTGTCCACAATAGAATTATCCGATCTTCACACCTGTGTGCAGGCCACACTCTGGCATGGTGCAAAATTTTTTTTGAAGAAGTATGCGGTGCACTTGTCGCCTTCATGTGATGTGTGTGGCCCTGTATTGGACACAAACCCGATGTTTGTGTTGCCTTTCAAGTGCGTTGAGGTGGGCGGCTGCCTCCGCCCACTTCTGGCCCCAAGCAGGGCTATATCCTGAGGCTGTAATGTTGGACTTCAAATGGGCCAATTCCACCAGTGCACGCGATATAACCGCTGATGTGGCTCGTGAGCGTCTGGATGAGAGATGGCGATAGTGGCGGATGGTGTCTTCTTTGAAAGTTGCCCATGTGGAAATGGGGTCCGCGCAAAAGGTGCAACAAACGATTTTGCCAAAGTTGCCTCTTCCACCCACGTAGAAAATACTGGCGATGCGAGCTCTGGGGGGCGGATTTTGCATTAATGTGGGGCCTTTGCAACTGTGACGGGTAAGTGGTATGTTATTGAGACCAGTCAGTGGTCGGAGAATTCCATTTTCGTTGTTTTGAAGTGGGAGATGTGGGGTTGGAATTTTGCCAGCACTAGAATAAGGTTGATGTGGGTCATGGACTTTAATTGGCCGTTGTGGATGTGGGGACGCGTCATGTTTTTGAGCAGTGGGGCATGTCACAGCAGCGTATCCATTAACCCAAGGGTGGCTTTTAGAATGCATAGTTCTACGTGACCCTGTGGGGTGTGGGGTGAGGGCGGCCACCGGTCCATTGGTGAGGTTAGCCAACAGTTCATGTCACCAATTAGGAAAGGATTGGGGGGTAGCGGGAGGGATTTGACCAATGAGAAAAATTCCCGATGCTCATGTGCACTGTTTGGGGTGTAAATGTTGACGATTGTGTGTGCAACATTGGCCCATGAGAAGGTGACAACAAGCACTCGGCCATTTAGGAATGTTTCTGAAGATGTAAATTTGAAAAATTGTTTTTCCAAATTAGCACCCCACAGTGCTTTGACCAAAAGAATAGGGATGGTAGGAGCATTGTTTTCCAAGCTTCCTTGGAACCTCGTGGACAGTGGGACTCCTGGATGGCCAGGATATCCACAGGTAAATTGTTTTGTAAAAAACTCAGTTTCCTAGCCCAGGACGGGGAGGCCTTGAGTCCGGCGATATTCAGCATCCCTAGAGTGAAGGTTTCCCCCACCGCACCTTAGGTGCGAGGGGGTGGGCCCCTGGGCCCACCAGCCTCTTCCAGGTCCCCACGGGCTTTCACAGCAGCACGGGTATTAGCAGCAACGCTATTGGGGTTTTTGTTAATTTTTGCAGAAAGAGTCGCGTTGGCTTTGCCCTTCACTTTTTGTTTTCCCGACGTTGGACAAATTTTTTGCGGTGCGGATAAGTTTGGTGCACTGTCAAGTGGGGCAAAAAAAATTTTTTCAGTTGGGATAGGTCCCAAGTCAGTTTTGATGGGGCTTGGGTGCAGCGATTGGGTGAGATCAAATCTCCCATTGGATCCTCAGATTGAGTAGCCCGTTCGGCATGGGCCTCCCAATCTGATTAGGTGATGGATTCCTGAGTTGCTTCCACCGCGAAGGTCTCCATGTCCTCCTGGCGTTGTGAGTGTGGGATGGTGGTGGTGGCCTTGGCCGCTTCCTTGGCCGCGGTCCTATGGGCCTGCTTGGCCTTCTTCTGCTCCTGCGGGGGAGATGGGCTTTACCAATAGGTAGCAGCCTTGTGCTCCCCATGGGAAAGCCTCCTTGGTGCTTGCAGTTGGTTCATAGTGCGCCTCTCCGCTGGCCATGGCCACCGAGGGGTGCTCTTGGAATGTGACGCCCTCTTTGATGGGGCATGTGTGCGCCTTATGGCTGAACGCATCACAGTGGGTGCAAATGGGGGGCGCGCTGTCCACGGTTACCCAGAATGGGTGGGTGGTGTGCCCTGCGATGTCAATAAAGGTGGAGTGCGGGATCTGGGTTAGGTCCTTCACGATCTCCTCAGTTGGGGTCAGAACTGCAATGGCTTTGCCGGTGCACAGGTGTGGCATCAACATGAAATGTTGCATTTTGAAAGATAGTATTTTGCCATATATGGCGAGACCATCTTTCAGGTGTTGCTCCAAAATGTCACATTTTACCGTAGTAGGCAAAAAGTCAAATGTGAGGAAAATTTGGTTTGATTTTGTCCATCTGGTGCATTTAGTTTCGACAACCCATTGCCCTTTGGGGAGGTCGACCACTATGCACCGCTGCAGCCTCATCTGCTGCTATTTTGCTTTCAAAACCTAGGTCCAGCCAACCGCATGACATGGAGTGAGGTGCAACGTACACCGCGGTCAGGAAAATTTTGTGTACATCTTCACAAAATTTTTCCCATAGGGCCATTTTTTGGATGTCCAGATACACATGGACTCTATTTTCCACCGATGAAAGTGGCTGGGAATGTGGCGTGTTGATGTACTGGTTGCATCGTGCTTGCCACGCGAGTATCTCTGGGGAAATTGTGACCGCCAGTTTTTTTAGATTTTTTTCTATTCCGCCAGATTCTCCGGGGCGTTTTTGAACGTTAGAGGCCGCGGGCCTTCCGCCTGCTCCTCTTGCCTTGCTTGCCCAACTGCTCCCAGACATGGGCGCAGACTAATCCTCTCTATGAGATTATCAAACTAGATTTAGTCTTGAATTGAATGGGTTGCAAAAGTATTTGCAACGAGAAAGAAAAGTTAGAACAGATTATAGGAAGATAGACCCCAGCTAGTAATACATAAATGGTTTCTCATAAAGCTTCAGGCTGCGTTTGAAAATTTTGTAATGAAATTTAAGTAGGGACTGTTAAGCTCTAAATTGGCACAGAATTTCAACAGTGACGGCGCCCTAGGAATTTCAGTCCTAGTAGAACAAGCCTAGCGCAAAATACTACCCTGTTTATGGTCCTGAGACTCTTCAGGCAAAAAATGAGAATCCATTGTAGTGACTGAAATTTTCATTGGTGCTTAACTCAGAGTGCCATCTGTAGTGAGCACCATTTTTATAGTTTTGAATTACACTTCACATATGGAAGGTATTCTCCCAAAGTTACTATGAAGGAATCTTCAGAAATAAAAGATATGATTAAAAATACTAAATAATTGTTTGAGAAGAGATTTAATTTTCATTATTCAAAAGACTTAATATCTATGTGTTTTGAAGAGCTCCTCAATATGATTTTTTCAAATCTCTGAAAAATTGAATTATCAGAGATTACATGATCATAATAAGTGAGATTGCTCTCTCTTTCCGCTCATGTAACATTCTGAGCAAATTATATGGAAAAAAGTAAATCTTGATTGCCCACCATAGTTTACTCCAATTTTCTCAGATTCCCAGCCGGCTGCCCCAGTGTGGGGCAGCAGCAAACTCCCCAATTTTCCATTTGAAAGGAAAATTCGATTAGATTGGCTAACCCAGTCATACCAAACCCCTTGGATGATTCGTTCCTCCCAAGTGGTGACCCATTACCCCCTGGTGCTCTCCAAGAGCAACATGTGTTTTGGCCTTAGTATCAACTATGGTAAACTTTTCTCTACCATGACCAAGCCATTATTGAAATGGCTCAGGCGGTGATGCATCCCGCCAGTTTTATTAACTTACACCCCTATAAGGGATATTTTGATCTCAGCTTCACCTGTGAAGCTGATACTGCCACTGTGGCAACTATGCCCAAGTTTTCCAGGGTACCCCTCTCCCCACAATTTGGACCTGGCTCCCAGCAGATACCACTTAGGTGGTTCAGTTCGCTTGTTTTCCTACCCACCTTCTCCCTGAGGTGCTCAACGATGAGCTGATGGAAGGTTTGGAAGCCTATGGCTCCAACCTCATCTTGCAATTTGTGGTCCCAAATGGGGCCACACGGCTCACTGGGCCTCAGGTGTATGCCACGATCAGCCCTAAATCAAACAAATTTTCCCTGACAATTCCCCCTTGCGCCAGTATCTCCTCTGCCCCTGACCATCCGTTCTGGGCCCGCGTCAAGGGTGGATGGACAATCTGTCCATCCTGTTTTGAGTCGGACCACTTGAATAATAAGTGTTCATTACTAGTTGCTGACGGTGCTGTTTTTTCATCTGCTGGCTTCCAATCCACCGCCTAACCCACGCCAGCTTCAGTATT
Source organism: Massospora cicadina (assembly GCA_022478985.1). Classification (NCBI taxonomy): domain Eukaryota; kingdom Fungi; phylum Entomophthoromycota; class Entomophthoromycetes; order Entomophthorales; family Entomophthoraceae; genus Massospora; species Massospora cicadina. Next base: position 38,619 of record JAKSZP010015867.1, on the reverse strand, counting down.
TGGTACACTCCTATATCCTCTTCCCCCCAAAGCCTGTTGCTGCAGCTGTTCCAACAGCCACCAATCAGCCTCCTCCTCGCCCCGATTCCACAAATTCTCCATCCAATCAAACACAGGATTAACCCAGTTTGATCCCATGCATCCTCCAACAAATCAACCATACTTCATAAATATTCTGACTTCCAAATTCTATTCAACCAAAATCCTTAAGATTTATTGGCTGAAATTAGAGACTTAGAATATAATTGAATACCACAATATATAAATCAAACAGTTTGTGTTTATTGACCAAGACGATGAGCTGCCCCCTTTCTTATATGCCCCCCAGAAAAATGCTGAAACGTTCCCCGGTGACCACCAGCTGGCTGTTAAAGCAACGGCTAATCCAGATTGTCATCTTATCCACAAAGCTGCCGCCCAATCAGTGGTGATGCTTACAAGAGGGAACCCTCCTCGCATTATTCCCTCCAAAGCCAATAAGGCTCAAAAAAGTATGTTGATTAAAGACCACAAAGGCGCCAACGATGCCATTTAGCATGTGGCAGTTGTAGCGCAGAATCCCATATCAAAGGTTACCTGCAACAATATTGACATGTTTTTAAAACTACCTGATGCACATATGAAAGCTGAACTAGCTTTGGCCAATTATGTCAGAACTCAAATGTATAATGGCTGTATTCCTACCATATTGTTCGTTGGAAATATATTTCCGCATCCCACTGATGCCTGACGCCCCTGATCTCTGCCGTATCCTGTTCCCTGCTTTGGGACGAAGTAAAGGCCAAGGATGAGCCCCCTGATCCCCCCTCCCTTTCCGCCATTATGGGCTAAGCATTTCACGCTGTCCCACCTGGTAGGTTGAGTTTGCATTATGTGTGTTGTCCGCTCATTTTGGGCAGTTTGTTTGTTTTATTCTGTGAGGATTTATTTTTAGGTTTTGAGTTTCAATTTTGTCCATTCCCTGGTCGGCTTACCTCAGTTAAATAAAAGGAAAGTCTGATTGTTTTTAAAAACTTGATGAGACTGAAAGCTCTAATTTCTTCTTAGACCAGCAGAGAAATAATTTGGGTTAATGTATTCAGAGGTGGAAGAACTTGGCGAAATCCCAACATCTGGGTAAAGGCAAGATATGTCAAGTTGGTTCTTGGAAGGGGGTATGAAGGTTGAAGAAGAGTTACATATGCGACTATAAAACGCATGAGCTACATTAAAAATTATGATGTAGCTTTGCATTTAATTGGGGAATTGAGTCTAATGTCCCGTTTGGTTTATAATTTTGCAAATCTGGTAAAATCTAGCTTCAGTCAACCACTCAAGTGTGGGATCCCTTGAGCTACAGCTATAAAAAGGATGGTAAGATGCATTTATAGTTTGATTAGTGTATTAACTCAACATAAGGATGACTTTTACCCAATTTTTATTAATGCTTTTTGAGACCAACTTTCTTTGTTGATAACTTAGTTATAATAAACTCTTTCTTTTTAAATTTAAATATGTATATATATTGTACCCTTTATTGACCTCCAGGAGGTCTCAGATAAAGTAGTTGGTATTACTCTAGATATTAGGCCTTTGGGAACCGTCCTTCTCTTTAGTGTCTTGTTTCCTCTATTGTTAGCAAGTTGTTCCCATGTTGTGTAGTGGGGCCTTCCTCACCACCTCTCTGGGAATGGGAGCGTTATAGACACTATCCTGACAGCTCTGCCTCCTCTGGGGTGCCTTTTCATTTTTTGTTTCTTACTTTTCTTTACTCTTACAGTAAGTGTCTGTCCAATGGTCGCCTTCCCTAAAATAGTTATATGTATGGCAGATTTCAAGACTTCTAGAATTTCTCCTGCCTCTCTTTAATTTCTCCAAATGTTGAATAAAATCTTAAGGTGCCAGATGAACTCTCTTGAATAAACTTTAATAATTTTGAACTTGATTCATTCCAATTCTTATTTTAGTTCCCCATTAATTAAAACCTGGAACTGTACTTCCACAGGCACCAGATACCAAGACGAATAAAGAGCTTGCATTCCTTCAGGAAGATGAAGGGGTCCAATATATAGGCATTACTGCTTGCCCTAATAACTGATTGGGGCATGTTCTTCAAGAGAGACGGATAGTGGCGGACCCCCTGTCTGGTTCCCCCATCACAAAGTCACATTACAGGCCAAAGCAATGATTGTGTTCAAGACACTTAAGCAACTAGCGCATAGAATTCAGCAATCATGCCACGAAAGTAGAATAATTTAAGCATATGTGCTCTAGGGCAAAACTTTTTAAGAATAAGACACCAAAAGGCGCGCAAGTACTTGAAGAAAATTTTTGATCTTAGATAATACCAGATAAATAACCTTTAGAAAAGCATTGTTCTAGGGTTAAAAGTTGAAGGGAACGAGAGACAAACATAGATCAATAGTATCAACAGGTTATAAGTTGGTCTTATATAATGCAATTAATCACAACTTAAATTCAGGTAATTGATTCATGAAAAGAACTTCTTGAAAATAGCGTAGGTGTGATGCTAAGAGCTAAAACACAATGCTCTATGCACCCACCTCAATACCATAAGAACCAACAACCTTTGCTAAGAAGATTGTTGGATTATTGATAGTCTCTCTTTTTTAATGAAATAATTTTAATAAAAAAGACCTTTTAAATAATTTTTAATAAATATAACAGCTATTGGGAACTGAATCATTGAATCAGCTTCCCCTAATGTTCCACCTCAAACTCGCCTCTTTCCTCGCCTCATCAGACCTGCGGTGCCTTGTGGACTGTGGCTGTCCTTGTTGGCTCTAGCATACCTGAAAAGGAAGCCAGGTCTTTCCTTAGTACGCTGTGTTTCAGACATTATAAATCAGCCTAAAAGTACAGTGGTAGAGTAGTTGGTTCATCTTCTGACCTTAGATGTTCTACCACCAACCAAAATTATTTTCCAACATGAGAGCGCTCCTAGACTGTGTGCCAAGACATACTCTTTTTCAAGTTATAAAACTTGTCATAATAGCTTGTGCAGCAAAAGCCAAATTTATTTATCTACCTCACTCAACAGTAAGATTCCACGGGGTCATGTTTCACATAATCTACCTACATTAGACAAAGTCAGGGAATAGAATTGGACAGCTGGGAAGAAGCAGTGGTTACAGTTTAAAATTCCTGAAAGGATGATGGAATCCACATTATTGACTATGGTAGATTGGCCTAAACATGAGAAAATTGTGAAATAGAGTACAAGAATTTGAGATCTTTCATCACCAAAAAGCTTATGATACTCTAAGAGGCCAGTCCTGCTCTAGACCAAGGTGTTGAAGAAGCCATAATAGTTCATTTATATCAGTCTCACCATGAGGAATCCTCTTAAGCCATAATATCTTTAATGGCCCTCTAGGAAGGTGAAATTCCTAATATACTGAAAAATAGCCATTATTTAATATCATATTTCTTAGGTTTGACAAGTTGAAGAACAAAGTCATGTAAACCCGGTTTATAAGATTTTTAAACGCGCTCCCATCATTGAGCCTGAATATTTAGAATCCCCTCCTTTATCTCATACTTGGGTGGTGGCTATGCTCACCCAGTTTATCAACAGATACACCATGTATTGGAAGAGCTTCATGGTTAAGAAATCCGGTCAAGCCCTTTGTTCCATCAAAGAGTTGAATAAATTGGACTGTTCTTATTTATTGTTCCTATTCATATATGACAAAGCTGGCGCCGAGGCATCAGATTTAAACCGCACAGGTTATAATCACCCAACCAATAAGGTACTGTTTAATGACAGTAGTCTTAACTCAAACACACTTAGAAGCGTAATATCCAATGATAGGCTTTTTATAAGCAAGCAGTAAAGTTCACTGTAGTATCAGATACTGCCAATGGATCTAGAGCTTTCTCAACCAATGGTCTTACCAGTCTCTTTCTTCCTTTAACCGTAAAAAATTCCCTTGAAATTAGCATTCCTCTTCAGATATGTTTTTTCTATCAGCTTTTTCATTGGTTCTCTCCATTTACCAAGCAGCACTCCAAAATTAGTATACTAAAATGATGATATCCGATTTGGACCAAAGAGTGAAACTAAGGCTCAGAGTATTTTCCTGGAACAGAGGCATTACACCAAACATAGTCGAATTACTGGCGGAAATATCTAATAATAAAGCCCTATTACTTCCGGTTTTATGCTGTCACAGGGGAGCGGCATAGAATAAATTCACCAAACTACAATAAGAGGTGATAGAGTATCACGGCCACAGCGTTGAAGCCTTTAGAGTTAGTGATTGAGGTTTGGTCCAGCGGGGTTTTAGTGATCCTCCAAATGATATATTGATACTTTGGGCTCTTTTCTATATAAATGATGAGACAATGGGGCATAGTAACAACTAGATCGATCAGATCCACTATCTAGTTATCAGTTTTTATATGACATTTAGTATTATTTAAATAACATATCCAGATGGTTAGTCAGACCATTTAAATTTTTTTCATCAATTGACAAAACATTGGGTTGCAATGAAGTAAGGGTATAATAACTTGTTGAGCGCTTGGGCCCATTATCCTGGAGCTCTGATTATTTTGTCTAAGAACTTCATGTGCACCTAGTAGATGAGTTGACCTTTAAAAGATTTTTTAGAGTTTGGTCATCCGTGGAAGTCTTCTCAATGATCTCATAATGCCCTTTCAATAGGTTTTCCAATTTACTAATCTGTAAAAACCTGGGGTTATCATGATACAAAACCAAGTCTTCCACAACAAAGTGAGTAGGATCCACCGGCTTTTGTTATCACGCGCCCTAGATCATACTTTTTAAACCAATGAATTAGAGTATGCTCCGATTTACATCAGAATAAAAGTTTGAGTTAGTCTCTCCAGATAGACATCTGGGTTCATATTTTCTTGGCCGTTTATGAATACAAAAAAGGAAGGATAGCTGGTTGTTTCCCATAGAGTAACGCAAATGGAGAATGTCCTGTATCAAAGTAGTAGGAAATGGTATAATCAGATATGACAAATGGCAAGAAAAGGTTTCAACTGGATGTCTTAACCATAACTATCTTTTTTAAAACTCTAATGAGGGTACAATTTACTCTCTCCGCAGTGCCATTGGTTTCAGTGTGATATGTAGTAGATAATACTCCGCATACCCCCATTAATAGTTAATTTTAGCGATTATTTGGGTTTTGAGAAGAGTTTCGTTGTCTGTCAATAGAAACTGAGGACATCCGTGGAAATAAATGACATCATCTAAGATCAACTTGGCCGTCATCATGGCGCCCAAGTCCCAGAATTTTCCTGGCCTCTATCCACTTGACGTGATGATCAATGGGAACTATAATGTATTTTATTGCCATGATGTATTAGCCTAAAGGCCTATGACATCAATTTATAAAGGTAGGCCAAACAAAGTTCAGTTAATTAACAAATACGAAGGTGCTCTATGGTAAGGGCTATTCATTTGGCATTCCCTGAAGAAGCAAAGGTTTTAAGAACGTCAAAATCATTAATTTCCAATAATGTCTTATAAAAAAATTTTAACATCTTATTGAAACCTCTGTGCCCCATTGTCTTATGGGCCCAATCATGATATCAGTTTGTTCTGCGGGCTGGGGTATCCAAAGCTGGTGATATTGATGACCGTGTAAAGCTTACCATCTTGTACAACTGTAACCTTCATTATTCTTTCTAGTGAATGTTGCACTTCCGCTGGTGCATTACCATAATATTGATTTTGTACTTTATCAAATAATTCATTGTCAATATAAGCCATTAAGGCAACAGTAGTTAGGCTAGATAATTCAATGGCGTTTTAATGTTTGATGTCAGGCCAATGTTGGATATCGATTGTAAGCTTTTAATTTCAAGGCCCAGTGGGTCAACCATCCTTCTGGCTCTTTTAGATTCTGTAACTTACAAAAAGAGGCATGATCAGTTACTACAGTAAAGTTTACCCTATGATTGTAAACCTGGAACTTTTTCACGTGTAATGACTGCCAAACTCACTTTTTAGTTATGGTATAAAATTAGTTCATAGTTATTAAATGTTCAACTGCAATATCCACCAGGTGCTCAACTCCCTTAGAATTGTATTGGATAATACCACCTCTATGAAAGTGAGTGAAGCGCCCATTTGATTAATATAAGGTATTTCAAAATTGAGACACATCAACAGTGGCACCTGGGTAAGGTAAATCCTGAGTTTATATAAGGGCAACTGAAAATATTCAGTCCACTTAAATGGTACTCCAATAAACTCTCTCTCTGCTCGGCGTAACTTTCCAAGCAAATTAATTTTGATAAATTAAAAGCAAACACTTAATTGCACACTGAAGTCTTGCTCTGATGTCATCAGATCCCCCACTGACATCCCAGTGTAGGGCAGCGGTGAAATTCAAACCTTCATTTTCCATCCAACAGGAAAATGTGTTTGGACTGGCTCGCCCAGTCATTCCAAACCCTTGGGATGATTCGTTCCTCCCAAGGATCTCAATGCCCATCTCACCTGAACCCAAGCGGTGCCCCACTGCCCCCTGGTGCTCCCCGAGCAACATACATTTCAGCCTTAGGGTCAGTAATGGGAAATTCTTCCCCTACAAAGACTAAGCCATTATCAAAATGGCTCAGGCGGTGATGACACCAGCCTGTTTTATTGACTTCCGCCCCTATAAGGGGTACTTTGATCTCAGCTTCCCCTGTGAAGCCAATGCAGATAATGCGGCAACAGTGCCATTAATTTTTAATAATATTCCCCTCCCAACAACTTGGACCCAGCTCCCAACGGACACCACCTTGGTGGTCCAGTTCGCTGGTTTGCCCACCCACCTCCCCTGAAGTGCTCCACCAGGAGCTGATGGAAGGTTTAGCAGTCTACGGCGCCAACCCCATCTTACAATTTGTGGTCATAAATGGGGCCACACGCCTCGCTGGGCCTCAGGCATATGCCATGACCAGCCCTGAATTTATGAAAATTTTTTAGCAATTCCCCATTGTGCCACCATCCCATCTGCCCCTGACCATCCATTATGGGCCCGCGTTGAGAGCGGATGGAAGATTTGTCCATCCTGTTTCAAGTTAGACTAAGCAAAAAACATAAATGCCCATACTCAGAAACTTCTTCTGATGCCAAAAGTTTGCCCAACGCCCACCAATCTGCCACCCACCCCGCGCCAACTCTGACATGAGGTACGATCCTACCTTCCCCTCCTCCAATGCCTGATGCTGCAGCTGCACCTAGAGCCACCAATCAACACCCACCTTGCCCCAATGCCACAAATAATTTATCCAACTAAACATCAAATTGGATCCCAGTTCAATCCCATACATCTGCAAATGAATCAAACAAACCTCAACCATATGCTAATTCTTCAATCTAATTCAAACAAAATTCACGGGAATTATTTAATGAAATCGATGAATCAGGTAATGTCATTGAAGAACCAACGCTGCAACTCGAGCGGCTCTGTAACGCAGAATGGGATGCAAAATTACCACCTCAGAAATATGTCCCACGACCTAACGCCAAACCATTCTACAGCGACCACCCGCTTGCAGTAGAAGCAGCTGCCACACCAGATTGCTTTCCACTTCGCAAAGCTGCCACCAAATCTGTGGCTGCACTTGCAGGAGGAATTCCACCTCCCATCATCCCATAAATCTTACTGCATAAAGTAAGATCAACATGAAAACTTTACACAAAAACGTCACTGAAGCCATCCAGAACGTGGTAGCAGTAGCACGAAATCTGAAAGCAAAAATAACCTGAACCAATATTGCCACATTCATTAAATTCCCAGAAGCCCAAATCAAAAGATGAAGACGCTTTGGACAAATATATCGTTGGTATAATGATGGCTGGCAACTATTTGGAAGTTCCAGTCATCAAGGATATTGAAATCCATGCTGCCGATGCCCCCACAACCTTACTATCTGCCTTAACATGCACCCTACTCTGGAATGAGATGGATGCAGCCAACGATGAGCCCCCCAATCCCCCCTCCCCATCCACCATGGAGGGATAGCAGTATTGCTGCACCACACACTGGTCGGATATTTTGTTAGGTATGATCCAATTGATCTGTCCATTTTGGGCGTTTCATTTAAATCAATATTTTTATTATGATTTTGGTTTTCGTTTGGTAATGTCCATCCCCTGGTTGGCTTACCTCGTTTAAATAAATGGTACTCCAATCTTGAGGAGGTGAAACAATGTTTCACCAATTTTGCTGAAGTTCTCTACAAACTGGTAGTAGTAGCCAATCATTCACAGGAAAAAAACTTAAACGTCCCGCTTGAAACTTGGCCGTGCCATGCAATCAGTCACTTCAACTCTTGCTGGATGGGGATTCAAGCCATTTTTATTAGTTATGAACCCCAGGTATTCCAGTTGTTCCCAGAAAAATTACATTTGTGTAGGTTAATTTACAATTCAGTCTTATCTATCCGCGGCTCAATACTTATTCTAGGTTCTGTAAGTATTAGTTAAACGTCCTAGAGAAAAGTTTATAACATCTAAATAACCAAGACAAAGAATATCTATAAACACTGAGGATGAAATCCATAGACCACTGAAAAGTCGCAGGGGCATTGCATAGCCCTTGCAACATTATTGTAGGCTGGTAGAGACCATGAGCAGTGATAATGGCACATTTTTGCTATTCCTCTTGTGGAAGCTCTATCTTCCAGTATCCACTTTTCAAGTACATCATAGAAAAATATTGTGCACCGCATAAACGGTTTAGCACATTGTCAATTGGCAGTAAAGGATAAGAATCCTTTTTGGTAGTATCATTAAGCTTCTGATAGTCTATTACCACACAATTAGAACCATCCTTTTTCTTAATGATCAACACCGGTGAGGCCCAAGGACTCTCAGAGGGTACTAACATCCCATGTTGCACCAGCTGATTAATCACAATGTTAACTACCCCATCTGACGCTTTAGATCGTATAATTGGTAAAGGTAAATAGGCGGATGAAGTCTAGTATACATATGATGAAGAACATCTTGTGTGCACCCCAAATCACAATAGTTTTTAAGAAAAAATAGCGCTGTGCTTGTCAAAAAGGGCTAGCGCTTGATCCTCTTCATACACTTAGTCTTTCTAAGCTTTTTCTAAGGTATCAAAAATCAGATAGATTGCTCTACCCCGCCACTAAGGCCTAACTCTATAAAGTGGCCAAAAACATAGATATTTTGAACTTTTTAATAAAATATATGAAAACAAAGATTATCTGGTGTCACTTTATCTATACACAAAATAGTATACAAATTTGTTAAATGCACTTTAATTTCACCATCTTCAGGGAAAATAATCCCTAGGGAAGTGACAGGTTCTATATTGGAACATCTGAATGGCGCGAATATCTCTCCATATAATCCTTGAGGGATCTCAAACTGAACCTTAATCCTCCTATCACCTGATGGCCCAGTATAAATAGACTATTATTAAAATGTGGTGGAATCAAAATAGACTCCGCAATCTGGTTGGGTAACTTCCACATATGGGCTCAAATACGCTGATAGCCTAAGGGCACAATACCATTTTTTGAAAACTATATTGACAACCTCTGAAGTGTGGCGCTGGAGCTTTATCCTTACAGCTGCAATATAATGGAGGTGTTTGTCTGAGAATTTCAGAAGTACTCTCTTCAAAATTAGTCTTAAATCCATGAGCTCTCAAAAATGAAGTCCCATTAAAAAAGTCATTTTTGATTTAGGAAGAAAATAGTAGGAGCCAATAATAATAATGAGCAGATGCAGAAGCAAAGCACCTATGCTCCTTCTGTTGTAGTAGACTAAGGACCTGCTGTACCATAGCTTTTCCAATAATCTATATCAGAAGAAAGGCCTAATCGCTTCACCAGTTTAGTGGACACTAATAACTAGTTTCCAAAAATCAAAGATAGAACAAGCCTTAAACTTATTTTACTGAGATAATCACATAAGTGCATTCATAAAAGTAAGTGTCCACATTATTTATTGATAAAACATACCAGGTGTCTACCTGATTTAAAAAAGGCTTGAATCTCCAATCCTAACTGATGGAATGATTATATTAACTTATCAATATTCATTTCCAGTTGGACCCAGTTTAATTGAGGGATATCATCAGAGATAATAGGAAGCTAGTGTAACACTAGTTGTTGCACATATGGCTTAGTCACTACTTTGGCAGCCAACTCAGCTTCATTTTTCTCCAGGGCACATGGAGTCATGACAAACTCATCTTCAACAACTAATTGCAAATCCACCGAAGGCGTGATGGCTTTATTATTCTATGTCCTACCTGAAGGTGGAATTAGAGATTCTTTTGTATTTGGAATGTTTGTAGAGAAGCGGAGGTAGAAAATCCTATGCTCTAATCCTCCATGACTCTTCCCAGATCAATTGTTTCCAAAGAGTTTACCAATTAAACCTAGGTTTTAAAACTTTCCTTATGCAATGATTATCATAAATCCCTAAAATCTTACAGCAATAACAAACAGCCTGATTATAAAGCAGGCTTCTAAAAATGGTGACCATATGCCTGAGTTAATTACTTATTAGGGGAGATACCACATTTAAGTTGATTGCGTTATTCACATGGGCTTTTATTTGGCGCTTCAAAAGTGACACTGTATTGCCAGAGATAATTCACCATATGGGTGATATCATTGTTTCATTCAACACTGGTACCAAACTCAATATAGCTCCATATAGGGATCACATGCGTGGCAGAGAGCAACCTGGATGTCAAAATATTGATGATATTTGCCCCATGCAGTTTATGTGCTTATAAGTGAAATTGCTCACCAAACGCTTAACTGATTTATCTCTTTTGAAAGAAAAAAGAAAAATATATTGAGGTGGGTCAATCTTGGGGCAAATATACCACAATGAGATTTTTCTAGCCAGTACAGGCTTTTAACTTATGTTAAACAAAACCTGCACTAGAGTGGGATTGGGAATTACCCTTCCAGGCTAACCACCCTTTTATATTTGTATGTAGAGATAATTGAAAAGTACTTAATATTTTTATATCTGAGTTAGGATAAATCATTGAAACAGATCATCCATTCCTTTTTGTTAGTTATAGATAGTTTATTGTAGTATTCAATTTGTTAATTTATACACTCAGGACTTAGAAATAAATTTTTAAAAATGTATTGGCTTAAATTGGTCAGATATCTGATGTGCCAAGGAAAGACTTAGCTTCCATTGGGAGTACTCCAATGCCCACAGCAGCATTCATAGTCTGCAGGGCATCACTGTTATGATGATTTGGGAGTAATAACGTCTAAGGGACAGGGGGAAAGTTTTGGTTGATGAACATTGTCCCCACCCTATATGTCAAGCTTAGTACTGGCAGCAGCCTTGCCCATGCTTCTTTGGTGCAAATATGACTATTGCTTGTGAGTGGGGCAGCTGTGTTAGTGCCTCTTGTTCAAGTTATGATCTGATATGAGAGCTAGCATTGTGGTGCACTTGATATTGGGGGAAAATCATTGGAGCATCCTCATTTCCACTTCCATCAGTATCCTTTTCTAACTCCCACTCCATTTTGAGTCTCTCCCCAAAATGTTCTTGGTTAAGGTGGGTGGAGTTTAAGACATAGTCGCTCTTATCAAATTGTAGGCTGGCAGGAGCATGGTCATATTTAAATAGTTGGTATTGTAGTTCATGGAATTCATACCTTGAGTCCCAGCATTGATGACACCAGTATGTAAACTACAAGTGGTATAGCCGCCATCATAGCCAAGATTAGTAAATGGGGTCCCTTCATAGGGCTTTGTGGCTTTGCTAAAAGGGGCAGAATATTTTTGTACTTGGGTATATTTTCAAAGTTTTGCACGGGGTATTTGATAAAATTATTAAGTAAATGACAAAAAAATTCAGCACCATACTAAAGAAGAGTGCAGGGCATTTATACTAGTGTAGAAAGGGGTAAGAAAATACTCTCTTTCCACTCAGTGTAACTTTCTGAGCCAAATTACATGAATTTATAAAACAAATTGAATTCGCCCATAGTAGTTTCACTCTGATGTCATTGGATTCTCCACTGGCTGCTCCAGCGTGGGGCAGCGGCGAAACTCCCCTGCCATTTTCCGTCAGGCAGGAAAATGCACTAGGACTGGTTCACCCAGTCATTCTAAACCTATGGACCAATTCATTCCGCCCAAGGACCTAGACGCCCACCTTGCTCATACCCAAGCGGTACCACGCTGCCCCCTAGTGCTCCCCTGGAGCAACATGCGCTTTGACCTAAGGGTCAAATATGGGAAACTATTCCTATACCACAACCAAGCCATTATCAAAATGGCACAGGTGGTGATGACACCCACCGGATTTATTAATTTCCGCCCCTACAAGGGGTATTTTGACTTTGGCTTCACCTGCGAAGCTGACGCTGCCACTGCAGCAATTGTGTCCCTGGTATTCCAGGGCACCCCTCTCCCCACAACTCAAACTCAGCTCCCAGCAGACACCACTTTGGTGGTCCAGTTTACTGGACTGCCCACCCACCTCCCCCTTAAGTGCTCCACCAGGAGCTGATGGACAGTTTGGCAGCCTATGGCTACAACCCCATCTTACAATTTGTGGTCCCAAATGGGGCCACACAACTTGCTGGGCCTCAGGCATATGCCACAATAAGCCCTGAATTTAATAAAATTATGGTGGCAATTCTGCTGCACACCGTTATTCCCTCAGCGCCTGACCATCCGTTTTGGGCCCACATTGAGGGTGGGCGGACAATCTGTCCATCATGTTTTGAGTTAGACCACCTGAAATGCAAGTGCCCCTTCTCAACCACTTCAGGTAGATTGTACAACTCATCCACTAACCTCCAATCTGCCTCCCACCATGTACAATTTCAGGCATGGGGCACAATCCTACCTCCTCCACCCCAAAGCCTGTTGCTGCAGCTGCACCTGCAGCCACCAATCATCCTCCTCCTAACCCCAATGCCATAAATAATTCCTCCAATCAAGCATCAGATTGGATCCCATTTCAATCCCATACTTTCACAAATGAATCAAACAAACCTCAACCGTACGCTGATTCCCCAATCCAATTCAACCAAAGCCCATGGGAATTATTAGCTGAATTTGATGAATCAGGCTTCTTCATTGAAGAACCATCCCTGCAAATTGAGCGGTTCATTAATGCAGAATGGGATGCCAAATACCCCCCTCAAATTTATACCCCACAGCCAAATGCCAAATTGTTTCGCAGTGATCACCAGCATGCAATCGAAGCAGCTGCAACACCAGATTGTCATCTCATGCATAAAGCTGTCACTAAATCAGTAGTGATATTCAAAGGAGGAATTCCGCCTCCTGTTATCCCGCAACCATAACTCCAAAAAGCAAAATATTGGTGAACAAGTACTACAAAATGCAAACGATGCTATCCAGAGTGTGGCAACTATAACACGGAACCCAAAAGCAAAAATAACCTGAACCAACATTGCCACGTTCGTTCAACTCCTAGGCGCCCAAATTAAAGCTTAAAAAGCTTTAACCGAATATCTCAGTGCCATTTACCCAGCTTGCAATTTCCATGAGATTCCAATCATTAGAGATATCAAACCACATACTGCAGATGCCCCAACGCCATTACTGATGGCCGTGACATGCACTCTACTTTGGGAGGAAGAAGCTGCTGCTGAAGATAAGCCCCCCAATCCCCCTCCCCTTCCTCCATGGAGGGACAAGCGGCTTCCGCTGCCCACCTGGTTGGTTGGTTTTTTAAGCATTTCACTCAATCCGCTCATTAGGGCGTTTTGTTTGAACCAAATAGTTACGTTTTTTAGTATATTTTTATTTTTGGTAGTGTCCATCCCCTGGTTGGCTTGCCTCAAATAAATACAAAAGGGGTAAGAAAAGTATACAAATATCAAGAATAGTGCGATGACAATTTTTTGTTACTAAGAGCACCAGGAACTGTCCAATACTGTTCTTAGGGTTTTTGATGTTCATCTCAGCCCTCAAAAATCAGACCTGGCAACTGATCTCTTTTGGTGCCTTGATTTAAAGGCTCTTTTATAATTTTGAGAATGAAGATTTTTTGCTATAACCATCTCAAAGCTGCGGTTAAAATTCTCCCTTTATTGGGGAAGGCCCAACTAGGGGTTAAAACCCACCTATGTGAGGATGCCAGATTGGGATCTCCATTAACCTGGGGTAAACACAATCTGTAGTATCGGTATTTGACCTTGATAGTCTTTAAATTATATTAATTCAACAATGGTGACTAATGCTGAGGATGTCAAAACTCAATTGGGTCACGGCAGAATCCCTTTTGCGCTCAAACCCCAATCAAATTATCCTTTCAGGTGCACTGGCAAATTATGCCAAGGATTCTCTCAATCCCCTTGTAATATTTATTTTATTTTTTATTGGCAATCAATGCTGAGAATTTCCAAATCTTCCTATTCCTGATTCATCAAGGTCCTATAAATATCTTGATGATTATTTTAATAAACTATTATCTTTTGCAATCTCTTTTCCTTTTTAGCTTACCTAAGGCTTTTAAGGCCAATTGACTCACTGGGGGCTTTGGGGCCCTGACTAATTATGGTCACATTTTGGAGTTGCTCCCCTGTGGCCTGACAAGTGGTGCTCCCTGCCAGGTGCCCTAGAGTTCCACGCAAAAGCTAAATTTGGGGAAAAGAGGAGGGGTGGTTGCAGATGATTGCCATTGGCCCAAGGCATATACCCTGGGCCTAAACAACCCAGGAGGTATGACCTGGCATGGCCCTCGCCCAATAGGGAAAGCCAGGTTAGAAGTAGTAGGGTCAGTTGTGGAGGCCACCCAGCTGATTGATTCCAGATACTGAGCATACAAGCCCAGGACACCCTGGCCCCTGCCCCAAGAGGGCAAGCCAGGATGTGGGGGGACTAAGGGCCCCCAAACACTAGCCTGAGAGTTGCCAAGCCAAGGCTCCTGGGGTTTGATCCCCAATACCGGCCCCAGCGCCAATGCCAGGTGTCAATCCCAATGCCAGTCCCAGTACTGATGCTGGCTTATATGCCAATTCTGGGGCCACTCCCTGATAACGCTTGCCAGATCCTGCCATTGTATCTGCGTCAGCTACATTGGCCCTTTCCATCCTGCCACCCAGACTGGTACTCCTTCCTTGCCTCTGACCCCTAGCTGAGGCTGGAAGGGGCTCTGTCAAGATTCTCCCTTTATTGGGGAAGCCCAAACAAGGGGTCACAACCTGCCTATGGGCGGGATGCCAGATTGGCTCCCCATTAACTTGTGGTAAACCCAATCTAAAGTATCGTGGATTGACCCTGATAATATTTGATTTATATAATAATTTGACACCGGCAACTAATGCTGAAGATGGTAGAACTCAATTGGTTTGTGAAAAATCTCCTTTGGTGCTCTCACCCCAATCAAGTTACCCATTTGGACACACCGGCGAATTATGCCAAGGATGCTCTCAATCATTTTGTAATATTTATTTATTCATTATTGGCATTCAATGCCAAGACTTTCTGAACCTTCTCATTCCAGATCCATTGAGGCCTATATATACCTTGAGGATTATTTTCATAAAATACTGTCTTTCACAATCTCTTTTACTTTTAGCTTACATAAGGCTTTTAAGGCCTATTAACTCTCTGGGGCTTTGGGGCCCTGATTATTTATGGGCACAGGTTGGAGTTGCTCCCCCATGGCTTGACATCTGCTATTGGAATTTCAATAGAAATTGTGATATACAGGAACTACAAAGGCTATGATGTTATTAAGTTTATGGCTCTAGCAAAGATAGAAACAAGGCAACGAAGTTATTAGTTCCGTTGCAATAATAGATTAAAATCAGAAATACAGAATTTTGTTATGAATAGAACAAGATTGAGCTATGCATGGCAAAAATAGTGGTGCTTTATTAGTTAGAAATGAGGGATATTTATAGTGGTAGAATTGGTAGTTCTTTCTGAGAATTTTTTGTGCTTCAACTGAGGTAAGTCCTTTCCTAATAGATGACCTATATTGCTGATTATTATTAATATATTTGTAATGGTTAGATCTGATAAGGTTTTTATTAGATGAGATCGACCTTCTTTTGGAGAGCTTAGCCCCTTCAGATTGCTTAACCTCATCCTTCAGAGGAGGCTGATAGCTATAAAGTGTCAATCATCAGTTTATTCTAAAATTAGATATCTCCGACGGGGTTTTGTCATTTTATTAGACCAAGACATTAATCTCAATTTTGATTATACTCAGTTATCACAGTTGTATCTCCAACAATGTCCCCTCAAGAATTTGCCTAGGGGGCACATACTTATGAAAAAACCTAACATTAACTCTATTGATAACAGTACCAGTATCAATACCTGAAATGAAGTATTCAATACCCCAATGATAAGTAATATGGTAAGGACCAGCCCATAGGGTATCAAGTGTGTGAATCCGTCATCCAGGTCTATGATGATTAAAGAGTACAAGATCCCCAATTTGATATTCAGGTAATGTAGGTAGACTAGAAATGGTTCTAGTTCCTTTTTTTAAGGTTGTATCGGCAAGAGAACTCGAGGCTAAGGCTTGTACTCAGATGAATCAAATCAGCTAGTCTCCTCATAGCTAAATCAGTAGTTTTCGGGGTTGCACCATCAGATATAGGTTGTACACTTGAGGGTAAAATAGGATCCTGACCATAAAGAGCCTTGAAGGGAGATATTCTAATTATATGATGATAGCTGACCTACAGGCTAACATCGCACAAGGTAAGTAGTGATTACATCTACTAGAATCATTGTAAGCCATCTTTTGAAGAATTTATACAAGGTTACCATTTGACTGTTTGACCGCACCATTAGAGGAAAGATTGTAAGGGGTTGTATAGGACTAATAGGTACCCATTGACTTAGTAATTTCAGATACCACCTGTGAAACAAAGTTGGTCCCATTATCAGATAATAGAACTTTTGGGCTGCATGATGGGTGAAAACTTTCTTAAAAAGGAAGGACGCAGTAGCCTTAGCGGTGACAGTGGAAACTAAGAAATCTTCAATCTACATGGTAAAATGGTCGCTAGCTAATATAATATAACGATGTCTATAAGTAGCAGTAGGGAGAGGGCCCACCACATCAATACTCATAGTGGAAAAAGGTTCTGAAGGTCCCACAATTTTGAGTTGGTAAATCAGATTTCCACTACGCTGTTGTTGGCAAGTGAGACAAGTCTCCAACACATTGTGCACAGTTTCAGAATGTTATCCCAGTAACAATGACTTTTCAACTATTGTAAAGTCTTAGCGACAGCTCCATGCTCTACAGTATGGTGAGCCACCATAATAGTATCAGTCCTTGCAGAAGGCCAAATAAAAAGCAGCCATTTAGATCCCAATTTCTTATAATAAGAGCCTTCTTTAACTTAGTTATTTTCTGGCTAAGGATTGTAGCTTTGCTATAACGTCCTTAGGTTCACAATACCAGAGTTCAGATCTGCCAATCAAATCATAGATACGATCTTCCTCAGCAGTGAATAAAGTTTATAGGTAATAGTGAACTCCATCAGCATTTTGGTTTATAGTTCTTAGAGCGGTGTTGTATTGTAAAGTCATAATTCTGGAGCTTTAACGCCCATCTAGCTAAGCGTCCATCAGGATCCTTCATTTATTACAACTATTTCAAAGATGCATGATCTGTGATGACAGTGAAATGTTTGCCATCAAATAAGGGCGAAAATGCTTGATGGCGGATAGGATTGCGAGGCATGTCCTCTTTGTAACGCTATAATTGAGTTCTGCCTTGGAAAGGGTTTTACTATAATAAGCGATGGGATGATCAATCAGGTTATGATTATACTGAGCCAGAATAGCCCCAATAGCTACATCACTGGCATTGGTAAATAGGATAAAGGGTTTTGAAAAATCAGGATGGGCCAAAATTAGGGCACTACCTAAAGCTTGACGCAAAAAAAACAAAAGCTTACAAGGCAATTCTTCCTATAAGAAAGGTACTTCCTTGTGCAATAAATAGACTAAAGGCTCCGCAATCTCAGCAAAATATAGGATGAATTGTTGGTGGTAACTAAACATCCCTAAAATCACTTGAATATGGTGCAAGCTTTTAGGAACAGGCAGATCCAAAATATATTGTATCCTATTAGATAAGGATAAATTTATCACGGTAAGCCTTATGACCTAAGAATTACATCTCAGTTTTGAAAAAAGAACACTTAGATGGTAACAGCTTAAGCAAAGAGCGGTGCATTCTCCCAAATGCTTCTTTTTAATGATCTAAATGCTAATTAAAATTTCGAGAAAAAACAGTAACATCATCTAAATAAAATAAAACGCAGGAAAGTTTCAAATCCCAAATAAGCCATCCATGTCTCTTTGAAAAGTAGCAGGGGCAATATAAAGCCCCTGCGGCATAAGAGTAGGTTCATATAACCCCTCACTAGATATTAAGGCGCATTTTTGACGGTCTTCCAGAGCCAGGCCAATTTGCCAGTAGCCACTAGCAAGGTCCATGGCCTATAAGAATTGTGACTCAGACATTAGTCTTAATGAATTATCAATGCAAGTTAGAATATAAGAATCCTTTTGGGTAACGGCATTAAGCTGGCAATAGTCCATAACCACTTTATGACCATCTTTTTTCTGGATGAGTAGTAGAGGAGAAGCCCATTGACTCTTAGAAGGCATTAATAGACCCACAATGAGGAGTTGTTTCAATTCCACTGAGACCTGAGCTGAATCGACTTTAGATTTGTGATAAGGCCAAGCTTGAATAGGGGGAGTATCCCTGGTTTTCACATGATGTTGCACATCTTTCAAAAAGATTTATTCGAGGTACGCCGACCAGGGGATGGACAGTACTGATCACAACACTCAAAACGGCAAAACAAACTACCAACCAGGTGGGAAGCAGAAACTGCTTAACCCACCACGGCAGAGGGTGAGGAGGGGTTGGGGGGTTGGTTTTCAGAAAGACCCACCTCGATCAAGGGGTGTTGGTTACAGTACCAGATCAGAGCAGAGAGCCAGGGCGTTGGGGCATCTGCATAGTGGGGGCTGAGGTCAGCTTAGTAGGAGTTTTCCACTTCTGCATCAAGATAATGATGGGAAAGTGTTTCAACAAAAGCTGCGAGGAGAACTTAAGCTTCTTTGCGGGCTTCAGGAAGTTGGGTGAAAAGGGAGATACTGTGGCGGGTGATTTTGGCTGAGGGGTTGAATGAAGCAAGCGTTGCGATATTCATAACAGCGATTTCAGCATCATCAAATAGTTTTGAGATGTCACTGCATGGAGATTCAGGGAAGTCAGGGGGAAAAAGATGGTGGGCAGGCCATGCTGGAGCTGAGCCACTGACTGGGCCACCGCGGTGCGTAGTTTTGGGCAATGAGGAGAGGCCACCGCAGCTAAGGTGAGCTGGTGGTCACTTTGGAAGGGGGCTGTATTGGGTAGAGGAGCAAAATGGCGAGGGGTAGGGGTTTCATCAAAGTCAGGAAGGAAAAATTCTGCCTGACCATAATCGCCATGGCAGAGATGTTGACCTGTATGCTTACTAATGAGGACATTACCTGATTCGTCAGTTTCAGCCAATAGATCCAATGGATTTTGGTTCACTGGAATAGTGGCGTTTAACTTTGAGTGGGTAGGATTGGGCGAATGGGCAGCTGCTTGGGTGCGAATGTTGGTCCAAGCATTGCTCTGATTGGCTGGCGTAGATTTAGGTGGGAGAGTGAGGATAGAGGTTTTGAGTGGGGCTGATTTTCCATGTGGGCCCACTGAACGAGATTGGAGGGTGGGAGGGGGCAGCAAAGCGCCCCATACTGAACCTCCAGAGGGGGGCTCAGAAGCTGCATCAGCGGATTTGGCCTTAGGGCACGCTCTTTTTGCATGGTCGAGGCCAAAGCAGAGGGAACAAATCTGCCTACCATTATTGACCCAAGCCCAAAAGAAATGATTAGGCGCTGCAGCCACACTAGCGCGGGGTGAGATTTGTTGGGCTATGGTAGGGTGGTGTGGTATGATTGTGGCTGTTGCACGAGGAGCAGCAAGGCGTTCTGCACCAGATGGAATGGCAAAGATGAGGTTGGGCTGAGTGCCATAAGCCATGAGCCCCGCGACCAACTGGTCATACAAAACCTGGGATGGAAGGTGGGATGGGAGATTTGCAAAGGATACCACTAGCGTGGTGTCTGAAGGGAGATGAGTACAGGTTGTGGGAATGGGGGTTTTTTTATAAATTAGAGGAGTTTGTGCTGCCGCTTCAGCATCCTCCTCAGATTGGAAACCAACGTTAAAGTAGCCTTTAAAAGGGCGGAAGTCTATAAAGCCAGCTGGCGCAAAGGCTGTAGTGGGTAGGTCAATAATTGCATTATCGGCATATGGGAACAAACGCCCATAGTCCACTCTGAGGCAATAGCGAATAGCAGAGCGAGGGAGGGCGAGAGGATGGGGGCGAGAAGGGTGGACGCGCGCCAGGTGGAGCGCTAAGTCCCGTGGGGGACAAAACGGTTGGAAGCAATGGGCGGGCTGTTTGAACCTGTCTGAACGCGCTTGCCTGCAGGGCGGAAAACGCTAGGTGGGGGTGCACTGCTGCCCCACACTGGGGTGGCAGGCGGCAGAGCCAAGGACATCAAAGAATAGGTTTGTACAGATGGCTGTGGATAAATAAACTTAAATTTAAAATCGCTCAAAAGTGACTTTGAGCGGTTAAAGAGAGTTTTATGATGTTGCACATCTTTCATTAGCCCAAAATCTCCAGGACCCTTAGCGATATATTTAAATATATTCTTCAATTAGAGCCTCAGCTTCATGCTGTAGTTCTGGAGTGAGTAAATCTCAAAATTCAATGTCAACTCTAGCAATTTCAGGTGGTTTTTCCAACCCAAAATCATGTAAATCCCTACATTCCGAGATAGATAAAATTTCACACACTGGAGTAGGCCGCACATAAGTGATAGGGTTATTTTAATTCAATCACAGTCCAAAAGGTGAGATTATCTAGTAAGACTATAACAGTCCCATCATAAGCGGGATCAAGGATACCAGGGAAGGTAAAGCCTCTAAATGAGAGGGATTTTGGCTACCAAAGATCTCTAACACATGATCAGTGGTTACAACTACTTTTACTCCCGTATCAATGATGACTTGAGCTTTAGGGGGAATGGTAATCGGAGAGTTGGAATATAAAGGCATTCCTTCAGAGGTGCAAGCTAAGGAAGCGGAAGACCGGTCCTAGGTCCCAAAATTCAATATCAAGATGAGAGATATAAGTAGGATATTCCAATAAGCAAACGCATCACTTGAGTTTGCCTCTGCTACTGGGGACATTTTTCAAAATTAAAGGTACTCAGTATCCAATTAAAGAAAGATAATTGTCCTTAAGACTAAAGATCGCATTAAAATCAACGAGAATTTTGGTTCCCAGAAGAAAGCCATAGCGGTTATTGTCCAACACTAAGCAAGGGCTGAAACAACCAACTTTCCAAAGCGTATTGGAAGGGAAGAATAAGCTCCAATGGATTTAGTGTATGAAGGACCAGCAGTTCCGTAGTCTTGAGAATGATTTAAGTCTGGCGCCACTTTGATTTTTTTCATAAGCCTGTACAAGATCACATTTATGGGCAATTCCGTATTGATAATAGCTAAAACTTTCACTTTGTGTACTATGCTTCCACCTGGGTCACATCAGTGCCAAAGTGTGGGATTGAAGGTACTGAGGGACTAAATGGTCAAATTGAATTAGAAGATGAAACAGAAGCGTAAGAAGAAATAGTATCTTTGTTGGCTAATTCATCTGGGATATCAAATAACAGTCTTTAGGAGTGTTAAAAGATTACAATTGAGACAAAGGAGGTAGGTCAGCACAGGGAGCCTCTTGCCCTATGCTGACTCCTCTTTTATGATTCTTCCACTTGTTTTTCCAATATTGAGTTTCCATTTGACCCACTAAACCGCAAAAGTTGCAAGGATACTTCTTGGGTTTGGGTTTTAGTCTAGGCGGCATTGCATAAAAATAGGAATGAGGGTTATTAGCAGAGGTGAGGTGCACCACACCATTAGGAATCTCCCATGAACGCCTCTTTGATGTCGAGAATAGATCTAAAATTTCTTTTAAGTGATTTAAATGTAGTAGCAACTGAGTACGAGAAGCAAACGCGCTCATCACAGCTAAAATTGCATCATCTACAGTAATAAAATTAAAGTAGCAAAAGTCTAGGCCTCATGATATATTCTCTTGGCAAAATCTTTGATTGGCTCTCCTCACTTGATTTGGATGCTCATAAAGGCTTGCTTCTGGTTAGATAGGATTTGATCACTCCCAAATTCCTTAATAAGGGCAGTTTTCACCTGAGCCCACATATTACAAACCTTAAGGTGAGGAACCATGATTACTTGAGTGAACTAGCTTAGACAAGAAGTAATATGCCGAGCTTTCTTTTGATCCGTCGCCCCATCCATTGCTCGCTCATAGACAAAATAGAAAAGAATGAATGCTACCTTCACCCAGTTCAAACTTATCCTTAAAGAGAGGGTTGAAAGCGGTGGGTTCATTTCTTAAGAAATGTACTCATGATACCATGACTGGATCAGCTTTGAAAGGGTTCAGACTCAGGGATATGGGCTTAAGTAGGAAGTTAGTCAACTTGTTGTCATAGATGGTTGAGATCATCTTGTAAATTTTGGATCCAACTGTGTAAGCCGGTAATTTGCAGGCAATTGATTTAAGTTTTATATCGCAGTGAGCATCTCTTCTTGCTTATTCTGGAATACTCCATATTTGGCAGCGAACCAATCAATGGAAGCTGTCAACATTGCAAACTGAGTTTCTTGCATAGTTTAGTTATCATTGCATAGATGATTAGCATTATCAACACCATTCAATAAGTTAGTTAGTGAATAGTCCGCGTTAGTCAAAGACCTTCTAGAGATAAAGATCATCCTTAAGCTATGGCTCAGATTTGGTTTTCTAACGCCTGCACTCTTGTTGCCAATAGACTCAAAGGTTTAGAATTGTGAACTGAAAGCGTTGATCCAGGGGGACCAGGAGGTTTGGGGGTCCTTGCAAACCACTGCGACCTGCAGCCCAGGTGGGCCTTGTTGACCCACAGGGCCTTGAGGACCTTGTTCACCAGGGGGTCCCAGGGTCACCAAAGGAGAATTAGGCGATCCCGGTGGTCCAGGAGGACTAACAGGACTGGGTCCACCTTCTCCTAATAGTATCAACAATTTGGACAAGTTGTTGAAGTAGCCCGTCGAGTTCAACAAAGCATTCCTCATGTTGGCCACAATTCTCCCAGTTGTTTAGTGATCTCATCTTCAAGGGTAGTGATTTAGTGTTGATTAGGATTAGCGATATCACTAACCTGTTGAGATACTTCTTGGCTGATGTAACCCACAACTCCATTGTCAATTCTCACCGGATGGATTTATAGCATTAATTTCTCTTTTATTATTGAGTATGGCTTCCCAATTATCCTGACCAAAGTTAGAAGCCATCTCATAAAAAGAGGATAACTGAGAATGAAACTGCTGCGCCAGGGTCAACTAGCGTTATCTCAAGATAATGTAACCCCAAGATCTGGAGTATGTGATGGATGGTGGGATGCACATACTGCCGGAGATACTGCTCTGTTTTAGCCAAACTGACTTTGGTATGTTGTAAAACCGCTTTGTTATATAAGTCCATTATATTAGCTTCAACTTTATATACTCAATCTTGGTTAGGATGGGCACTGGGCTGAATAGCCCCCTTATTAAGCCTTTGACCGTTTCTTCCACATCTGCAGATTGAAATTGATAATTATCTTGGACAGGACCCTCAATGGCCAAGTCCATAGATGCTTGAAATTGAAGATCACTTATATGAGTAGAAGGCATCTCATGCCTGTTGGAGTGTACCCATTGGGTAACACTCATTGATTCCTCAAATTAGGGGCTTTCTTCGCTAGACATAATCATCATTATGAAAGTATGTTTTTACCAGGTAGCATTGAAAGCATACCTGGCAAGGAGCACTAGTATTGAAATTTTAATATAAATTGCGATATTCAGGTGTTATAAAGGTTATGATATTATTAGTTTTGTGGCTCTAGCGAAGATAAAAACTAGGCAACGAAGTTATTAGTTCCGTTGCATTAATTGATTCTAATTGAAATTACAGAATTCTGTTATGAATAGACCAAAATTGAGCTACATAAGACAAAAATAGTGGTAATTTGTTAGTTAGAAATGAGGGATATTTATAGGGGTAGATTTAGTAGTTTTTTGTGAGGATTTTTGTACTTCAACCAAGGAAAGGTATTTCCTAATAGATGACCGATATTGCTGATTATTAATATACTTGTGATTGTCAGAACTGATAAGGTTCTTATTAGATGAGATCGACCTTCTTGTGGAAGGCTTAGCCCCTTCAGCTTGCTTAGCCCCTTTGAATTGCTTAGTTTCATCCTTCAGATGAGGCAATAACTCCAAAAGGTTGATTGTCAGTATATCTAAGAATTGGATATCTTCAATAGGATTTTTTAAATCTTATTAGACCAAGACACCAAATCTCAATCTTGATTATACTTGGTCATTGCAGTTGTATCTCCATCTGCCTTGACAGCAAGATTTTTTGTTGCCGCTTCCACCAGGCAGCTATTAGATTTGTTCATAGGTGTTTCACTCAAATGAGAGTGGCCATTCTGTTCATCTTGTGGGCCAGATTTTGACCTTAATATTATGAGTGAGTAGTCAGCATCACCACATATGCTCTTGATTTTATCCATATAAAATTTCTGCGGACTCATTAATTATAAAGGTGGGTGGACTTGCTATTTTGAGGTTTGAGCAAACTTAGTATTGGAGGGGAGCAGCCATACAGTATCCATTGAAAGTGTACCCCAAGTTCACAATCTTTTCCAGTGGTAGGGCTCATGAATTGGTGCCCTTCTTCGACCAAATTTAGATGTAGGGTACTGTTAGCCTAATGGCCACAGTGGGAACCCTTACACTTTTTTAGCTTAGTTAAAGAAAACTGATATTTACAAGCTGAAATTCATCAAAATATACCCTAATTTTCTAAATGCTACAATAAGGCTATAATTACCATTCTACTATCTAATTAAACTGATTTATGATATCATAAGAGAAATGGTTAAATTATGTAGATCTTTTCATAGCTAATTAGTATAAAACAGGCTAAGATTAGTATACTTAAAAAATAATTAATTAGAGTAAGACTAGGATAAATGAAATGTAGTTATGTTATAATCATCTAATATATAAAGTTAATTTTAAAAATTTTCATATTATAAACTTAGTTTTTATCTAATTTTTGTTAGCGTTGCTTTTATATGCTAATTTTTTATTTGCCTACTCAGCATAGCTATAATTATCCCATTGAAGGGTGATATTTATAAAATTAAAAAGCCGTTCCACGATGCCACTGCTTCCAGAGGGGGTTTACTCAACGGTCAGCCATCTCCCCTGGCCTCAAGCATTTCCATCAATAAATTTCAATAAAGCGCAACTCTCATCAAGTCATATCAAGATATTCTATCACAGCTGTATCTCCATTTTAAGCAACAAATATGTTGAACTAAAGTATAGACTTATATACAGCCCATCTCAACTGTGCACATGCATCTGCATATTATATGGGTTAATAACCTTATGCTTATTTATAAGTGATAGAGCGGTAGGAGGTACTTTTTCCTAAAGCCACTTTGTTCAAAGGAAGCTTTCTTTGTAGTTAATTTGTCTTAAAATTTCCCACTGTTTCTGGTAAAGCGGTGAAAGCTAAAATAAAAGTTATGGTACATAGTGTCCCTCACATCTTGTCATGGAATTCACCCAATATAAAAAGTACTATACTCTGTTTATTTGATTTGAAACTTACCTTATACTCTTCCCAAGACATTTTCAAAGCCAAACTTCAGCTGGCTTAAATTAATATGATTAATGTAATGGTCCAAAGCCTTTTATATTTCCCTGATACTGGTACAGGATTAGTAAAACTGACAAAAACAAAACCCCAAGAAAAGGACAATATCGTTTAATTTAAGTAAAAAAATGGGCTGCAAAATGCAGCATAAAAACCAATTAAATTTCAAGACATAGTTCTTTTGGAAATTTAGGGAGGTTTTTATAGCAAGGATTAGTAAAATATGATTCATGAGGAGGGAAACAGGCCTAAGGTTAGCATAATTATGGCTGTGCTAACATATCAATATACTATTAATCTTGTAAACAGTCTTGTGTAACTGATTAGTACAGCCTTATGCACCAACAGGAGTACCGCTAAGCTCCAGCAAGGTAGGTGCTCATAAATGGGTTATGTTAAAGATGAAAATGTTACAAATTTGGTTAAACTGGACTGTGACATCACTCCTCACAAAGATGGAGGCATCAGTGGACAGCAGCGGAGGTGAAAGGAAATGGTTATGGCCAGAAGTGCATTATCAGGTGCTTGGACCACTAATAAATTGCTCTTGGCAGCCCAGGGTCTTTGGTAATAAGGCAATAGTTGCACTGCTGATTTGTAAACATCTGCAATCAGTTGAGGTAGGAGGCTTAATAGAAGGGTGTTCGTTGTAAATCACTAGAGGTGGATGACATTATGGATATGTGCATGTCATGGAACCAGCTAATGAAATTGAGACCCACCTACGATTCAGGGTGAATGAGCACCCAGAAGACAAGCCAGAATACTGGGGCATAACCATCCAGATGACTTGAAACTGAGCAGGAAGGTAAGCAATTTCAAGATGATAGCTGATGATTGCTGTTATAACCATTCAAATAAGCAAGCAAGTTGTAGCTGCTGCGGTGACCATCAATATTGCTGCTGCCACCTCCTGAGGGCCCGCGGTGGGCCCCAAATTTTCTGGGGTACCTTGAGTTGCTGAGCATGTAAAGAAGTCACTAGACTTCATCTAGCAAAAAAGAAAGTATTTCCCATAGCAACAGTATGTCCTGACGCAGGCGGCGTCCAATTGAGGGGAGAGCCTCAAAAAACCAAAACTTGATATTCCCATCTAATGATAAGGGGTGGCAATCTTGTGATGATGGCCATTATAGTCCAATTGTTGCACAACTCTAGGAACTTGGCGCTTAGTGAGCAGCCGCTGGTATAGAAAAATAGAATTTTAACTAAGAAATTGACGTGAAAAATTGTTTTTTAAACAACAACTTTGAAATAAACTGACAACCATATCTGTGAGGGACGTTTGTCTTAAGTACTAGGGGGCTTAGGTAATAAATGGGGTTTTCATGAACCAAGGGTAGCGCAATCCCAATTGATCCCAGAAGATTGGGATTTCACAATAAACTTGATGCTGAATCGATCTTCTGCTGTCCAGCTGACTTTCACTTGAATTCGCCACTAACTTTTTCCTCTCACTGCAATTCCGCTTAGTGGATTGGCAACACTTCATCCAGTGGGTGACTGGTTGCACCCACGGCAGGCCACATAGGGGACGTTCCCACTGGGTATTAAACAGATTTGATTCCCCTGAAGACCCTGGGCAGGACCCACCTCTTTCAGCAGAAGGAAAACCCCTGGTTGGGTTTTGAACCTGGTTGTACCATACCCGGCTCCATTCTGCCGCTCCTCAATTTATTTTATTTTAGGGCTCCTGATGGGACTTAAAACTATTGCTAGGGAAAAATGCCCTTCACTTGCCCCCAAGCGGTGGCCTCTCACTGCCGCAACCTCTACACACCCTTTAATCCGCTGCACCAACTCTTAGGTGTTGAGGTAAGGAAATGGTAAATCTTGAGGGGATAAGCCATCACCCACCTCTTATCCACTACATAAGCCAAATTGTCCTGGGTCATGAGAGGGATGACTGCCTTATTTGCCCCCCCTCCTTGTGCATAATGGGAGTTTTGTGCAGTTAAGGCGCAGAGGGTGCTTTTACAGACTTACAGTGCAACCCTGACTGAGGACAGGATGTTGTGTGGGAGCGCAGTTGACACCTTGCAGCACGCAGACTTGAGACTTAGTATATTTGGCAGAAAAGCAAAACACAAGCTCTTAGAATAATGTTATGGGCTTCATCCTGTTACCTTGTCCTGTTACTTGGAAAACTTGGTGAAGCCAACCTAAGCAAAAAACTGAAATAAGGATGATAAAATTTATTTTGGTTAAAAATGGGCTGAGAAATGTGGCAAAAAGCCAATAGAATTTTAAGTTAGGATACTTTTGATCTTAAATGGAGGCCATACTAATTTTAGAAAATCAGATGCAAGTGGGGTAAAATAGCTTAAGGTAAGCAGAATTTCTGGCTACAATACCATATTAATAAAATATTAATCTGATAAACATAAGGGGCAATAATTGGTCCAGAAATACACACTGATAGGTAGTTTGACCAAGCTTACAAGGTAGATGTTAAAAGAAGGATTCGTGTTAAACATGAAAATGTCACAATAAGGTAAAACTGGACAATGATGACAAATTCAAACAGTATGAGCTTCAAAGCTTTTATCTAATGGCTAAAATGTGCAGCAAGAAAGTTATTGCAATCATTTCCCTCATCCTGATGTTGCTAATGATCTTACCAGAATCCTAAAAGTCAATCTTCTTCATAACAGCTTATTTACATCAATGTTTAACAGCATCCCCAAATATATGGACACAATTTGCTCCTAATGTTTAGCACTGAGCCAAAAAGCTAAAAGTTGTCTACTTCAAGGAACTAATAATTCTAAACCTGATGACAAGACTTAAATGTACAAAACTGACTCTTCTTCTTTTTGTGTATCTGATGCCACTATCTTATTTAAATGAGGTGAGCTTTGAAAATATTCTTTTTTAACCTAAAAAGAAAAGCACCACAAAAACAAATAAAAAAAATTCAAGAAGTCCTCAGCCAAAGCATCCTCTCAAGTTCCAACTTAGGCAACTGAGATGCAATAACTACATAAACTTGTCTCCATCTCTTCCCTTGGATGCATGGCACCCAATATTCCTGCTTTACCCACAATTTAATACATAAAGTAAATTTTGGAGGCATATAATCTGGCTTCGCCTAACCCCAATATATCCAAAATTACTCTGCTCATGACGCAATGCAATCTAGACAAAATTGTAGCTAAAACCGACATCAAAACCATAACACATATAATAAAATAAATTCTTGTGTCAAGTATGGAGCTCTAAAGGGTATGTGATATATAGATTTAATCAACCTCCTTAATTTCTGGTGCTAAGCAGCATTATAGTAAGAAAACTTAGTTAGAACTGCTGTACACCCACACATCTGAAACAAGGATAGTTTCAAGAGCAGAGCTAGGCTGAAAAGCCCAGTCTGGAACCTACGAGGTGGCTGGTCATTAGAATCATGATAGGTATGCTAATATATCAGGGTTCAGGGCTTTTAAATCCCAGTCTAAAAATTTAAATTGCAATGTAAAATCTACCTGATTACATCATGGGACTCTGAGGGACTCACTGTTTAGTAGGTAAATAAGGTGTGTGGCCACAGGATTTTCTTCCTTTGTTATCCACTTGGTATCATCACGTGAACTTTTTTATTTGTCCTAATAAAAAGATATATATTTTATGATATTAAATTTTATCTAACATGTCAAGCGTTGTCTCTACATTTTATATGCAATAAGTGAGTAACATATTATCCCTAGTATATGGTTCTATTAAACCCACTTAAGGCTTTTACTTCATTTAGTGGCTGTCAGGATTCGAGGTGATGAGGAGTTGATGTCCCAACTCCCAAATCAGGCCTCAATAGATTAGCTCTCAAACCAGCTCAAACGGAATTTTACCCTGAATTCATGAATACTAGATTTGATTAGTAAGCATCGCGCACATAAGAATCAATGGAAGCTCCTTCAGGAAACCTGCCCCCACTTCCATAATCTTAAGAGGTGCAGTCCCTACCACTGCGGTCACAAGAATAATGCAGAAAAATGAGGGTTCTGACCAGGAGGTTGATCCCAAAGGCAGTAAAAGATCCTGAATGTACAGGGACATGAAGGTCCTTGAGGCACCATGTCCCATACGCCCTAAAAATATTGATGCTTTCTAACACGATAGAGTAGTCTATAATTGTCCCAACTTTCCTTTTTTGAACTCTCCACTAATTTACAGCTTCAAGTCTATTTCTAACTTTTGCATCAGTCAATAGAACTGTTGTGCTGTAAAACTTGTGCTCACCATAGGGCTCCACGCTATCTAAGAGAAAACGTCTTTTATGAACAATGGGGAATTAAGATGTCAAGAAAGTCAACCTGATTATTGGTCAAGATGTGTCACTTGATGTATTAGTACCTCATGATATTAAGTACCACCCATGAAGCCTGAAAGTTTAGAGTTTCAGGCCACGTTCCAGTTTGATTTACCTTCCATTGATGGTGATCAATACCAGCTTCAATAGAGAACCTTAAAAAAATATGAAATAGCTACTAAATGTCGTCTATTCTGTGGAGCCCGCTCAAAGTTGCTCCTGCATTTCTTTGATGCCTTCTACAATGTGGGATTTATATAAATTAGCCCAACTACCAGCAGGAGAACAGACAGTGGAAACTGAGCACTATCTTTGAAGTTTCGTCCATCCTCCCATACATCACCTCCTACAGTTTTCAGTTTGCACCATCATGAAGTCTCCTGACAACTAGGGCTTAACAAACTTTACTCTCCCACGTTGTTAGTTTCTATAACGTGGCCTCCTCCTTCATCCACAACAATCAAGAAGTCATTGTCAATAACTGTCAATCAATAAATGAAGCCTGAAACTAGCTCACAGTGTTGGATTGCAGAATATTAGGATACCTCAAAGACCATCTTCGTCATAATGTACTACTCTCTTAGGCTTCTTGGAACAAACGCCTCAACTAAGTTGAAGATCTGGTGCAGACTCTTCAACAGCACTAACAGATGCTGGTCTCTCATGACTTCACCTCCAGTAGTGAATGTCTTGAAGGTCCCCGTGAGCCTCAAAGGTCCTCTGAACTTGTAGTGCCTACTCCTGGAGACCCCAAAGACCCCTGGAAAAAGAACGTTTTGGCAGCTCTAGCCACCTTACAGGATCAAATCCGTAATGTGGCCCAAGAATGTAAGATCAAGTATATGGAGTCCCCTCAACCATAGGATCTCAATTGAGGCCTTGTAAGATGAAATGTACAATCTTAGAGTCTTCACCAAACTTTCCAATAGTTGCATTACCAGCTCAAGAAAACCGGCTAAGGGTTCAACGGCCAATCAAACAACTATAAAAGTCATCTTTTTCTTCAGTGCGTTGACATCCAAACATTAAAAGAGCGTGTTTCTCACAGAGTCACTATCTCCTCTCTCAACCAAAACTTGGAAGATATCTAAGAGGACCTTAAGGTCTAACACAACAGTTGGATCAGCAAACTCTCCATGATTAATTGGAGACTGAAATTTCTGATCCTTCACCAATCCCTGGTGTTAATACCCTCTTTACTCCTCTTATAACTAATTAATACCTAGTTTTAAAAAGAGTTAACCTCCAGTTAAGAAAGCATTGTCTTTTTCTTGTATATATTTAAGAGTTCCTTGGAAAAGGCCACCAAAAGGCAAAAAGTGAAGCATGTCTATTACTGCCTTAATAGCACAGCTCAAGAGATTATGACTCCCCCTATAAAAGTATGCCACATATGGGAACAGGTCCATACTTCTTAGTCCAAAGCTTAGCAGCAATCAAACCCTGGCCAATAAAAAACAAAGCATTAGTGGTATCCGCCTAAACAAAGGAGAGAGCTTTGTGGAGTTCTTCAGCTATTTCTACGCTCAAGCGTAGCCCTTAGTGACCACAAATTGCACAACCTTGATTAATTACATAACTGCTGACATCTCCGCGCTGAGGTCTTATCTTGAGGTTTAAAGCACATGGTCATCCAGAAGAATGGCTTTATTTCATTAAGGAAATAAAGGAAGCGCTTAATAGGATACCTGAATTTAAGATGCATCCTAAGGCCAACGCCTCTATCTCCTCAAACCATCCTTGGGTCCATTTATCAAAAACCAGAAGAATCCTCAACCCTAATGCACTTACTGCAATGGCTTCCATCACAGCGCCAAGACATGCTGGAAACAACTTTTTGAGAAGTTGGAAAAGGGCCTTTAGCATGAAAGATGAGGCGCTCCATACTGACATCCCTACCACGCCTAAAGAATAATCATGAACTTTAACAAACCTGGAGCTTACATACCTGAAGGAAGATTTGGCAACTATTGTAATAATGAACTTGATAATGCTTACTCTTTTTCCAATGAATCTTCCATGATTCTCATGCTACCTCCACAGTATTTGAGTCTTATTTATCATGTCACTGTATGAATAATAAAATTTTGGCTCTTACCGTCATCAACAGTGGTTCCACTGTAAATGTTACTTGATAAAAACTGATAAGATTCATCAAGGTTTCTCCAGATTTGTCGCATCACATGGAATACGCACAGATGGACCTCTGTGTACATAATCCATAGGGGCCTATTCATCCCTGTCTATCTAATTTGGGAAGCTTTCTGTAAATATCCATGCCATTGCAGTGGATAACCTGAGCTATGAACTTAGTTTTGTAACAGTTTCTCCAATACTACTCCGTGGTAGTATACTATGTTGAAGGATTTCTATCCCTGCTGGAACATTAGGTTTCCCAAATATTTGAGACCCCTTGTGACTCCAAAGTGGAGGTCAAGGCTCAGGATTGACTATTAGTGAGTGAGAGCTGAATTAATTGGCTTAAGTACCATATAAGGGGCCTCAAGTACGGTTGCCCAACTACTGTTAATGGCCACGAAGACATGCCAGTCTATCTAAATAATCTGACCACTATACCTCTGAAGTCCCAAGTTATTTTCAATACCCAGTTCC
This sequence comes from Massospora cicadina, assembly GCA_022478985.1. Classification (NCBI taxonomy): domain Eukaryota; kingdom Fungi; phylum Entomophthoromycota; class Entomophthoromycetes; order Entomophthorales; family Entomophthoraceae; genus Massospora; species Massospora cicadina. The sequence goes on along the minus strand of JAKSZP010015867.1, from coordinate 5,841 downwards.
ACATTCATATCCCCTCCAGATACCTGCTGGAGATATAAAGTCTAGAATACCTGTCTACCAAAAAAATCCTAACCTGTCCAGAGATTCTAGATCTTGCCTATGATGGATCCACATCAATGTGTTTGCTAGCCTTACTGACAAACCTAGGGTAGTGGGCCCTCATAGTCCCACTACATATGTTTGCCTTCTACCATTAGAGGCTGTCTGTAATGGTTGGGTTAACTGATTGCTACATTTTAACTCAAGATCCAGAAATCCAAATCTCAAGTCAAAACATTTTTGGGATATTTTGCAGTTTATGAAGGGTCTGCGCTAGGCTGTGCCCCTCCTGAGATATCCTTTATGCTCTTAGGGGCCTAAAGAATAGTGCGAAGGGCTCCCTGGAAAGGCAACTTTAAAGGTCAGGCCCACATGATTCTGTGCTCAGTTCAGTTCTTTTCTCTTTCTTATTTCCTGCACTTATGTGGATTTCTCTGGTGGCCTCAGGGATGCCCTTGATGTGCCTGACCTGTTATCCTGTGGCAAACCTAGTTTTTTCACCTAAACAAAATGTGGCTCTGGACATCGATTGGAGGGGCTGAATCCTCTAGGGTTTTTCCCTTATGTCACTCGTGGTACCATTTTATTGGGATTTTTTATTTTTATGTTTATTTTTTAATAAAAAAATCAGGCTGAGTTTGGGGCTTAAATTTAATTTACCTGTATCATCTTTTTTTGCTCTTGAATTTTAAAACCAAGGTTGAATTGATGAGTATGATGAATTATGCACTTATCTTGAGGGAACCTCATATTAGACAATCTTTTGGCATTCATCTGCCAATCCTAAGGCAAGATGGCGGCCAAAAACTGGGGCGTTATCATCCATTACACTATCAATAATTCTCAGCATTCTCCCTATGCAAGGCTTACACCTTGCATAAGGAGAATATCAACATATTCTACTGTACGGGACTTGATCTTTAAGCTAATCAAATGGTCCCATAAATCTTAAATTAAGGTTTGATTCCCAGTCATCAATTTAGGCTTTGAATTTGGACATCACTTGAATTACTAAAAATTTGGAAATAACCATTTTAATCTATTCACAAATATTTTATCTAATTCTAAGGCCATATTCACATGACTCCATCATCTGTGACACCACCACTCTTAATATCTCTATCAGCTGTTCATTCTGGAATCTGGAAAATTAGACCTCTATACCAGAACTAATTGAAGAGCTCCTGATTGAGGTCAATACCAATTTAACAGATGTTCCAAAACTATTATCATGATATTAAGAAGCTCAGCTGACCTACCAGGTAAGACACAATGATGGGCATACTGCCTGGGGATCAGTAATTATCAATGAATCACCCCTTTGCAAAATTCATTGAATCACTATTTTTTATTTTTCTTTCAACAATACTGTCATGAAACTGATTTGACTGTATGACAATCCCTAAGTCAATATAGCGTAATGGGTAGAATCCACCAATCATAATTTTGAGGTATGATTATTTAAGCGCCTTAGGATGAGGCGATATTGGGTTGGAAAAGAATTATATTGGATCACCTCCAAATCAGGCAATAAGGTGATGTTGATGGATGACGAATCATGAGATGTCAATGTACGCCAAAGAATGAGTAGATCGCCAATAGGTAAATCATATGTTAATTTGAAAAAATGTTGAACTCTGACAGAATCTATGAGAATATGGTGGAACGAATAGTCTAAGCAAAAGGTCAGTATTGGCCAAAGTTGAGGAGATATAAGTAAACAAGAAGATTGAAAGAGGAGGATTGTTAAAATGAAGAAGTGAGTGGAGCAAAAAATCTTTTTTTTGATTTGATACTCAAATTGAAGCCAAATTTGGATTTTAAAAAAAATACAAAAAAAACCTCTCAATAAAGCCAAAACCTACTGATACTGATGCAATCAATGCCTGCTGCCCCAGCTTAGGGTAGTGGTGCGCCGCCATCTGGCATCTTTCAGCTGCCACTGAAGCGCACCTGGGCTGGCTCTGATAGCCATCCCAACGCTACTAGGCGTTATGTCCCCCCTTGGGACTTGGCCCACCACCTCACTAGCTCTCAGGCGGTGCTCCAGAGCCCTTTGGTGCTCCCATGGTGCAAATTGCATTTCAGCCTTTGGGTCAAATATGGGAATCTTTTCCCATATGCAAACGCAGCCATCATCAAGATGGCCAAGGCAGTTTTCAAACCCGCTGGCTATATTGACTTCCGCCACTTTAGGGGGTACTTTGACCTTGGCTTCTGCTCTGAAGCCAATGCAGCGGCAGCAGCCTAGCTGCAATTAATTTTTAAAAAATAACTTTGCACACCATTTGCACCCAGCTCCCAGATGAGGCCAATTCGGTGGTCCAGTTCGCCAGGTTTCCCTCTTTCCTTTCCCCCAAATGCCTCCGCCATGAGCTCATTGAGGGTTTGGCTGTTTATGGCGCAGACCCTGTGTTGCAGTTTGTGGTTCCCAATGAGTCAGATAGGTTGGCAGGGCCTCGCGCATTTGCAACAATCCACCCATTTCATCATGACTCTCACCTCGCGATTCCCCCCCTGCACCATGATCAGATCTGCCCCTGATCACCCATTCTGGGTGCATGTCAAAAACTGCCATGCCATTTGCCCCTTGTACTTTGAGCTTGACCACTCGAAGTGCAAGTGCCCCATGGTTGCCGCTTCCACTACATCTGCCACTCAGGGCTCAGGTGCCACCCCAGTGGCTGCCTCGCCCCAATTTTTTGAATGGGGCTCAATCCTCCCGCCCCTAACGTCAGGGAATTCTGGCGCTGCAACCAAAGCAGAGGCCAATCAAAATTTAAGCAAAATTAAAAATGTTGAAAATTTTACCAGATTATGGAATCCTGAGTCAATGGCTGAACCAGTTTCAGCTAAGCTGCCGTGGTTGAAAGCATGTGGCCAATAAGCTCCAGCCACAGCCCCAATTCCTGTGGCTGGCCCAGCGCTGGCTGAATCCAATCCATTCAAGGCTCTAAATGGATTGATGAGGATGAACGGCCATGCCACGTGAAACTGGATATTGTTTTGGAGGAGTTCTTTGTTGACCCTCCCAAATCGCGTTCCCACCATTTTTGTCCAAAAAATGGGTTTCCCATTTATAAAAATATTAACACAAAGGCAGTTGCGGCTGCAGCTGCCCCAGCCAACACCTTCCTCCGCCAGTAACTCCATGGGGCAATGGAGCCCCTTGTTGAGGGTATTCCATTCCCAATTTTCCTCATGATTTTGAGGAATATGTGAAGTACAAAATTGAGGAGCTTGCTTTAAGTGCAAGCTGCGCTTGCATCGATGCAGCAAAAACTTCTCTTTTTGACCCCAATTACCCAAAACCCAATGACGCATCAAGTCATTTACTTGTGTGCTGGCTCTCATCATTTTTGCTGAGCATCAACTTGCTCAGTACGTTGAGGCTATGGACACCGCCGGCCTCATTAATGAAGAAAACCCCCAACTATACCTCCTTATGCCTATGTCGCTGATGCTCCCACCCCAATGCTGTCCACCATGGTCTTCCAGCTAAAGCGGGCGCCAGACAAAAGTTTCCCCAAAGCCTCCTCGCCATCTGATATGGCTTCCTAGGCTGACAACCTAGGGGCTATATTAGTAATTTTAATTTATGATAATAACTTTATTTGGCCCTTTTGCAAATAAAGATGCGTGGCAGCTTCCCCTTTTAGGTTGGGCACCACTAGTACTAAAAAAAGAGAGTGAGCGGAGCAGAAGAAATCTGCTGTTTTATATTCAAGAAATAAATTAGTGTGGCTGAAGCGAATGCTTCATATTTTATTATAACCTTTATTTTCATCCTGTGGGCTGATGATCTCCATATCATCTGTCCATTTCTCAGTGGACTTGATCCTGAACAAAAACCTTATGGATATCTCAAAGATTCAGCCAAATTTATAACAATTGTGCTCACTACAGGGGCCCATCGATCAACAACAGAAATAAAATAAATAAAAATCCAGGTGTCAGTTAAATCACATCATCCCTGCACTGATGGGGAGTTCTTCTGGCACACTAACCCAACTGAGTATATGCATATTTTAGAATTATTTTGTACACTAAGCTTAAAAGGCAGTGTCATGATTCTGATATGACTGTATGATAAGCCCTAAGTCATTATGGTGGAATGGATAGGATTCACCAAGTTTAATGCGAGTAATGAATATTTGAGCGCCTTAAATGGGGGATATCAGGTTGTTGGTAAGTCGCCTCAAATTAGGCGATTGTAAAATTAACAAATGAAGAATTGAGAGAACTAATGAGATATGGCGAATTAAATTACTAAGCCATGGGTGCAGTAGCATCCCAAGTTGCTACAATATAGGTGAGATCAGATGATTAAGAAGAGGGTTGTTAATAGTTTAGAAGAAGCGAAAGAGCGAGGATCTGCTGTGTTTATTATATTAAATATAGAGTATAGTGGGATCAAGTGCTCCATATTATTAAATTAGTTTATTTTGTTATTTTAAAGGGCAATGATCGTCATATCATTGGTCATATTGCTCAGTGGGCTGAACCATGTGCAAATTGCCTCACAGCATATTAACAATTCCACCAATTCTATAACAGTGGTGCTCACTATAAGGGGCCCATTGATCAATCACAATACCACTAACATGTAAGACCTGGGGACCAGCCCCTACAACTGGACAGGGAGCAGCATCCCTTTTAGACCAAAAGGGGGCCAAAGGCCCAAGTGGCTCCCCTGTTGCAGTTGTGCGACCTGGTACATGTAGTTGATGAGCGCTGGGTGACTGCCCTTCCTCCTAGAGATATTCAGATATCTCTCCCCCCCCCCCTCCCCAACCCTAGTAAAATTAATAGAGGGGACCTGCCGGGAGATTATGCAGGCCAGGGGCCATGGGAGGGCCCCTGGGACCCCTCAATCACCAGGTGAAACTTACCAAAATTTTGAAGAAACAGCCTGTGCTGGTATTAGAGCTCAGTCTGCAAATTCTGGGATAATGGAGCCAGTCTGAACTGGGTGGGTCCAAAAATCAGATTGGAACTTGATTCAGGTTGAAAACCAGGTTACAAGTGACTCAGACCAGTTGCCCCTACCCCCTGGAACAGATCTGGGAAGTTCAGATCGCGTAGATGCTCAGATTGCAAGTTTGGAACCAGGTTGCGGATGACTAAGCACCATAACCACAGCCCCCTGGAATTAATCTGGGAAATCTGAACCACATGAGCAGCCTAACTCAAATGGTAAATGCCCGGATCAGTACAAATGACCTGGTCTGGCCCCAAAAATTTGGGAAAATCTGCAAAAGTTTTTTTATTTTGCCAAGATTTTTGGGCATCCCTCCACCCCCACCCATCAGCCAACCAAACCCCATCGCCGATCCCCTATTGCCCAATCCTCAGCATCCCCACTATGTGATTCTCCCAATAATTAAGGCAACTGCCCTGCCGATGGGCAGTTGTTGGTTCATTCTCTATTCTTCCCACGCTTTACGCTAAAATAAAGCTGAATACCCCAAACGCCTTGTCGTGGACTCCTCCTGTTTTCTTTTCTTCAAAATTCTGCTGATCGATCTAGCAAAGCATGCCGCCACCCAAATAATCCTCCCAATGATCACCAAATGGGTCATCTGGTCACTTGACCCTGCCATGTGGCGGTGGATCATATCCATGGCAAACCGCCTCATTCTTGAAGACAGAGTCAATTCTCTGTCTGTCTTTGCATACCCATCTAACACAAACCCACCCATACGATTTGCCATTGGGATTCCCAAGACTGCTATCCCCCCCATCAGAGCAGCCTCAGGGCGCCCCCGCCCCAATGCCCGCGAGTTTGGCCCCCACACCTGG
>JAKSZP010015866.1:0-198235 GCA_022478985.1 Massospora cicadina | reverse complement strand
ACATGAAGAGACAACCAGGACAACAGATCCACTCCTCGCAAAAGTGGACACGAACTAGACAAATTATTTTAATTTAACGAGGGTTTTGGCTCAAGGGAAGCCAGGGCTTGTTGGATTTCTGAGTAAATATCGAGAGAAAGGCAGGGAATCACAAAATCAGAATTGAAAAAAGTCTGAGACCACCAGGTATGAGCAGGAAGGGTGGGCACTTCCCAATTGGTAGTTGAAAGAAAAACACTGAGACGCACCAATACAAAACCAAATGAGAAAACTGTGGTGAGCACCATCATGGCAGTGACAAAATGCCAGCGCACTCAATTTACTAATAATGAAAGTCCCACATGGATAATTCTTATGCACATATATAAAAAGTTTGGTCAACTAATGTCAAGAGAGTGTCTGTAGCTCTCTCGTTCCCAGCAAGGTAATGTGGGATGAAAACCCATATTGCAAGGGAACTAGTCATTAGGAGAATGGGATATAAGGCACCTCAAACGGTGCCTGTACAAAAGGTACCCCAGGCAAGGGTGTAGAGCGCAACATATAGTACCAGGTAAGTGAGAAACATCACAGCTTGAGTGGACCCCAGAGGGGAGTCCATAATCAAGTGTAACTTGGCGCCAGTAGGCTTGGGTGCCTCAATCTGGAGGGGACCTGAGCGGACCAAGGGAGCACCTGGGTTTTTGGTAAATTGTGATAAAGGGTATTGGCCCACATAGTTGGAGACCTCCCCAAAGAGGTCCACCATAAAGTTCTCCCAAGGAACCATTAGCAAAACGTAAAATAATGGGTAAATTTATTTTTAGAAAGTCAACCAACAAGAAATGTTGGGTCACAAAAAACGTATTTAAAGTGGTTCAGGGAAATTAAAGTTCTGTGGAAGTGCGCCCAAGCCTTGACGCTCCAATAAATAGATGCTTCCATCTATTTTCATAAAATACACTGAAAGTGCCTTCACTCAAGTATTTGATTGAAGCCATATTTTACCCAATCTTAAAATTTCATAACTTGAATGGGATTCGAGCCCTTGCTCTCCAATTAACTGAATTGAACCATCTTTGTAATGTAAATCGTTCATTTCAGTTCCTGGGCAGAGATAAGAGGCTGGGCGTTTTGCACCCCATTAGTATCAACCTGGGCATGCTTTGCTTGCACCCAGCGTTGATCTAAGGTGTGTTTCAGGTCAGTAAGGGCCTGAAGTTTCACCTTCTGGGCCTCCTGTCGCCCAGTCTTATCTTTAGCATCAGTTCCCACTATTAAGTCATCCAACCATGACAGTTATTGGTAGACGGATCTTTCGCCTTGAAGACAAAAAATGTGCGGTGATATGCACAGAGGATATTTCAATCTAGCCACTCCCTTAGGGATTATGCAAAGCTCCTGCCTTATTTTAATTGGCAATGGATTATATCATGCAAGTTCTTTAACTCAGCTGTGTGATTGTATACCCAGATGACATAACGGTGCTTTACAAAACCTTTAGAAATCATTTAGACTACCTCAACAAAGTGTTCCAACAACTGAGAGAGATTAATATCAAGTTAAAATTCTGCGAAGTGTACCTTTTTTCAGCAAGACTAGGAATTCTATAACATGGCATATCGTGGAAGTAATTAAAAATTTGTACAATAGGGTTGAAGCAATCTCCATGATGTATGAGCTGAAGAGCCTTTGATACATACAGTAATATTAGGAATGATGGGATATTACCATCAGTTTATTCCTAACTTTACTCAACTTTTCAAACCTTTTATCCATATGCGTGACAAAAACACCCCTTTTGTTTGGGGAGTAGAGCAACAAACTGCATTCAAATAAATAAATAAATAGTTTGCTGAAGAGACAACTGATCTTTATGACATCTGAATTACAGGAAGCCAACCATCCTGTTTACTGAAGCCTTTGACTTAGCCGTAGATACATTCCTTTCTCAACTGTAGAAAATGGCATTGACCATTTGGTTTCATATCAGCAAAACACTTTTCAAAAGCTGAGCAAAATTATATTATCACAAAGAGTGAGCGCCTAGCTGTTATCCTGACGGTAAAATTTCTGGCCTTTCTGCATGGTAAAAACTTCACTGTTGTCGCAGACCACGCTTCTCTAAAGTGGCTGCAAAAAATGAAAGATCTAACAGGAAGACTAGCCCGCTGTGCTATCAAGTTAAGCACCATGACAAGATCATTGTCCATTAAGCTGGAATGAAACACATGATCGTAGATGGACTGAATCACCTGCCCCTGTTATAACTTAACAATAGTGAAGCTGAACAATTACGCTACCTACTCATGAAGCCAGAACCTTGGGATAACAAAGATGAACAAGCTCAGAAATTGCTTAAATGACACAAAAAATAAGGTTCAGGGCATATTACTTTACAAAAAGTCTTTATTGGCTGGCTACCTTACTTGTGACCTTTAGAATGAGTGTCAGGTATAATTGAAGCCCACAATACTTTAGAGGATGGAGGAGCCATAAAAAATTACAAATGGATCAAGGATTGCTACTATTAGGAAGAAATATTGGACTCTGTAGTGGAAGCCTTTGACGCTTGCATCACTTCTAAAAAGCAGACACCATATAAGGCCAAGTACAAGTATTAGCCATGACCCCTCAGCAGCCATTTCACACCATCAGTCTAGACTTCTTAGGTCCATTACCTGGATCCACAGGAGGAAATTGATACATCTTAGAAGGAATCCATGATATCACAAAGTGGGTCAAAGCAATTGCCTTTCCTGCGCAAACCGTTAAAGCTACTGCTAACTTTTTGTATCTAAATGTATTTACTAGGCATGGCTTCCTGAAGGTCCTACTATGTGATAACAAAAAGAACTCTACATCAAGAGATGTGAAAATCTTTTATTTACAAGCATGGGAACTCAACAACTATTCTCAGCGCCTTACAACCCATCAACTAATGGGAATGTAGAAAGAGCAAATGAGACATTGTTCTAAATACTATGCAAGATGGTTACTACCAATTCATTACACTGGGACAATACCTTCCAACTGTATTGATGGCTTACCAGATATGTTTTATATCGAATTATTAAAGTGTTTTCTTTAAGGCCTTATACAAAAAAGAGCCTGGAATCTCAGCTTTACTAGCTCTTGAAGTAACCAGTAATACTACCAAAGATCCTAAGAAAGCGCTTAGAAGATTAGCCCAGAATTTAGTAGAGCTTCAGTTGGAGGCAATGTCAAGTCTATCCAAGATGGTTACTAGAGAAAGTCAAGCAGTAAATGCCACTTGCCAACATTTACCTGATTTTGAGATTTTATACTTAGTCTAATATTTACTCAACAGATAGAACATAAGGAGGAAATTATATTACATCTTGTATGGACCATACACTATCATGTAAAAATGTGGAGATGAATACAAAATCAATTTTTGAAGACTGGAGTAACAATCAAGCACGTTCATAGCTGATTCCTGAGTTGGTACTCTCCAGTCAATATTGTTGAAGGGGGTGATGTTAGTATTCTGATATCATACATGATGGGAAATATATGAACCTTTTGATTCCCTCAGCTGAATCAATACCTAGACCTGAGAAGGGGTTAATGTATTACCTTAATAAATTACACAAAGAAATCAATAATCAGAACAGCTCTAATCAACTCAAGGAAAACTCTAATGAACTAAGTAGAGCCTAAAATACCTTGAGATGAATTCTTGCCTCATCAAAATGACAGACCATCTGAAGATCAGGTAATTGCTACATGTAGTGTCACTCAAGGCAGCAAATTAAAACAAACCTGAAAAAGGGAAGAATCAAGAAGCTGCCAAATGATCAACCTAAGTGATCTCACTCTAATCTGACTTGGGTATCCTACTCACCGTTTCTGCCACATATAAATTATGATACAAAGGCATTATACCATCCAGAATGTATAGCCTGATCAATACCCCTCTTCCAGATGTCACACCCTATTAATATTATTAATTCTTTTCCTTTTGGGGTTATATATTGTTGATTGCGACATATAAAAGCCCCTATTTATTTAATTTATTGCGGGGAAGGCCGACCATGGGATGAACACTTCTGAATATGACTCAGAAGAGACAAAACTTAGTACCAGGGAAGGCACCCCAGAGAAGCGATGCTATCTCTTGTTGCCAGTGGGAACGCCACTATGGGGAGGGGGAGGCAACGTGTGGAGGGGCCGTAGCCACAACTGAACACGTGTGGAGGAAGGGGTCTGATTTGATGAACCAGACTGGGAACCAGGAGGAGACCAGCTGTCAGCGATGCAGTGGGAGGTATCCAAACATACGCTTAAAAGTGGTCCACCAAATGAGACCAGAATCTGTGGACAGCTTCTGGGAGGGTGGGGGTGGAGCCTGCGATGGCATCTAAGACAATCGTGTGGATGGTCCACATGGCGATTGCAACCACTAAAGCACAGAGGGAGGGTGGAAGAGAGGAGGCCATTGATAGAGCAAACATATCTCTTGACAGACTGAAGGGATGCGTTTGATCCTGGCCCAGCAGACGTTGAATTTCGCGCCATATCACTCTAGAGGTAGGGCACTTCTCCAGGCGGTGGAACAGCGTTCCATACTGGCCACACACAACACAGGATGAGTGTAAAGCGTTAGAGCGCTCAGCTGTATGATACACCCACCTCAGGCAGCGCCACACATGGGAGCGGACTTGAGGCTGCAACAGAGGATGGTGTACGTATTTCCAGATAGTTTTTTGGGTCTCAATGGAGTAAGGGATGTCCATCATGTCCAGGTAGTCCACCCTGGATAGGACATGGGGCCAAATGGGGATCATGCCATCATGGATGGGTAGCCCCTGTACCTCTTGTGTGAACTGAGGAGAGGGGAGGCCTCTTTGAGTCGTATGTCCGCTAATACAAATTCTCCACTCAGCGCTCTGCATGGACAGTAGGATTTGTTTGTAGTGGGTTTTAGTCCCGTGAGGACCTGTGGCCGATGTGTGTAATGCGAGGTATTTCATCAGGGAGTGGGGGTTTGATGGATTGTTGAGGCCCAAGGCGCGGGAGAAGTTGGAGCAGGCTGCACGGGACCAGTGTTGGGAGGGGATTGTAGGGGCAGTGACGGCTGCAATCCAAGTGCCCAGGATCTTGGCAGCATGGGCTTTGAAGTCAAGCAGGCCCATGCCACCTTGATGATGAGGGCCAAACATGACCTCTAGCCGTACTGGTGGAGGGCGGCCTGACCAAAGGCCATCCTTGCAGCAAGGCATACAAGGATTTGAAGAAGCTTGGGGAGAAGGGGATGGCGTGGGCTCCAAACCAGACTTTGGAGAGGAGCATAGAGTTGTCTAAAACAACCCTGCCAGTGAGGGAAGTAGGGTGGGCTCTGAGAGAGGCGATTCGCTTCATCACGTTGTCCAGAATATGGCACTCCATTACTGCTGACGCATATCCACCTGCCTCCATCCACACACCCAGATGGCGTACCAGTCCTATGGTGGGACGTGGCACAAAGGGGAGCACCAGTGGGGCGGTGTGTGTTGAGTTAGTGGGGCGAGGACATGGGCGAGCAGATGGGCCGGGTTGGGAACTAATTGTTGGGGTCCAGCAGTTCTGAAACCAACCAAGGAGGATGATTTCGGTTTTGGAAGCGTTCAGTGCCACGTTGCTTACCTGGGAATACTCCTGGATGAGAGCTTCAAGCGCGCATGCATCTTGATTATTAGACACCCCAACCACACAATCATCTGCGAATGCCATTATTGTGACTGGGGTTTGGCCTGGCACATGGACCCCAGTGAGTTGGGCATTCACATTTCGCAGTAGTGGGTCAAGGCTGAAGTTGTATAAGAGTGGGCTGAGGGGGTCCCCTTGTCACAATCCCCTTTGAGGGCGGACTACTTCCATTAGGAAGCCAGGGCCACGTACTGCCATTGTTGCCAATTCTGTGAGCAGCATTACCCAATTGATGAAGCGAAGGGGTAAGCGGAACTGATGGAGGCAGGCCCTGAGGTATTCCCAATTTACTCTATCATAGGCCTTTTGTTGGTCCAAGAATACAAGTGCCCCAGAGGCTGTGGATTGACATATATTAGCCACAGAATGCACGTTATCCCAAATTGACCTTCTGGTTATGAAACTGAATTGTTCTGGGAAGATGGTGGCAGATGCTACAGTCCCTAAACGGTTAGCCATGATTTTTGTTAAAATTTTAGTGTCTGTGTTTGTTAGAGAAATGAGGTGCCAGTTGGCTAAGTCTAGCTTATCCCCTTTCTTGAAGAGTGTGACATAAAGGCCTCATGTCCTCCTGGTAGGAGGCGCATTTCCAACAGGCTTTGGTTAAGTGAAGCGAGCAGCAATGGGGATATATATTTGAAATACTTTTTGTAGAACTCATATGGAATACCATCTGGGCCTGGGCATTTTTAGTTTGGTGCACCGCAAATGGCTGTCCATACTTTGGTTGGAGTAATCAAATTCATTATTTCTGGGTATCAGAAAATGGTGCGGATGTGGGCTCAGTCAAGAAATTCCACCACTTCAGCTGGCTAAATTGGATTGGATTGGTACAACTCAGAGTAATACTTTTGTGTTTCAATTGCCACTTCAGCTGGCATATCCACAATGGAGTCATCCGATCTTCGCACCTGTGTGCAGGCCATGCTCTGGCATGGTGCAAAATTTTTTTTAAAGAAATGTGTGGTGCACTTGTCACCTTTTGTGATGTGTGTGGCCCTGTACTGAACACAAACCCGATATTTGTGTTGCCTTTTGAGTGCATTGAGGTGGGCGGCTGCCTCCGCCCACTTCTGGCCCCATGCAGAGCTGTATCCTGTAGCTGGGATGTTGGACTCCAGGTGTGCCAACTCTGCCAGAGCACGCGAAATGACCACCGATGTGGCTCTTGAGCATCTGGAGGAGAGATGGCGAGAGTAACAGATGGTGTCATCTTTGAAAGTTGCCATGTGGAAATGGGGTCCACGCAAAATGGTGCAACAAACTTTTTTGCCAAAGTTGCCACTTCCACCCACATGGAAAATCCTGGCGACGCGAGCTCAGAGGGGTGGATTTTGCACCAATATGGGGCCTTAGCAGCTGTGACAGGTAGGTGGTAGGTTAATGAGACCAGACGGTGGTTGGAGAATTCCATTTTTGTTGTTTTGAAGTGGGAGATGTGGGGTTGGAATTTCGCCAGCGTTAGGATAAGGTCAATGCAGGTCATGGACCTTAATTGGCCGTTATGGATGTGGGGATGCATCATTTATTCAAGCAGTGGGGCATGTCATGGCAGCGCATCCATTAACCCAAGGGTGGCCTTTAGAATGCGCAGTTCTACATGACCCTGGGGGGCGTGGGGTGAGGAAGGCCACTGGTCCATTGGTGTGTTTAGCAAAAGTTCATGTCACTGACTAGGAAAGAGTCTGGGGGTAGCGGGAGGGATTTGACTGATGAGAAAAATTCCCAACGCTCACATGTACCATTTGGGGCATAGATGTTGATGATTGCATGTGCTACGTCAGCCCATGAGAAAGTGACAACAAGCACTTGGCCATTTAGGAATGTTTCAGAGGATAAAAATTTGAAATTTTTTTTTCCAAATTAGCACCCCACTGTGCTTCAACCAAAAGGATAGGGATGGGAGGAGCATTGTTTTCCAAGCTTCCTCGGAACCTTGTGGACAGTGGGACTCCTGGATGGCCAGGATATCCACAGGTAAAATGTGTTGTAAAAAACTCAGTTTCTTAGCCTGGGACAGGGAGGCCTTGAGTCTGACAATGTAAAACGTCCCTAAAGTGAAGGTTTCCTCCATCACACCTTAGGTGTGAGGGGGTGGGCACCCAGGCCCACCAGCCTCCTCTAGATCCCCATGGGCCTTCACAGCAGCGCAGGTGTTAGCAGCAACACTATTGGGGTTTTTGTTAATTTTGTGGAAAGAGTTGCATTGGCTTTAGCCTTTGCTTTTTGTTTTCCCAATGTCGGACAAATTTTTTGCAGTGCAGATGAGTTTGGTGCACCATTGTGCGGGTCAAAAAATTTTTTTCAGTTGGGATGGGTCCCAAATCAGTTTTAACTGGAGCTTGGGTGCAACGATTGGGTGATATTGAATCCCCCATCGGATCCTCAGATTGATTAGCCCGCTCAGCATGGGCTTCATAATCTGATTGGTTGATGGAACCCCAAGTTGCTTCCGCCGCAAAGGTTTCCATGTCCTCCTGGCATTGTGAGTGTGGGATAGCGGTGGTGGCTTTGGCTGCTTCCTTGGCTGTGGCCCTGTGGGCCTTATTGGCCTTCTTCCGCTCTTGTGGGGAGATAGGCTTTACCAGTAGGTAGCAGCCTTGTGCTCCCCATGGGAAAGCCTCTTTGGTGCTTGCGGTTGGTTCATAGTGCGCCTCTCCGCTGGCCATGGCCGCCAAGGGGTGCTCTTGGAATGTGACGCCCTTCTTGGTGGGGCATGCATGTGCCTTATGGCTGAACGCATCACAGTGGGTGCAGATGGGGGGCGCGCTGTTCACAGTTACCCAGAAAGGGTGGGTGGTATGCCCTTCAATGTTAATAAAAGTGGAGTGCAGGATCTGGGTTAGGTCCTTCACAATATCCTCAGTTGGGGTCAGAACTGCGATGGCTTTGCCAGTGCACAGGTGTGGCATCATCGTGAAGTGTTGCATTTGAAAAGATTATATTTTGTCATATATGGCGAGGCCATCTTTCAGGTGTTGTTCCAAAATGGCACGTTTTACCGTAGTTGGCATTAAGTCAAACGTGAGGAAAATTTGGTTTGATTTTGTCCATCTGGTGCATTTGGTTTCAATGACCCATTGCCCTTTGGGGAGGTCAACCACTACACACACCGCCGCAGCCTTGTCTGCTGCCTCTTTGCTTTTGAAACCTAGGTCCAGCCAACCGTGTGACATGGAGTGAGGTGCGACATACACTGCGGTCAGGAAAATTGTGTGCACATCTTCACAAAATTTTTCCCATAAGGCTATTTGTTGGATGTCCAGAAACACACGGACTCTGAATTCCACCAATGAAAGTGGCTGGGAGTGCGGCGTGTTGATGTACTGGTTGCATCATGCTTGCCATGCGAGTATTTCTGGGGAAATAGTGACCGCCAGTTTTTTAAAATTTTTTGTCTATTCCGCCAGTTTTTCAAGGGCGTTTTTGAACGTTGGAGGCCGCAGGCCTTCCACCTGCTCCTCTTACCTTACTTGCCCAACTACTCCCTGACATGGGCGCAGACTAATCTCCTCTGTGAGATTTTCAAACTAGATTCAGTCTTGAATTGAATAGGTTGCAAAAGTGATTGCAACAAGAAAGAAAAGTTTTAAAAGCCCCTATTTATATTATAATAAAGTTACTTTATAAAATTTCTATAACCCTATATGGTACTTGACTTCAATATTTCCATTTTGCCATACCTACCATAGACTAGATACTCTAGCTGATGATACATAAGCGGTGACTTGGAACTCTTTTAAATTATAAATTTACTTGTCATGCAATTTTAGTCAGCTTCAATTATTGTATGTTGGGCTTCTTTGGCATAGCACCATTAAGCTTAAAAATGGAAGTCCTACACCCCACTTAGGTAAACTCTTAAGGTTTGATTGTAAAATAGGACAAGGGTGACTAATCCCTTCAATTTCAATAGAAGCAAAGGTACTATAAAATATACAACTGTACAATATTCTGTCTTTATGATATAAAGGGGGTTTACAAATGGTATTTCATTGCTCAATTTTTAGCTGGCACAATAGTGTGGCATTAATCACCCCCACAAGAACTTTAGCCTTTTAGGGCTGACTTCTAAATTTGTGGGTTAAAGCACCTTAGTCAGCCACAGCAGGTAAACCTTTACAGCTAGCAGTCACCAATTGGTAGAAGGAACCAAAAACCCATTTACTGAAAGCCTCATTGACCAGAATAACTTACAAAATACCATCAGAAAAAACGTTATGGCGCTTTGGTACCTCCAGAATATGTCCCTAATTGGTCAGCGCATCAATCCAATTGATCCAAGGTATAATTGAGCTTGCAGATATTCAGCCTACATCTGAATTCACCTACTAACATTAAAGGTGGATGAAGATTTTTTAGAAATATGCCTACTCTTAGTAGTGATTACCCGATGTAAACTTTCAGCTATGTGGTTTACTTTAGCTCTCTAGTCTGCTACACAGGTTTCTGATATGTGCTTTGTATAAATTGTTGATAGTAATCAATTGTGTGGCAATAGTTTGATGACTATCACCTTAGTTGAGTTTATCACGGCCAAATTGAGTATTATATCCAATGCTAGACTGGTGCTTGTCCTTTTTAATTTAAAGGTATTTTAGAACGCATTAGAACTCCTCTCTCTGACTCTTTCTTATGGTAAAACTTTGTCTATTATATTGTTCAGAGGTTCTTCTCTTCTCTCTTAACGCAGAGTCCACGGAGATCATGATAGCTATAAGATAGAATGGGGGTATACTATCCTTAAACTCTAGTCTAGATGGTGAAATACACTAAATGTATGATCGTCTAAATTACTATATATGTTTAAGTTTCTATGGAGTTGGATATGGACCTTAAAAAAGCTATGGATCTGCTTTATTTAATAAGATACAAAAAAAACTTATAGGGGATATTGGTGCCCAAGTCTTCTGTTGGCACCCTCAATTGGAAATGACAGCCATTGCTAATGAATTAACCCTCCAAGAAGCATTTAACTATGATCTGCTTATTGGTCGAGTCAGTTTTTACTACCAACTATAAATGTGATCTCTTATGGTTGAATTGAGGAAGGTGTCCCAACACCTTTACTCAACCCCAGCATGCTACCTTTATTAAGTTGGCAACCTGATTAGGTAATGGAATCTTTAACCATAAATAGCAGGTCACGTTACCTAAAAGGTTGACTTGCAAGTTGCTATCAGAGGCTTTACAACTGCATAGAAAACCATAAGTCCCTTAGTTAATTGCAACAACCTGTGTTCAACTTCTGAAAGTTAATTAAATTATCAATATCTTGAAAACAATAAACAAATTAAAAGTTTATTGTTTGGGGATCATCCCTTAATAAAAATTAGCACCCAGCAGGATCAAAACAGAGGATTATTAATGGTCATTAAGAATAACTTTCAAACGATATTGTTTTTAACAATAACTCCAACATCACTAGAGGGCTTCACCTCATAATGGCAAGCAGAAGATAGTATAATCAATTATTCTAGGTTTATGGGCATATTTAAATCCCAAAGCATCCCCCACTTGACCAGAATGTTCAGCAATGAAGATTTTTGGAAGAAGATACCGCTTGAATTTCAGCTTGAGTCCACCAACATGTTTTAAAATTGACTTCTCCTAGTCCATCTCTTTTTTTCTTGCTCAATGCATCTATGTGTAGACCTTCTTCTTAGCGCGTTTTATTTTTTGTGTCCTTCTCACTTCAGCCTATGTAGAGCGCAGTTCTATGGCCCCATTCCATAACAGACTGTTACAGTTTTTTTGATAATATGTTCTAAAAACCAGTATTACCCCAGGGTGGGCTTTTATGACACCCTATCATTAAAGGATCTTCTCAGGCGGCTCCCCCAATTACTTGTTTTCTGTACTCATCCAGTCTGGACTCTCCATCTTTAATCAAAGCGGATACTTCTTAGCTCATTTCTGTGGAAACTCTCTATGGAAGATCCAGTTTAAACCTGGGATGATCTGCCAAATCATATAAGGGAACGCCACCAGATGATTTTGATGGTGGCAACTTAAAATCAATAATTCAATATATTTTTTACATTTTCTTATATTGTTTCTCTATGTCTTTATCTTGTATTATAATTTATATCTATTTCTTATGTTTCTTTTTCTCTTTTTTGAATGTGGCTTAACCTATAAGTAGGGAAAAGATCCATCTTTAAAAGTCTTCTACTATGATTCAGAGATTTATTTTTGAGATCAACCAGCTAAAATGGTTCAACAGTCTCTTTTTGAAGGCTTAACTAGTACACCTGCAACTTAACTTATTGATAGGTACATTGGTCTCACGCAAATATAGCAATTTTCCCCTAGATCCAATACTTTAGGTACTTAGTATAGACCCAGTTCACTATATGACCATCAAAGATGTTCTCTATTCTATAGGCATCAGTCTCTGATTTGGTAATAATCTTAAATGGACCCAACCATAAAACGACCAGCTATTTTCTTCTCCAAATATATGGGTATCGCAATAAGCTACCCTATCCCCCACAATGTACTCTTGCAGAGCTAGTTGATTCTTGTTGTCCATGTTCTTTGCTTTATTCTTTTCTTCAATGTGGTATCAAAAACCTGTGATTGTAGTTTAATCATAATACTTGCCATTTGATTTAGGTTTTTCTCAGCACTTATCCCCAAATCTGATTCCATGGCAGTATATAAAATTGGCAGTAGTGCGGCGTGTCATCAATATAAGAGTTCAAATGGCGTTTTCACTTTTATCATATGATAACTAATATATACACAAAGATAATTGACCTTGATAAGCTTTTAAGCAGAAGTTTTCTCCACTACCAATCTTTGCAGCGTCATAGCTAGGGTTCCAATGACTCTTTATACCATTCCAACATTTATAGTTGATAGGGATCTGACACCAATCCTCAGATTCTCATTAGTTTGTTCAGCCTTGGAATCACAGGGTATAAAGTTGGTTCCATTGTCACTTAATATTACTTGTGGGCATCCATACTGGTACACTACTTGGTCCAGTATGAATCTTGCCATGCTTTTATCATCTACTCATCTCAAGGCCCTCATCTCAACTCATCTAGTTTAATGGTTAATCATTACTATGATATTCTTTACTCCCCTACTACTAACACTAAGTGGCCCCATCTATAATATTGACACAGTGAGACATGCAAACCCAGGGCAATCTAGCTCGGTATACCACCAATCCTTGTGCAACTTATGGAGTTGACATACCACACAACAGTCCAGATAATCCACTACATCATAGTTGTTTGATTTCCAGCAATATTACTGGCATAAATGGTCCATGGTTTTTCTGAGGCCACCATGACTGACGACTTTGTGCATGGCTTAAATAATTTCCACTCATTCTGACAGTTTAAAAGAGTACCATTTTCTGTTAATTGACTTGTATAGCTGTACATTCTTTAATTTTGTGTTTTCCCTCGCTTTTCTTTGGCGCACTTTGAATCTAATGGAGTTAATAGCCAAAATTCTTTGATCATCCGCTGAGTAATTCATCAGCTTGATGGTACATGACTTGAACAGCAGGCGATCTTTATAGTCCATCAGCATTCTGATGTGCTGCTCTTCCTCAATGTATAATTTCAAAATCGTAGACTTGTATTTTCAGAGCCCATCATGCTAGTCATCCTTCTGGTCCCTTAAGTTTATGTAACCATCATAAAGACATGTGATTAGTTACAACTCTTAAAATATGTCCCATGAATATACAACTGATATTGTTTGCAGGCATAATCACCTCAAGTAACTTGTGCTCTGTCATGGTGAAGTTCCTTTCCGCTGGCATTAAAGTTCTACTCACATATACTACTACATGCTCTTCCCCATCATCACCTACTTGACTTGAAATGGAAATGATCTCTGCTAGTTAGGCATCAGTATGTATAAAAAACTACAATTGAAATTTGAGTATTTCAAGATAGGACTAGTCATTAGGTATTTTATTAACTCATTGAACTATTCTTGAGCCTTCTCAGCCCATATGAATCTTTTTTGGATCCCTCAATAATTGAAATAGTAGGTAGTAATTTCAGAAAAATCCTTTATACTTTGCAAATAGTAGCCAACCATCCCCAAGGAAAACTCATAAGTCCTAAAGGCTCTTTTAGATTGACATCCGCTCAATGACTGAAATTTTCTGCAGTTTTGATTGCAATCTGTTGGAGCTTACCACAAACCCCACTTATTCAAGCTTTTTTTAAGAAATGGAATTTCATTGGTTTAATTTATAAATTCAACATTGCTTGGTACTTGAATACTTCCTCCAAGTATCCCAGGTGATCAGTAAATGTCCTGCTGAATATTTTAATATTATCTAAGCATACCAAAACACAAGACAACTTTAAATCACTCAGGATAGAGTAAATTGCCCTCTGAAACATCATTAGTGCATTACACAATCCCTGGGGCATTGTCATTGGCTGAATTAATTATTATTTGGTAATTATTGCACATTTCTCTTGACCTTCCTTTGTCAGGTTTATCTGCCAATGTCATGAGATTAATTCCATCACTGAAAAATAATTGGCTTTATCTATGGATCAAGCGCACCATCAATCCTTGGCAGCAGATAGGCATCCTTTTTAGTGATTTTATTCAACTGGTAGTAATTGAGCACCATGTGATTTGATCCATCCTTTTTCTTTACAATGAAAATTAGACTCACTCATGGACTTGACAACGGAATGAGAACCATGCTCAACCAATAAACTGATTTCTTTGCTAACTACTGCTCTAGCAGCCTTGGACCAGAGGATAGGTCTCATTCATATTGTCAGATTTTCCCCAATGTCAATTGTATGTATCCCATCTTTAGCGCATCTGAGGTCATGTTCATATTGGGCAATTGTTGCCCAATATCTTCAAATAATCATAGCACTTCTTCTTGATGTCATTCTGATAACTCAGCCAGGTGCTCACATCAACAATTACATTAATTTTTTTGAAAGAATCGACCAGTAATTCCATTACTGTTAACATTCCAAAGTCATGAAACTACATGATTTTCGCCATTAGGATTCTATGCACAAATGTAAGACTTAATTTTTTCTATTTTTATTGGGATTATACCCAGATTGGCCAGTAGAACTCATATTTTGCCATGTCAAGGCATTATTTTCCTCAGTTCTACCCATGTTTCAGGATAGGTTTAAAAACCCTCACTAATTCCTCAACTCCTAATTTCCAACCTTGGTTACTAATGGAGAAACTGGTGATGAGAAACTCATCAAGCCAAATATGAGCAATTAAGTCTATCCCAATTAGAAAATCATAGAAAATTCAATGGCTCATCAATTGAAACAATTTAATTTAAATATGACTACCAAAAACCTATAAGTATTTGAAACTTTTATTAATAAAGGGTAGACTTTATTGGTACTTTTATCTATTATTGAAATTCAGCCCTCTCTTTATTATTTGGGACTCCAACTAAGTAACTTTAAGAATACTTGACACTTTTGGCATGTAATACAAAATGCCAAAAGTGGAGCTTACTACAGGGGGCCCTCAAGTTACAATATTGTGAAACCATCTATCACAAAGTTGGACTCTCGTTTTTTACCTGAAGATTCTCATAACAATGAGATTTGCAGTATATTACAATGGGCTTGGACTATTAGGACTGAGATTTTAAGGACTCCATCCATGTCATGGTCACATGACATCATAGTGAAGACCATCCCAAGGATAAGGCTGGGCGCCAGGAGGCCCAGAAGGTGAAGTTGCAGGCCCTCTCTGACCTTAGGCATACCCTAGACCAACGCTGGGTACAGGATATATATGCCCTGGTTGGTACTAATGAGGTGCCAAATGCCCGGCCCATTACATTGGTCCAGGTGTTAAAACGGATGGTCTATCAAATTAACGCAGACAGTTCCATTCAGTTTGTCAAGGAATGGGGTTCAAAACCCATTCCATTTACAAAACAATGCATTTGGGTCGAATCCAGCTTCAATTGATCACTTGAGTGAAGTTGGTTTTAACATATTTAACCAATTCAGGTGTAGCATTGGCCTATTGGTGGGTCAGTGCTTGGGTCCATTGCAGCAAACCCATTATTCCCCCAATGTTGTTTAATTATATTTTTCCACCAACATTCCTTGTTGGTTGACTTTTCAATAAACAATTTCCCCATTTTACCATTTTATTTATGATTTTTTGAACAATCCTGTGCGCAAACCTCTTTGAGGAGGTTTTGTGCTCCATTAACTTTGCCATTTTGAACATAGTAAGATTATCACCTCGTGTACCATTGGTTTGCTCAGGTACCCTCTAACCTGGGTCATTTACTCCTTCTCTCCATGTGCACCGCGACGTTTTGGGCTGGTTACTTATCACATTTCTTTGCTTGAGTTATTACTGCTTCAGCACCCTCTGGTGGGCACTAGTAGCATAAGTATCAACGTCTAGTTTCCATGCGTTGGCTTTGTGCACCATGCACCACCACGCTGGAAACAGGAGAGTTATAGACACTCTCCTTACAATTTTATGCTGAGATTTGGAGCCAATTTGGAGTTAATGTTCCCAATCTAAGTCTTATTTTAAATTTTCAAATGCAACTGGAAGCGTTATTGGTAGAACCATTCAGCAACTCACCGAAGGATTGCTTTTCCCTGGGATCCGTTCTAGCCAGTCCGGGGCCAGTGCTGTGCCTTTATGATGATAGACTTATATCAAACATATAATTGTATGGGATTAGTACTGGGCTATATTTGCAACAGTTTGTGCATCCCACTTTATACCACTTATTACAAGTATTGGGGATCCATCATCAAGGGATAAAAAAGTTATTAAAAGATCTTCAATCCCTGAATAACTATGTCTTTTCATTTTATATTTGTGCTTCTAAGTTATGCAG
Source organism: Massospora cicadina (assembly GCA_022478985.1). NCBI lineage: Eukaryota > Fungi > Entomophthoromycota > Entomophthoromycetes > Entomophthorales > Entomophthoraceae > Massospora > Massospora cicadina. The sequence goes on along the minus strand of JAKSZP010015866.1, from coordinate 181,686 downwards.
AGATAATCACGATGCACTATTGACAATTCCAATCTTATTATTGAAGTTCAACAGCAAGTTGCTCAACTAGATGTGACTATCCTTTCATCAGCTCTCAATTAATATAGCGATTTCAAGAAACTTATACAGAATGGAAAAACAATCTTACCCGCATAAACAATCAAAACTCAGTCAATGAAAGAAGAAAATAAGTATCTTCTCCTCTGAGTAAAACAATTAACTCTGAAAACAAATAAAATTTAATGAAGTGGAAGAGACCCCTTAATCATGGGTTCATCTAGAATTTAAGGTTCTCCAGGATGAACAGGTTTCCCTGGACCTATTTGGCCCAGTGGGCCTGTTGGACCTAGCGGACTGACTGAACTCTTGGTCCTATTGGACCAACAGAACCCTGTGGACCTCCTTTCCGAGAAGGACCACTCAGATCACCCAGACCCCTGGTTTTGTGGAACCTCTGGGCCCTCAGGACCATTAAAAATCTCAAGCGCCTTGTAATCTAACTATTCTTTTGAAAAATAGCCCTAAATGACTCACTGAGATTATTAAATGGTTATGAATCCAATTTCATGAAGTAGCTGAAGAGTGCTACCTAACACCAGATGGTATACCTATCAACCCCTTTTATACTTAAATTCTAAATTCAATAGATTGAAAAATTTGGACAAATGGACTAAGGATTCTGATATCTTGTTACAGAAGCTGGAAGCTAGGAATATTATTTTTCAGATGAATCTTGATTCCTTGGAACTCCAATTCCGGGCGCAACAGGAGCAAATCCTTGAGTTATTCTAAAAAACTGTATGGTAAAGTAGACAAAATGAACTAATGGATCAGACTAGTGAGGTCCATACAGAGATTACCATTTTGAGCCAACAATATTATTCTGTAACTAGTTCTTATGTTTTCACTCAACTTAAGCAACCCTGTGTTATGGTCAAAAAGTCCCAGTTTTGACTGCCATATTGCCATGGCAGATCAATTTGACAACAAACTATTGTCTGATATGAGGTTCCTTCAAGGTAAGCGTTTCAACTCATCATACTAATCAATTCAACCTCAGATTTAGGGAAATTTGAAGGTAAGAATAGATGACACAGGTAAGCGAGAATTTGACACCATATTTCCTAGTTTTCTCTCTTTATGAAAAAAAAACACATATGAATTTAATCCTGATAGTATAATGGCACCGCAAACCACACAGAAAAAACCCAAAGTTATTTTGGTGTACTGGAGCCCTAAAAACCAAACTTTTTTATGAATACAAAAACTAGGTTTGCTGTGGGATACCAGGTAAAACAAGGCAAGGGTGGCTCTGAGGCCACCAGAGACCCACACAAGGGTAGGAAATGAAGAAGAATTCTAAATTGAGTTCAGAATCATGTGAGCTTGACCTTTTAAAAAGCCCTTCTGCGGAGCCCCTTCAACATTATTCTATATGCCCCTAAGAATCTAAAGAATAGCTTGGGAGGGTCACAGCCCAGCGCCAAGCCCCACATAAGCCACAAAACCTTAAAAAAGCGTTTCAACTTGAGATTTGGAAATCTTATCTTGAGTTGAAATGTAAAATCAGTTCAACCTGACCGTTACATCACCCCCACAAGAGGGTGCCTATAGCAGGGGCAACCACCCAGAGGGCTTCCACAACAAAAACAGAGCTGGAACCAGACTGCAAGAGCCAGTCTACCTTGTGAGGGGAAATATAACCAACATAGGGCTAATGGTTATCCCACGCAGGGTGGGTTGACCGTGGGGTGAGAAATCCTGCTGGGCCAGGTTCCCTTGGTGCTAGCCAGATCCCTGGTGAGGGGAAAGCCACACTAGGGTTTTGTGCCAATGATTGCTTCAGGTCTATGGTTGGCCATCAGTCACTGGCCCCCCAGTGCTGGTTACTTGACAACCAGGACCTGAAGTGACCACTGAGGTCAGCTGAACTAGGGATCTGGTGGCGTGCTACCAGCTTAATGAGTTCAGAATAATATAACAGTCAAAAAAATCCCAGTTTTCAACCACCACCTTGCTATGGCAGATCAATTTGATGCCAAACAATTGTCTGATATGAAGTTTCCTTAAGGTAAGTGTTTTGACTAATCATACTCACCAATTCAACCTCAGATCTAGAAAAATTTTGAAAGTGAGAAGAGACGACACAGATAAGTGATGATTTGACCCCAGAATTAACTTTAACTTCTTTTTTATGAAATAAACATACAGACGAATTTAATTACTATAGTATATTGGCACCACAAACCACATATAAAAAACCTAAGTTATTTTGGTGGACTGGAGCCCTAAAACCAAATTTTTTTGTTATAGATACAAAAATTAGCTTTGCTGCGGGATACCAGATAAGACAAGGCAAGGGAGGCCAAGGCCACCAGAGAGACACACACAAGGGTGAAAACAAAAAGAATTTTAAACTGAGTTCAAAATTATTTGGGCCCAACCTTTTAAGTTGCCCTTCTGGGAAGCCCCTCCCACACTATTTTTCAGACCCCTAAGAGCATAAAGAATAGCTCAGTAGGGGCACAGTCCAGCACTGAGCCCCGCATAATATGAAAAACCTCAAAAAAAGTGTTTTGACTCAAGATTTAGAAATTAAATCTCATGTCAAAATGTAACAATCAGTCCCCCCTGACCATTACACCAGGTGTAGATGTCCTATCAGCTAATGCAATAATGAGTTTATACCGGAGTTTATGGATAGTATTCTTCTGGGGAAGGCAGCATTTTTTCTTTTCTTTATTTATATGAAAAGGCTCTTAGAAGATACAAGTATAGCTTAAAAACTAAGATTTATACCTAACTGTCTTACTTCTTTAACTCAATACATTATTACTTTATCTGATGACTTGTACCACTTGGTCTCAGGTCAAAGAAGCCTTAAAAAAAGAATTGGGAGTGAGCAAACTTAATCATCTTAAAAACAGGACTTTATGAGGATATTACAATTTAAGAACGAAACCATCAAGGACTTTGCTCACACAGGTTTTATTAGGAAGCTCAAACCTTAATGGTTTATGGCATATTAATTCTAAACGATACCATTGCTGCTGTTATGTCAGCCTTCTATGCATTAAATCATTTTCAAGTATGTCTCATCATTGTGAATAGGAACTTCTGAAGTAACTTAGTTATAAAATAAGCCTTGTTGGTGTTACCTCATTGATTATATAAGTATATCTGAGTCTATGACACTCAAAACCTATTCTCCCAAGGTATATGCTGCATCTGAAAATATCATAGCTGTTCAATGCAGTTATTTACACCACTATTTCCATGCTGAGGAACTTTGTTTTTAAAAAGAAAGCTGATGAGAAGAAAAAGGAGATAGACAACTAAAATTTATTATCTTATAATGACTTGGGTATGAACTATCAGGAGAGTATCTATAACTCTCCAGTTCCCAGCTTGGCGGTGCATGAAGCACTGAACCAGCGCAAGGAACTAGTCGTCAGGGTTAACAAAAAGTAGCCCAGATGAGGGAGCTGGAGCTAAAAAGACAAATGCGAGGGTGTTGAGCACAGTGAAAGTAATAATATGTCAAGCAAACAGAAAAACTTGGCTGTTTCCTAAAGGGCAGTTTGTAACCAAGTTTTGTACCAGGCTAGAGTGCAATGGTGACCTGGTTTGGAGGAAACTGGGTAAGCCCATCAGAGTAACTGAGTCTGTAATAAATTTCAAAAGGATAAATAGGCTAACACTTTGATGACCTCCTCAAAGAGGTCCATGCACAGGTGTGTTCAAGTCACCATATACAAAAATGTAAAACAACTATGGTTCTTATTGGGGAAGACGACCAAAGAGAAAAGTCAGTCATGAGTAAACATATTTATGCTAACTTGGATAATTCATGAGTTGGATAAAGTAGTACTAAGCCTTGGTGCAAAAATAGGCGCATGCTTCCATCTGACAGGGTCACATACCTCGAAACTGACCTTACTTGGGTGATTGATTGAAGTTGGACCTGACCTGAGATTGCAATTTTATAAAGTAATTGGGTTTAAAATTTCCGTTTACTGATACACCAAATCAAACCATTGTTGTTAATCAAAAAAATGCGTTTATTTAATGTAAGAGCCAAAACAGGGGGCTGGGTGTTATGCACCTCACTTGTACTAAGCTGGACATACCTAGCTTGTACCTAGCGTTGGTCCAAGGTGTGATTAAGGTCAGGAAGGTCATAAAGCATAACCTTTTGGACCTCCCGCCGCCCAGCCTTGTCCCTGCTGTTGGCCTCCTCATTAAGGTCATGTAAACATGACGATACCCTCTCCTCTTTTTTGGGCTTCTCCACCCCCTCCAGGGGTATTCACCAAGGAAAAGTTTTTGTGGGCAGGGGCCAACTTCATTGTGGCAATGGCTTGCTTGGACTTTGATCCTGCGGCCTCAGGGAAAAGCTCTTGAAATGCTACAATTAGGTCTTGGGCATGGGCGCAATCTCGCGCTGGGACCCATCTGTTCTCTGCTGTGCCAAATCCCTTCCAGGATACAAGATACTCTAGTCTTCTTCTTACCTGATGGGAGGCTACAATTTTCTCCACTTCCCACTCCAGCGCCATATCCTTGAAATAAGCCTAGGGAGTCTCTTGAGGGGGACCCTCAAACAACTTGAGAAGCTTTCATGGAATACTGAAAAGATTTGAAATGAGGGGGGAGATCCAACTGGTAAGAGGCGTGGCTCATCTTTTTGACAACATGGTATGGCCTATCCTCTTTGGTCCTAGTTTTTTGCATGGTTTCTTAGTTAGGATGTTTTTAGCATCCAAAATCATGAGATCTCCTTCCTTATACGCTGGTCCAATTCATCTTTTACTATCAGTGTTCTCCTTGTAAGATTGCATGGCTGCATCTAAATTAGTGTCCACCCCCTGGTGTAATCTCTTGATCATTTTTTGCAAAGTCCACCACCGCTTCCACCTTGGATCCACAACTAGCTCCATGTTGAAGGCGGGATTGAAGCCATAGCTGGAGAAGAAAGGGGAACAATCGATTGATGCATGTTGGGCGTTGTTATAGCTAAATTGGTCCATATGGAGATGGAAAACCCAATCTAAATGATCCGCAGTGGTGTAAAACTTCAGGAACTGCTTAAGGTACTGGTTCACTCATTCAGTCTGCGCATCTGATTGAGGGCGATAGGCATTTGAATGGAAGGGATGAATTTGCAGTGCCTTACACAACTCTTCTTAAAAGACAGAGGTAAACTGGGGTCCCCAATCACTAATTCTTGAGAGACCCTGAAGAGAGAACACATTGTAACAAAAAGCCTAGCCATCTCAGCCATTGTGACTGTGGTTCTGAAAGGGATAAAGTGGGCAAACTTTGTAAAATGGTCCACCACCACCATGATAGCATAATAGCTTCAGATAAAGGCAATTCTACAATAAAATCAACTGATAGGGAAGTCCAAGGCCCATCAGCCTTTTGAACTGGTACTAACAGCCCTGCTTGAGGCTAGCAATTTGGTTTAATTTGTTGCAGACTAGGCAATCTTTACAACACCTGCCTACCTGAGTGGCTAATCCCTTTCAAATTGTAAGTCCGGTGTATAAGCACAAGACTCTTTGCCTTCCTAGAAATACCAACGTTAATTCTGTCATGAAGGTCCCAGATAATTTCCAGGTGAAGTGGTCCATCAGGAACTCATAGGCGCCCCTGAAACCACACCATCTCATTCTTTACATGATAATCTCTAGTGATGTCCTCCTGACTCAATGCGCTCTTTGCAAGGACCATGTATATTTGGCTGACAAAGGCTGAGAAAGTACTACCTTTCTGAACATACAATATTCCTCTGCATTTTCTAGAGGAGCGAGTGCTGGCCAATTGGCCAAGGGCTAAGAAAGTTGAGACACAATCTTACCTGGAGGAATCACTAAATGGGAATTATGCACCTCAAATGTAAGTCCATGAGACCAGCCCCTGCAACTGGATAGGGAGCAACACCCCTTCCGAACAAAAATAGGTCCCAAGGGCCAAGTGGACCCCCTGTCACAGTTGAGCGACTTGGCACATGTGGTAGATTAGCGCTGGGTAATGGCTCTCCCCTAAGACAAACCTATTCCCACCCCTTCCCCCTCCTCAACCCTGGTAAGTTTAATAAAGGGGTCTGTAGAATGATTGCGCACACCAGAGGCCATGGGCAAGCCCCTGGGATCTCCCACTCCCCAGGCAAACTATGTTAAAACTTTTGGGGAAATAGCTATACCAACATCAGAGCCCAGTCTGCAAATTTCAGTCTTGGGGAGCCAGTCTGGATTATTTGGCACTGGAAATTAGGTTGGGGCATGACTTGTATATCAAACCAGGAACCAAACGACTCAGACCAGTTGCCCCAACTTAATGAGATGGATCTTGGAAATTCAGATTGTGCAGATAGCCCAATCAAGAGTTTAAACCAGGCCTTACAACTAATCCAAATGGCCCCTGCCTCCTGGGATGAATCTTAAAATCCAAATTATGTAAACAGGCTGACCTGGATGATCAAAACCTGAATTGGCACCATTGCTTTGTTTGGTTCCAAAAATATGAAAAAAATTGCAATTTTTTTATTTTTGCCAAGATTTTGAGTTTCCCTCCACCCCCTGCCAGCCAACCAAATCCCATTGCCAAACACCAAACGACCAATCCCATAATAAGTCCCCTATACAATTCACCCAGTTTGTAAGGCAACTGTCCTGTCCAAGGGCAGTTGGTTCATTCTCTCTTATCTTCCTGCTCTTTGCACTTAATAAAGCTCAAATAACTCATACAGCTTTCTGTGGCCTCTATCCGCTTTTTTTAACTAAAATCCAACAATTGATCCAGCAAAGCATGCTGTCATCCAAGTCTTCATACCAATGTTTGCTGACTGGATCATCCAGTAGCTCAACCCCACCATCTGTCAGCGGATCATAAACACAATAAACTGACTCACACCCAACAATGAACTCACTGCCTCATTCATTGTTGTTCATCCGTCTAACTTGAACCCTCCCATCAATTCCACTACTGAATTTTCTGAAACTGCTCCCCTGTTGGAGAAGCACCAGAGCAGCCCTGCCCCACCACTAGCAGACTTGGGATCCACACTCAGCTCGGCCACTGATGGCACAGCCCACCTGTGGGGCCTGGAGCACCCCATTCAGGGGAAGCTCAGTCCCAACCCCCTCTGTGGGTCACATTCCCCCTCCAATATTGCCTCTGATTGTGTGGTGGCCCCTGTGTTGCCCCTCGCTGGCATGTGAGCTTACTTGTTCAAATCCAAAGTCAGCAACTGTGAACCCTGGAGGAGTTGTCTCTCTCCCTGCCTCTCCCACCCTTGGGGGTAGCCCCTGTATGACTTGCGGTTGCCACCATTGCAACCATCTGGTTTGTCTTGGAGGCCTTCAGTACATTAAGAACTTTTGCTTTACTCAGGTCCCCAATAGAACTCCACTCCTATAAGTCACTCAAGCCTCTATGCCTATGGCATTCTGGGCTATTCACTGGGTGCTCGCGCATCCTGACTGGGAGCCCAGTCTAATTCTTATCAGCTGAATCCATGACATCAACCTCCTTAGGATCAGGAGCTAGTGCAGGGTTGCAACTCAAAACATCCGCCAAACCATTCTCCTTGCTCTTAGTAAACTCATAAAAAAACACAAATTGAGCAAGGGTCTCATGCCAGCGAGTTTGCCATGGGGTTAAGACATGAGTTGCGTGGTAGTACAGTAAGGCATGGAGATCTATATGTAAGTGAAAGGGTTGGGATGAGCCATGCAATTGTTGGTGCCTATAAGTCAGCACCTCAACCACTGCTAATAGCTCTTTATCATATACGGCATAGCTTAACTCTAGTAGAGACAACTTCCTAAAAATATCCCATAAGATTCTCTATTCCATCTTTGCCTACTTGTAATAAGTCCGCTGCTATGGCTTAGTTGGAGGCATCTGAAGCCACAATGAACTCCTTATTAGGTCAACATGTCAAAGAATGGAAGTGGACAGCAAAGTACACTTTACTGCTTGAAAGGCACCCTCCAAAATGGGGGCCACTGAAGTATTTTTGCCCCACTTGCATTATACAAGGCGCTGCAACTTCAGAAAGGTTCAGTGTGAACTTCTTAAGGAACATACACGTCCCCAAAAAGCTCCTCAGTTCTTTCACCTATGTTGGATTAGTCCAATCAAGAATTGCCTTCTCCTTGTCAGGAGTTATCATGTGCCCTTGGTCAAACACGACGTTTCCCAGAAAGGTGACCTGGGATTTAAAGAACTTGCACTTAGTAAATCTTAATGTGAAGTCAGCTGCCCTCAAACGCTCTACCACCTGCTTAAGTGTACTGCATGGGACTCATTGTCAGGAGAAAATACCAAAATATCATCCATGTAAGCTACCATGCATTCACCCAGCATGTCCCCAAAGCTGCATCAATATGACGTTGAAAGATAACAGGTACATTCTTAAGCCCAAAAGCATAACCCAAAAATTGAAAAATTCCTTTTCTGGTAAAGAATGCGGTCAACCACTACTGCCCTTATTGATACGGATCTGATTGAACGCGTTTAAATAATCCAGGTTGTAGAAGACTCTCACCTTCTTCACATAGCGTGCAATCTGAGTGTCCAGGGGGATGGGATGTAAATCTGGTACAGTGACGTTGTTGAGATTCCCATAATCTATGCATGGGCGTAAGGTACCATTGGCCTTATCTACAAAGAGAAATGGGGAACATACAGGGGAGGTTTGCTGAAAAATACACCTTGGATAACTTCTCCTTAACTCGCACATCTATGGCTGCTTCCTCCTGTACAGTCAACAGATAAATTGGGGAAGGTATATGCACCAAATCAACAGCGAGCTTGAACTCACAATCAAACTCTGAATGATATGGTAGTACATTAACTGAAGCTGCATCAAAAAAAGATTCCAACCCTCCAAATAGTAAGGTAGGGGAACCTCCATAGAGATCTTCAGCAACGGGGCAAGACCGTAATTGTGAATATTGGGCCAGTGGGGCAAATCGACCTAAAAGTTGGCTTCAGCCAAAGGAACAACCAACTTATGACCATTCTTCAAAGTTTGGGATAAGGTATTTTCTTTCATGTTAATACTGATGTCAAACTTTCGCCACCACTCTACACCCAAAATGATGGGGTACAAAAAGTTCTTGATAGCTTGGAAGTGGTTGGACAAATGATATGTGCCAACTTGATAGTCCTCTAATCTCAAGATTTTCAGCGTGGAAATACCTTGGGAAGCCCCTCCTCTAACCATACCACCTGGCAAGTAACTCAGCTCAAGGTAGTCCGCTAGGTATCAGTCAATAAAATTCTCAGAGGCTTTGGTATCCACCAAAATAGTAGTGCTGATTTTCCTTAAAGGTAATGAAAGGGTAACAGTCTTTAAAATAAACCAAATGATCTTTATTTATAGCAGAAAACGCCAACAATTTACCACAAAACTCTTCCTCAGGGTCTATAATATCCCCAGGATACGTTTCTGCATTAAAGAATGGAGAGAAATATTTGGCCGCTCTTACTGCTGAGGCCACATATCCCATGATATCTTCAGCAACTTCATAAATGTTTTTGTATTGTAGTTGTAGCATCTTCTCCACCTCCTTGGTTCCACGGATCATGGTTGTGGTCAAGCGTAGGTTCTCTGGGGTGATCTGAAACACTAAAATGGGGTCCATATATGAGCCATTTGGGAAGAGACATGGCTCAGTAGTTATATGGAAACGTCAATAAGAAATGTGTTTTGGGCAGTGAACGACCCTGTTCCCTTTTTGATGATAGATTGTATGACGTTATCCAAGGCCAACGCCACTAGACCATTGTCAATGATCCTGCCTGCATGATCTGAATGCGGTGCCAAAGAAAAAACGATCTTTTGGTGTTATCCTTAATAAATTCAGTGAAAAGTTGGGAAATTATGACTCTCAGATTGTGATGCATCTGTATCCACCAAGTAGGGACAAGAAGGGTGAGTACTTTCCAGTAGGAGGTAGTGAGAATAATGCCTGAATGCTCCAACCCTCAGCAAAATGCAAAAACAGTGGTGAGTACCACCACAGCTGTGGCCACCAGCTGGCGCACACCATGTGCACTTTGCAAAAGTCCCACACGGAAAACTTTTGTGCACATAAAGTTAAGTGGTTGTTCATCTAATGTCAGGAGAGTATCTATAACTCTTCTGTTTTCAGCTTGGTGGTGCACGAAGCACTGAACCAAAGCAAGGGAACTAATCGTCAGGGTTAACAAAAAGATAGCCCATCAGAGGGAGCTAGGGCTAATAAGATACAGGACGAGGGCGTTGAGCACAGTGAAAGTAATAATATGTCAGGAAAACAGCAAAACTTGGCTGTGCCCTAAATGGCAGTTTGTAACAGTTTTGTACAAGGCTAGAGTGCAATGGTGACCTGGTTTGGAGGGAGCTAGGTAGTCAGAGCAGTGTAACTGAGGCTGTAGTAAAATCTAAAAGGATAAATAGGCTAACACTTCGAAAGACCTCATCAAAGAGGTCCACGCACAGGTGCACCCAAGTCAACATATATAAAAAAATGTAAAATAACTATGGGTTTATTGGGGAAGGTGACCAATGCGAAAAGTTAGTAGTAAGCAAACATATTTATGCTAACTTTGATAAATCATGAGTTAGAGAAAGTGGTACTAAGCATTAGTGCACCAATAGGTGCAAACTTTCATCTGACAGGGTCACATATCTCAAAACCAACCTTACTCAAGTGATTAATTGAAGTTGGACCCAACCTGAGCTTGCGATTTCATAAATTGAATGGGTTTTGAACCCCCATCCAAAGATACACCAAATTGAACCATCATTTTTAATCAAAAAACTCGTCCATTATAATTCAAAAGCTGAAACAGGGGGCTTGGCATTATGCACCTCAATTGTACCAACCTGGGCATACCTAGCTTGCCCAGCGTTGATCCAGGGTGTGCTTAAGGTCAGGAAGGTCCTGAAGCTTAACCTTTTGGACCTCCTGCTGCTCAGCCTTGTCCATGCTGTTGGTCTCCTCAATAAGGTCATGTAAACATGACATTAACCAAGATGACCAACTTCCTGCAGAATTTAATAAAGATAAACTTAATCTTATAAATGGCTTCCTTTGTCATGTGCACATGACATAATAGTGGGGACCAACCCCAAAGATAAGGCTGGGCGCCAGGAGGCACAGAGGGTGAAGCTACAGGCCCTCCTTGACCTGAGGCACACCCTAGACCAACGCTGATTTCATGCAAAATATGTCCAGGTTGGGACTATTAGTGTGCCAAAGGCCTAGCCTCTCACAATGGCCCAGCCATTAAAACGGATGATGTACCAAATTATACGGACGGTTCCATTTGGTTTGTTGAGGAATGGGGTTTCAAAACTCATTCCACTTATGAAACAATGCGTTTGGGTCAAATCCAACTTCAATTGAACACTTGACTGAAGTCAGTTAAGCCTATTTAATTCAATTAGACAGAAGCATTGCCCTATTGGTGGGTCAGCGCTTGGTCCCACTGCAGAACATCCTGTATTCCCCCATCTGAGCTTAAATACGTTTTATCCGACCATTCCTTGTTGGTCAACTTCCCAAATAAACCTTTTCTCGTTTAAGTTTATTTTAAATTTTATGATATTCTGAACATTCCTGTGCGTGAACCTCTTTGAGGAGGTCTCACGCTCCATTAACCTCACCATAGCAAATACCTTGCAGCTATCCCTTTGTGCACCATCTTTTCGCCCAGGTTCCCTCCAACCTGGGCCGCTTAGCCTCTTCTCTATGTACACCGCGTCACTTTTGGTGGGTTTTTATTGGAAAACTCACACTTCTATGCACTAAGTAGTTATTGCTCCAGCACCCTCAGCTGGGCTCTAATTACATTAGCATTAACGGCTAGTTCTCTGGCGTTGGCCTTGTGCACCATGCACTACCACGCTGGGAACAGGAGAGTTATAGACACTCTCCTTACATTAGTTGACTAACTACCATTTAACTCAATGTGCACAAACTTTTTCCATGTGGATCTTTTCTGATGTGGGAACAGTGGGTGCTGGCTGTGGATGTCAGCTGTCATTAGCTGCACTGCAGTACCTATTTTTTCTGACAGCTGGAGAAACTCAGCATTATTATGGTTGCCTCCAACTGGAAAATATTCACCCTTCATGCCCATACCTGGTGGATATGGACGCTTTCAAGGTCCAAAAGTCATGATTCCCCAACTTTTCACCAAATTTGCTAATATCAAATTAATCAAACGAGTTTCCTTCACCTGAGCGTTCAGCTGATGCTGCCAGAATCAGCGCAGATGGGCCTGGGGGTGTTGGCCATGTATAACGTCAGGCATGCCATCGCAGATCAAGGGACAGGGTCATTCACATCAAAAAATGCGTTTATAACGAAAACCTTAGATATATCTCTGAACCATATTGGCCCTCTCATGTTTCAGACCTGTGAACCCATTCCTGTGTATGGAATCACACCATAATATCCTCGTTTGACCTCTTCCATGATTCGTAGCACTCAGGAAGTTGAAAAAATTTGCGTTTACAATATGAAAACGTTTATGCACCTGCAGAAGGCATGATGGGGTATGTGGCCTTAGTAGTAAGAGTGGCCAACTATTCCTCCCGCTACTTTGATTCCCAAACCTACCCTTATGGTTTCTCAAGCCAGAAGAAAATTTGGGTGAAGTGGGGGCATTTTCTGCTTTGAATAAAACCCACTATGGATACTTCCTCATGACTGCTACCCTTACATCCTCTCTTGGGAAGTTCAGCAAAACTATTTTAGTGGATACCGGTGCCACAAATAATTTTATTGACCAAGACCTTGCTGACTACCTTGAGTTGAGTTACTCACCAGGTGGTATGGCTAGAGGTGGGGCTTCTCAGGGTATCCCTATGCTGAACGTCATAGAGTTGGTAGACTACCAGGTGGGCGCCAATCTGCTGTCCGACCATTTTCAATCTATCAAACACCTCTTGTTCCCCATTATTTTGGGGGTTGAGTGGTGGAGAAAGTTTGAAGTTTAACCTAATTTAAAAAAACTCTATCCTTGTCTTTGGTAAATGGTCACCAGTTGATTGTTCCCTTGTCAGAGAATACCGCCCAGGGACCATTACCTCATTGGCCCAATGTTCCCACACCTTATCTTGCTCCTTTGTTGAAGACCCCCTTCTCTGTGGGATTTCCTTACCTTCCTGTTTGGAGGGTTTAAAATCCTCTTTTGCTGCAGAATCCGCCAATGCACTCCCTGAACACTCTGAGTTCAATTGTGACTTCAAGCTCACGGTGGATCTGGTGCATATATCTTCCCCCATTTACCCATTGACTGTCTGGGAGGAAGAGGCGTTGGATGTGTGGGTGAAGAAACAGTTGGCCAAAGGTGAATTTTTTCAGCGTGCCTCCCCTGTGTGCTCCCCTTCTCTTTGTGTAAAGACTAATGGTACTTTATGCTCATGTATGGACTACGGGAACCTTATTAAAGTCACTGTACCAGACCTCCATCCCATCCCTTTGGATTCACAGATTGCGCGCTATGTGGAGAAGGCGAAGGTCTTTTCCAAGCTGTATTGCCTCAATGCATTTAATCAGATCCAGATAAAGAAGGGCCAGGAGTGGTTAACCGCCTTCCACACCAGAAAAGGAATAATTCAGTTTCAGGTCATGACCTTTGGGCTTTAGCATGCCCCTGCTATCTTTCAACGCCTCATTGATGAAGCGTTGGGGGACTTGTTAGGGGTATGCGCGGTTGCCTACATGGATGATATCCTGGTGTTTTCCCCTGATCAGGAGTCCCATGCAGTCCACCTTTGGCAAGTGGTGGAGCGGTTAAAGGCAGCCAGCCTTATGTTGAAAATTTCAAAGTGTGAGTTCTTCAAGTCCCAGGTCACATTTCTGGGCAACGTCGTGTTTGACTAAGGCCACATGATAACTCCAGACAATGAGAAGGCGATTCATGAGTGGCCTACCCCCACCTCAGTCAAGAAATTGATAAGTTTTTTGGGGATGTGTACGTTCCTCAAGAAGTTCACACCCAGTCTTTCTGAGGTGGCAGCTCCTTTATACAAGGCTAGCGGTGCCAAGGTGCTTCATTGGTCCCCCATTTTTGGAGGACGCTTTTCAAGCATTGAAGTGCACCCTGTTGTACATGACTGTTCTCTGCCATGTCAACCCCTCAAAGGAGCTCATTATGTCTACTGATGCCTCCAACTTCGCCATAGCAGCTGCCTTATTTCAAGTAGGCGAAGATGGGATAGAGCATTTGGTGGGATATTTAAGGAGAATGTCTTTGCCAGGGTTGAATTACATAGTTTATGACAAGGAGTTACTAGCAGTGGTGGAGGCGCTGACATATTGGCGTCACCACTTGCATGGCTCTACCCAACCATTCCATGTATGTACAGAACACCGTGCCTTGCTGTACTACTGCACTCCTCACGTCCTAAACCCATGGCGGACCCATTGGCATGAGACCCTTGCCCAAATTTCATTCACGTTTGTGTTCACCAAGGGCAAGGATAATGGTTTGGCGGATGCTTTGAGCCGCAACCCTGCTTTAGCTCCTGACCCCAAGGAGGTACAAGTGCACAACACCCAGGTGATGATTTCTCCAAGTAAAATTATGTCGCTACAGCCCTCTCCCCTGGCTAACGGCCAGCGCTTGCACCTCTTGATAACGCGGAGGAATACGGTATGTTCATAAAGGTTGTCCTCTCTCAGCCGCTGTCAGGAGAATATACCATGGTACTTGCAAAGAGCGCTTCAAATCAAGAGGATTTATCCAGGGGCTATCATGTAAAGGATGAGATGGTGTGGTACTAGGATGCCTCTGGGTACTAGCTGGACCACTACGCCTATAACTCATCTGGGACCATCATGATAAAAGCACCATTGGTCATCCAGGGAAAGCAAAGACCTTGGAGTTGATACGCCGCACCTACAATTAGAAGGGCTTGCCTGCTCAGGTGAGGCGGTATAGTAAGGAGTGCCTGGTATGCAACCAGATGAAACCCAATTGTCAACTTTTAGCGGGGTTGTTAGTACCAGTCCAAAAGGCTGATGGGCCCCTGGACTTCCCTCTCAGTTGATTTCATTGTGGAACTACCTGTCTCTGATGGTTATGATGCCATCATGGTGGTGGTGGACCGTTTTAAAAAGTTTGCCCACTTCATTCCTTGCAGAACCATGATAACCGCAGTGAAGATGGCTAGTCTTTTCGTCACCCATGTGTTTGCACTCCCTGGGGTTCCCCAAGAGATTATCAGTGACCAGGGACCACAATTCACCTCCATCTTTTGGTAAGAGTTGTGTAAGACTCTTCAGATTCGCCCTTGCCATTCAACTGCCTATCATCCTCAATCGGATGGGCAGACTGAATGAGTGAACCAATGCTTGGAACAGTTCATGCGGTGTTACACTGCCATGGATCATTAATATTGGGCTTCTCACCTTCCTATGGCCCAGTTTAGCTACAACAATACCATGCACTCTTCAATTGGCTGTTCCCCATTTTTTTCCAGCCATGGCTTTAACCCCGCCTTTAACATGGAGCCCAGCTGTGGGTCGAAGGTTGAAGCAGTGGTGGACTTTGCTAAGACAATCAAAAAGGTCCATCAGGGGTTTCCACAAGCTTGGAAGCGGCTATGCAGGTATATAAGGAGATCGCGGATGGGAAGCGCTGAGTGGGTCCCGCATACAAGGAAGGGGATCTCGTGATGCTTGATGCTCGTAACAACCCAATCAAGCAGCTATGTAAGAAGCTGGGACCAAAGAGGATTGGCCCCTACCGCGTTGTTAGAAAGGTGGGCCATGCCTCATACCAGCTAGATCTCCCCCTCTCATTTCAGATCTTCTCTGTGTATCATGAGAGCAAACTGATGTTGTTCAAGGACCCCCACCAGAGACTCCTGAGTCCTATCTCTTGGATGGGGCGCCAAAGTGGGAGGTGGAAGCAATAATTGCCTCCCGCCATGTGAAAAGAAGACTCGAGTACCTGGTATCCTGGAAGGGCTTTGATGCTGCTGAAAACAGTTGGGTTCAAGCGCGCGACTGTGTGCATGCCCAAGGTCTGATTGATGCCTTCCACAAGCATTTCCCCCAGGCTGCTGGATCTAACTTAAACCAACCGTTGCTGCCATGAAGTTGGCCCCTGCCCACAAGAGCTTTTCCCTTGTGCAAACCCCTGGAGGGGGTTGACCCCATCGGGAGGAGAGAATAATGTCATGTGCACATGACATAATAGTGGGGACCAACCTCAAAGATATGGTTGGGCGCTAGGAGTCCCAGAGAGTGAAGCTACAGGCCCTCCCTGACCTGAGGCACACCCTAGACCAACGCTGGGTTCAGGCGTAAATATGCCCGGGTTGGGACTAGTGGTGTGACAAAGGCCCAGCCTCTCACAATGGCCCAGCCATTAAAACGGATGGTGTACCAAATTATATGGACAGTTCCGTTTGGTTTGTTGAGTAATGGGGTTTTGAAACTTGCTCCACTTACAAGAAAATGCGTTCAGGCCAAATCCAACTTCAATTGATCACTCAAGTGAAGTCAGTTTTTGACCCATTTACCTAATTTGAATGGAAGCATTGCCCTATTGGTTGGTCAGTTCTTGGTGTCATGTGAACATGACATAATAGTGGGGATCAGCCCCAAAGACAAGGCTGGGCGCCTGGAGGCCCAGAAGGTGAAGTTGCAGGCCCTTCCTGACCTGAAGAACACCCTGGACCAACGCTGGGCACAGGCAAAATATGCCCAGGTTGGGACCAGTAGTGCGCCAAACGCCCAGCCCCTGATGGCAGCCCAAGCATTAAAACGAACTACCTACCAAATTAAGGCGGATGGTTTGGTTTGCTTAGATTTGGAACAAGGGTTTAAAACCCATTCCTGCTATTAAATAACGCGCTCAGGTCAACTCTAACTTTAGTCAATAATTGAGTGAAGTTGGTTTTGGCCTATTTTACTAACATGGATGGAAGTATCGCCCTATTGGCGAGTCGCTGCTTGGGCCCATTGCATCATAACCCCAATTTCCCCATCTGAGCTTATATACATTTTTCCCTGACCAACATTCCTTGTTGGTTGACTTCCCAAATAAACCTATCCCCTGTTTTAAGTCATTTTTTATTTTATGATATTTCAAATGCTCCTGTGCATGAACCTCTTCAAAGAGGTCTTGCATTCCATTCCACTTGCCATTGCAAGTACCATTATGCTCTCCCCTTGTGCACCATTTGTCCACCCAGGTTCCCTCCAACCTGGGCTGCCTAAACCCATACAATATGTGCACCGCGTCACCCTTCTATGGGATTTTATTATAAAATTACAATATTATGCCTCAGCGATTATTGCTCCTGCACCTTCTGCAGGGCTCTAATCCCTCTGGCACTAATGGCTAGTTCCCTGGTGTTGGGCCTGTGCATCAAGCACCGCCACGCTGGGAACTGGAGAGCTATAGACACTCTCCTTAAATTAGTTGACTGACCACCCTTTCTTATGTGCACAAATTTTTTCAGCATGGAACTTTTCTGAAGTGGAAACAGTGGCTGTCAGCTGTGGGCTCCAGCTGTCATTAGCCGCACCACTGTTTCCTCATATTCCCAAAGGTTGGAGCAACTCGGCGGTATTTTGGTTGCCTCCAACTGGAAAGTATCCACCCTTCATGTTTGTACCGGTGGAGTTAGACACTTCAATGTCTGAAAGTTGTGATTCCCTAACTTTCCACCAAAATTACTAAATTTCATTCTGAGAAACAAATTTTTTATCGCCAGCACATTCAGACAATGCTGGCAGAATCAGCGCAGATGGGCCTGGTGGTGTTAGCCTTGGATAACGTTGGGCATTCCATCACAGTTTCAGGGATAGGGTCATTTGCATCTAAAAACGTGTATTATAACGAAACCCTGGCCTCTATCTCTGAACCTTTTATTTGTTCATATAGCTTGGATGAGGACCCTATTAATGTGTATCAAATTACCCCTGAGAACCCACGGTTGACCTCTACCATGATCTGGCGCACTCAGGAGGTGGAGAAGGAACTTTATTTCAGATATAATCAAGTATATGCACCTGCAGAAGGCATGGTGGGGTAAGTGGCCTCAGTATTAAGAGTGGCCAAATATCCCACCCCTTTTTTGATTCCCAAAATTAATTCTGTGTGCAGGCTTGAGCTAGATGATGAGAACTTTGTTGAAGTGTTGTCATTATTTTCAATAAATAAAGACCATTCAGGGTATTTTCTATTGACTGCCACCTCTCTCCTCGCCTTTAGGGAAACTTACCACTACTATTTTGGTGGATACTGGCGCTACTGGAAACTATATGGACCAGTACTTAGCCGACTACCTTGGGCTGAGTTACTTGCCAGGTGATGTGGTTAGAGGAGGGGCGTCCAAAGGTATTCCCACTCTGAAGATCATTGGAACAGTGGATTATCAGGTTGACAAGTACCACTTGTCTGATCACTTCAGTGCGATCAAAAACCTCCTGTTCCCCATCATTTTGGGTGTGGAATGGTGGCGGAAGTTCGACGTAAGAACTAACCTGAAGGAGAATACTTTGTTTCTCACCATGAAGAATGGTCGCACATTTGTTGTGCCTTTGTCCAAAGGAAACGCCCCAGGCAACTTGCCCCACTGGCCCCACCGTATCCCTTGTGTTCTTGCCTCAATGCAGAAGCCCTTGGTGGAAATCCCTATACCTTCTTGCTTGGAGGGTTTGAAATCCTCTTTTAATTCAGCATCTGCCAACGCACTCCCTGAGCACTCCAAGTTTGATTTTGACTTCAAGCTCATGGTGGATCTAGTGCGTATCTCTTCTCCTATTTACCCTTTAACTGTCTGGGAGGAAGAGGCGTTGGATGTGTGGGTGAAAGGACAGTTAGCCAAGGGTGCGATTTTTCAGCGTACATCCCCTGTATGCTCCCTTTACTCTTTGTAGAGAAGTCTGATTGTACCTTATGCCCATGCGTAGATTATGGTAACCTTAACAACGTTACTGTACCAGACCTCCATCCCATCCCTTTGGATTTGCAGATTGCATGTTATGTGGAGAAGGCGAAGGTCTTCTCCAAGTTGGATTGCCTCAACGCGTTCAATCAGATTCAGATTAAAAATGGACAATAGTGGTTACCGCATTCTGTACCCAAAAAGGGATCTTCCAGTTTTGGGTCATGCCCTTTGAGCTTAAAAATGCTCCTGCTATCTTCCAGCGCCGCATTGATGCAGCTTAAGGGACCTGCTGGGGTATGCGCGGTTGCCTACATGGATGATATCCTGGTGTTTTCCCCTGATCAGAGTCCCATGCAGTCCACCTTCAGCAAGTGGTATAGCGGTTAAAGGCAAGCCTTACATTGAAGATATCAAAGTGCGAGTTCTTCAAGTCCCAGGTCACGTTTCTGGGCAACATCGTGTTTGACCAGGGACACATGATAACTACAGACAAGGAGAAGGCGATTTGTGAGTGGCCTACCCCCACCTCAGTTAAGGAATTAAGAAGCTTTTGGGGAACTTGCACGTTCCTTAAGAAGTTCACTCCCAATCTGTCTGAGGTGGCAGCACCCTTATATAAGGCCAGCGGTGCCAAGGTGCTTCAGTGGTCCCCCACTTTGGAGGATGCTTTCCAAGCAGTGAAGTGCACCGTGC
The DNA here is from genome assembly GCA_022478985.1 of Massospora cicadina. Classification (NCBI taxonomy): domain Eukaryota; kingdom Fungi; phylum Entomophthoromycota; class Entomophthoromycetes; order Entomophthorales; family Entomophthoraceae; genus Massospora; species Massospora cicadina. Next base: position 162,071 of record JAKSZP010015866.1, on the reverse strand, counting down.
TGTCAATGATTATTCTTTGCCATGTTGACCCTTCCAAGGAGTTCATTGTGTCAACTGATGCCTCCAACTTCGCCATAGCGGCCGCCTTGTTACAAGTAGGCAAAGATGGGATAGAGCATCCGGTGGGATATTTTTCTAGGAAGATGTCTTTGCCAGAGTTGAATTACGCCATTTACGACAAGGAGTTACTAGCAGTGGTGGAGGCATTGACTTATTGGCGTCACCACTTGCATGGCTCTACCCAACCATTCTGTGTACATACAGACCACCGTGCCTTGCTGTACTATCGCGCGCCTCATGTCCTAACCCACGGCAGACCCATTGGCATGAGACCCTTGCCCAATTCGCATTCACGTATGAGTTCATCAAGGGTAAGGATAATGGTTTGGCAGATGCTTTGAGCCGCAACCCTGCTTTAGCCTCTGACCTCAAGGAGGTAGAGGTGCACAACGCTCAGGTTATGAACCTCCAAGTAAATTATGTCGTTGCTTCCCTCTCCCCTGGCTAACGGGCCAGCTCTTGCACCTCTGGATAACGCGGAGGAATATGGTATGTTCAGAAAGGTTGTCATCTCTCAGCCTCTGTTGGGCAAATATGCCATGGTCCTTGCAAAGAGCGCGTCAAATCAAGAGGATCTATCCAGAGGCTATCACATAAAGGATGAGATGATTTGGTTCCATGGCACCTTTGGGTACCTTCTGGACCACTGCGCCTGGACATCATTCAGGTCCATCATGATGGAATCACCATTAGTAATCCGGGAAGGCAAAGACCTTGGAGTTGATACGTCGCACATACAACTGGAAGGGCTTGCTAGCTCAGGTGGGCCGTTATTGCAAGGAGTGCCTGGTATGCAACCAGATGAGACCTAATCTTCAACCTTTATCAGGGTTGTTGGTACCAGTCCAAAAGGCTGATGGGCCCTGGACTTCCCTCTCAGTTGATTTCATTGTGGAACTACCTGTCTATGATGGTTATGATGCCATCATGGTGGTGGTGGACCGATTCACGAAGTTTGCCCACTTTATTCCTTGCAGAACCACCATAACCGCAGCTGAGATGGCTAGGCTTTTCGTTGCCCATGTGTTTGCGCTACATAGGGTTTCCCAAGAAATCATCGGTGACTGAGGACATAGTTTACCTCCGTGTTTTGGGAAGAGTTGTGTAAAACTCTTCAGATTTGTCCTTGCCGTTCAACTGCCTATCATCCCCAATCAGATGGGCAGACTGAACAATTGAACCAGTGCTTGGAACAGTTTCTGCGGTGTTACACCGCTGCAGATCATTCAGATTGGGCTTCTCGCCTTCCCATGACCCAGTTCAGCTACAACAATACCTTACACTCTTTGATTGGCTGTTCCTCATTTTTCGCCAGCCATGGCTTTAACCCCGCCTTTAACATGGAGCCCAGCTGTGGGTCAAAGGTTGAAGCGGTGGTGGACTTTGCCAAGACCATCAAGAAAGTCCACCAGGGGGTTACCACAAGCTTGGAGGCGGCAATGCAGGTGTATAAGGAGAATGCTGATGGGAAGCGCCGAGTAGGTCCTGCATACAAAGAAGGGGATCTCGTTATGCTTGATGCATGTAACATCCCTATCAAGCAGCCTTGCAAGAAGCTGGGCCCTAAGAGGATTGGGCCTTACCGCGTTGTTAGAAAGGTGGGCCATGCCTTATACCAGCTGGATCTTCCCCCATCATTTTGGATCTTCTCGAAGTTCCACAAGAGCAAACTCACATTGTTAGAGGGCTCCCCACCAGAAAATCCTGAGGCCTATCTCATGGATGGAGCGCCTGAGTGGGAGGTGGAAGAGATAGTTGCCTACCGCCATGTTAAATGAAGACTCAAATACCTGGTATCATGGAAGGGCTTTGATGCTGCCAAAAACAGTTGGGTTCCAGCACGCGACTGTGTGCATACCCAAGATCTGTTTGATGCCTTCCACCAGCGGTTTCCCCAAGCTGCCAGATCCCAACCCCAACTGACCGTCTCTGCCATGAAGTTGGCCCCCGCCCATAAGAAATTTTCCCTGGTGCAAGCCCCTAGAGGGGGGTTGAGCCCCATCAGGAGGAGAGGGTGATGTCATGTGAACATGACATAATAGTGGGTATCAACCCCAAAGACAAGGCTGGGCGCCTGGAGGCCAAGAAGGTGAAGTTGCAGGCCCTTCCTGACCTGAAGAACACCCTGTACCAACGCTGGGTACAGGCAAAATATGCAAAGATTGGGACCAGTGGTGCGCCAAACGCCCAGCCCCTGATGGCAGCCCAAGCATTAGAACGAACTATTTACCAAATTAAGGCGAATGGTTTGGTTTGCTTAGTTTTGGAACAAGGGTTCAAAACCCGTTCCTGCTATGAAATAACACGCTTGGGTAAATTCCAACTTCAGTCAATAACTTGAGTGAAGTTGGTTTTGGACTATTTTACTAACTTGGATGGAAGTATCACCCTATTGGTGAGTTGCTGCTTGGGCCCACTGCAGCAGATCCCATATTCCCCCATCCAAACTTAAATACGTTTTCCCTGACTAACATTCCTAGTTGGTCAACTTCCCAAAAGCAAACCTTTTCCCATTTAAGTTTATTTTAAATTTTATGATATTCCAAACGCTCCTGTGCATGAACCTCTTCAAGGAGGTCTCGCGCTCCATTAACCTCACCATAACAAATACCTTGCAGCTATCCCTTTCTGCACTGTTTGTTCGCCCAGGTTCCCTCCAACCTGGGCCGCATAGCCCCTTTCTCTATGTACACCGCGTTGCTTTTGGTGGGTTTTTTATTGAAAACTCGCACTTTTATGCCTAAGTAGTTATTGCTCCAGCACACTCTGTTGGGCTCTAATTACATTAGCATTAATGACTAGTTCCCTGGCGTTGGCCTTGTTCACCGTGAACTGCCACGCTGGGAACAGGAGAGTTATAGACACTCTCTTTACATCCTTGTTGGCGCTACAATTTCAATTCAAAATGTTTTACCCAGATAAAACTCTGAGTAACTCAGGTCAAAGTTAAGGCCATATTTTATACTAGCTCCTCAGTAAATGTAGTCTTATCTAAACTGGTAAAATGAATCAAGCTTACTCTTGATTTATCCCGCTATGAAGAACATGGTACTGAAGGACCTCAGAGTATGCAATTTTAAAGCTAAGAATGGATAGTGACTCAATTGAGCACCAATTGTTGATCCTTTGGGATTTGTGGACTCATTCTGGATAATAGCTTGATTTGGCTCCCTTGTTCATCTGCATAGGTTCCTTTTATGTGAGTTGTTCACCTTGTTGACATTAAGTTTACTTTGGGGAAGTAATAGTATGAAGACTACTACTTTAGTTGAGTTGTTAGAGTAAGATATTAGTTAAGTAACGCTTTCTTGGTGTTTGACTTAATCTTTAAGGTATTCTGAGAAATCTATAGGACTTCTTTTCTCCTTGTTAAAACTTTAATTCACTAAGTTCAGAGGTTCTTCCTGTCACTTCTCATCATGCAGAGTCCACAGAGATCAAAACAATATGTAGACAAAGAAACTTCTGGTATTCCCAACACTAATCACAAGAGCAAAACAAACAAATTAAAAAAGTCTTTATCTTGATCAAAACAATATGTTTATATTTGTATGCATTATCATAAAAAAGAAGGGGAATTTATAAGGAATTTGGCGCACAACTCTTTGGTTGGCCTCCTTTATCATAATGGCTGCCGTTGCTGATGAATCACCCTCCAGGTCACAAAAATTAAAATCTTCCTCATTTGATATTTTGGGTTCTCTCCCCTACTTGACCACAACCTCTTCTGAGTTAAAACAGGTAATATGTCCAACATCTTTTAATAATTCACATCAAATTGCCCTTATTTAGTACCAATTTACTAGGTAATATGAATCTTAACTATAAACAGCATATTGTGATCCAGAAAAAATTAACTAAAAAGTTGCTCTATCCCAGGTGATATTACTCGTCAGCAACTTATAAACCCCTTAGTCAATTAGAATTTAAACCTGATAGATTCCTACAAAATAATTAACTTATCAATAATGAATCAGCTCCCTAATCACTTATTTATTGTTGGTTATCATCCCCAACAAAACCCTCATCAATCCAGTGGATTGTAATCTTGTAGACAATAAATATTTACTGAGTATATTTCTTTCTAACAATGGTTATCATATCTAAAATTGATAATTCCAGAATCCACTAAAGGGATGAATCCCCTATTGGACCATAAGATGAATCATATTTGTGAAGCTGAGTAAAGTCAGCAAAAATACCAACACATCCCCCACTTGACCAGATTATTCAGTAATGAAACTTTTCTGTGGGCTACGGCGCTTCAATTCTATCAGAGCCTTCCACCATGGTTTAAGTTTGGATTTCTCTTGGCCATCTCTACTAATTGCTTGATGCATTTGTGTTAGCTTTTCTTCTTTATGCATTTCCATTCCATATCCTCTTCGCTTCCACCTCCACAGAGCGCAGTTCCCACAGCCACATGCTGTACCAGCCTAGTTCAGGTGTTTTTGATGATAAAAAGTTCTGGAAAGCCTGTTAACCCCAGGTCAGGGTTATATGACACCTCGTCCTTTAAAGGATCTTCTTGGGTGGCTTCTCCAATTACTTGTTCCCTGTACCCCCCAGAATGGGCTTCATTTCTTAAAGGACTACCCTTGACAAATCAATTATTAACCAATCCTGATTTTACTGATCTGTTTGCTTCTTTCAGCGCCTCAGGACTACACACAGAAGACCCAGTTTCAATCAAAGTTGGTGCTACTGACATCATAAGGGCACATCACCAGATGCTTTTTAATGATGACAAATAAAGGTCGTATTCTAATATTATTTGCATTTTTATATTTTTATATATTTTTTCTTTATTATTTTTTACATTATATTATTTTTACAGTACTTTTTCTTTATGTTTTTTTTGCAATAGAACTTAGCCTATAAATAGGTTCAGAGGTCCATCTTTTTGTTTCTTTACTCTGGTTCAGCAGTTCATTTTTGAATTTGATAGCTATCATGGTTCAGAGATCTATTTTCAAGACTTAACCACCTATCATGGTTCAGCGGCCTTCACTGGGACTTGACCAATACTAGGACTTAACCTGTTTTTTCTATGTTCATTGGTCTTTCACAAACATTGCACTTATTACTCCTTAGATCCAATACATGAGATATTTTAGTATGGACCCATATTACTACACAACCATCTGCAATGTTCTTAATTGTGTAGGTATCAGTCGCTGACTTGGTGATCACTTCATTAGTAACTGAACACAAAGCATTCAGCTTATTTCTTCGTTCAACCATGGGTGTCCCAATAAGCTGCCCAATCCCCATATAGTAATACTGTATTACTGATCAGTTCTTGTCATCCGTCAACTTTGCTTTGATCCTTTTCTTTAAGAGGGTATTAAACGTCTGAAATTAAAGTTTGATAATAATATTGGCCAGTCAGTTCAGATATTGATCAATAAAAATCCCCACTGCAGGATCTACTATATAATAATTAATTGGTTGTAAGGCTGACCTTCATCTGTAAAGTAATTTGAATGGCGTTTTTCCTGTAACCATATGATGACTTATGTTGTAGGCAAAGGTATCCAGACTTAGGTCAGGTCCTCAAGCAGAAGTTTCCTACTGCAACCACTTTCTTGCTCTGCAGCCAGCATTCTGTTAACTTGTTCCACCATTCTGTTCATTTCTGGCCTATATGGAACTGAAACTACTCCTCTGATACCCATCAATTTGTTAATCCTCAGTATTACATAGGAGATAAAATTAATTCCATTGTCACTCAAAACAACTTGAGGGCTTCCATGCCAGTAAACCACTTGATCCAAAATGAACATTGCTATGCTCATAGCACCCACCTTGAATAAGGCTTCAGTTTGGCCCATTTAGTTAGTTGGTCTATGACCATTATGATGTGTTTTGTGCCTCCTGTACTGATGCTCAGGGGTACCATCACGTCTATTGGCACAGTGTGCCATGAAAATCTAGGGCATACTAGCCTGTATCCTGGTATATTCATATGAAGTTTGTGGAGTTGGCATTTCACATAGCAGGCCAATTAGCAGGCAACATCATAGATAAATTTCTAGTAGTACTGGTGAATATGGACCATGTTTTTCCTTTAGCCACCATGGCGATGACTATGTGTGCAGCTCAGATTATTTCTGATTGTTCTGATGGCTTTAGAAAAAAAACCGCTTTTTGTCTGTTATTTTATTTTTTGTCCATTTTTCACCTTGGTGTAATCCATCGCTCTTCTTAGTGAGTCTTGATTTTATTAGAGTTTGTGCCCAATATTGTCTTTGATCATCCTTTTAAAAATTCGTCCACTTGATGATAGACAACTTGGACTGCAGTAAATCTTGATAATCTGTCAGATTTTTAATGATCTGCTTTGGCCTGGTATAGTATCTCAAAACCATAGGCTTGTAATTTTAAAGCCCATCAGGCCAGTTGCCCCACTGGATATTTTAGGTTATGTAGCCAGCATAAAAATGAAGTGGTCCATCACCACTTTGAAGTGCGTTCCACAGATGTATGCTTGGAATTGCTTACTGCATATATTACATTAGGCATTTGAGCTCTGTCAAAGTATTATTTCTTCTCTGCTGCCATTAGAGTTTGACTCAAATAGGCCACCAAATGTTCTTCCCCGTCTTCATCCTCATGACTCAAAATGGCACCAATTGCCATTAACGATGCATCAGTTTGGATTATGAATTCCTGATAAAAATTTGGGTAATGCAAGTCAGGTCTGGTCATCAAGTATTGGCGTAATATACTAAATGATTTTAAGGCTTCTTTATTCTATACAAATCCATTTTTAGAGCTTTTATAAATGGAATAAAGGCTTTTCAATTTTTGCATATTCCTTTATTAATTGGAGATAGTAGCTATCCATCCCAAGATGTACTTGGATATCCTGAACGCTCTTTGGTATGACATCCATTTGATTACCATAGTCTTCTGTTGCTGGAGTTGCATCCTACTAGAGTTGATAACAAACCCCAAGTATTTAAGATGTTTCTTAATGAAATGGTATTTCTTCAGCTTGATTTTCAAGGTCGTCATCACCTGGCACTTAACACTTCTTTCAAGTGCTCCATATAGTCCATGAAATTCATGCTGAATACATTTATACTATCCAGGTATAAAAAGATGCAAGATAGCTTCATATCACTGATGATAGAATCCATTGCTCTCTGGAATGTTGGTTGGCGCGTTACACAATCCCTGGGCATTTGGATAGGCTGGTAAAGTCCCTGTGTGGCAATGATCGCACATTTTTAGTCCTCCTTTGTCAAATCAATTTGTCAATATCCCAAAATTAAGTTCATTACCAAAAAGTATTTGGCATTCCCTAGACTATTAAGTGCATCATTAATCCTTGGCAGTGGATAAGATTACTTCTTAGTAATTTATCTAATCAGCAATAATTAATCACTACTCAATTTGATCTGTAAATCTTTTTCACTATGAGGATTGGACTCACCCATTGACCTGATATTAGGATGAGGAGTTATGCTCAACTAGCTTGCTAATTTATTCGCTGACTACAGCTTCATCAGCTCTATATCTTTGAATAGGTCTCATTGTCAGCGAATATTCCTCAGTGTTAACATTGTAGATCACATTCTTTGCATCTTCCATGTCTTAATCATCTTGGGTGAATAGCCCCAATATCTTTTAAATAATTGGAGCACATCTTTTTGCTGCTGTTTGGACAAATCAGCCAGCTACTCTCAATCTACTAAAACGCTAACACTTTTAGCAGTTTTTGGCAACAATACCATCATGTTTAACATTCTGAAATCATGGAAATTGCTAATCTCGTCTGTCAGAATTAGATGTAGAAACGTGACTACTTAATATTTCGCTATCTCCATTGGTTTCTTTCTCAGATTATCCAGTAGCACGTTTATTTCTCTGTCTAGCATAAATATCCTCATCTCTACCTATGGATTCATTCTTGATTTTCTCATGAACTAATGACTTCTCCATATAGTTGCTCTAGGATTTTGAGCGTTAACCTGTGTTGACGATTATTTGCGTCCTAAGCAGTATTCTATTCATCGTTTTTGTTCTCATTTTTATCCCACAATTTTCTAGGATCTCCTTTGGCATTTCTCTCCATTTTCACCCAACCAATTTGTACTAGATGTTAATGATGCCATCATTGTATGTCAAGTTTACAAGCTTTTCTTTTTATTCAGAGGAAGTTATCCTTCCCGCTGATATACCAAGGACAAGGTCTGCTTCAAAATGGTCACGGTATTCTTTAAAATTACATAAAATCCAAATTTTATCAGAAACTCCGTCCTGATGAGGATATCATGATTCTGATTTGCCAACATGATGGCGGGAGCTGATACCACAAGTGAACTGAACTGGAGTGGCAGCACACTGTAGGCTCCACAGGATATTGTCATATCTAGTCCAGCCATTCCATATTCCTTCCAAGTACTAAATCTGGCAAAATTATTTTTTTCACCAATTTGGAAAAACTATCTTGCTGGGTGCTCCACAGTTGATGATTGCCCTCACTCATCTAACTTTGATATCTGCATAGGTACACTCAGAATAAAGTAATGGGGTATTTAACGAGTAAATGGTAGCGTTATTTGTTAAATTGAGAGAATGAATTAGCTGTGCAGATAGATCAGGGAATGATCCTTGATCTCACTGATTGGAATGGATACCGTTTCCTCATCTAATCACATCTTGAGTAACTCCTCCTGGTTCTCAGTGGATCTAATTTTGTCTGCTAGCTGACGCGTGTACAGTCAAGACACTTTATTTATAATTTCAGGGTCAATTGCCTTCATTTTAGATTAAGTTATGGCGTTCACATCCATGTTAACAGCCTGATATAGTGGGTCGGTTGTTTCATTATCTACATAGATATTGGAAATGTCTATAGCATTGTTCATAATAAAAGGAGGAACAGGTAAAATCGTGGTGTCAGATTGTATTTTAGACCATGGGACCTTTTCATGATACCTGACCAATTTTCTTATCCTTCACCTGAATTAGAATAACCTGCTCCTTGGGCTTCTTGCTCCAACATTGAACATCTACATGTCCAGGTTTACCACACTGGTGGCAGTGGATCTGCATCTTGTCCTCTCATTTCTGTACTTTTGGTTTATTCCTTGTCATGACTCAATTTAGTTTTCATTAATCATCTTGGTAAATTTTACAGTATTTTAGTCTTAGGTCTGGAACACTTTAAGTTCTCCGCTTGGGCTCCAAAAGTGACTCCCAATATCTTCAAATGTTCCACCATTTGAAATGTGGACATTTGCGTCACTAACGCTGAAGCCAATGTTTGATGAAAATCATGATAGGGCCATAATGCCACTTGCATCATGATTTGGGCATCAGAATCTTTTAGCATTTTTTGCACCAGCCAAGATATGTTAAATCTGGTAGAATTGATCTGCAAAAGCTACTAGGGTCTTGTTTTATGGAATTGAATCCCCATAAATTCTTTTTTGCAGTTAGACATCTGCATAGGTCTTCTGAAATTTATCAGAATAGATTCCTTGGCCTCCTGATAAGATCGATTGTCCACATTTAAATGTAGTAACATCAGATTCTGAAAGTGTTTATGTAGTTTATAAAAGTCACTGCTTTTTGTTGGCCACTGAAACTGAACATTGTCATCTCAAATAATTAGAAATATTCAGGAGCGTTATCCTGATGGAATGTGGGTAATTTTGGTGTGCTTCAAAATTCATCTGTGGGTCATCTACAGGTGAATCCTTCCTGACGGCTCTATTGACCATGGGAGTAACTTTGGTGGTCATCTTTGGAATTGCTCCAAATGATACAGGCATATTTCTAGGAGGGTTATTCTCCCCAGCTGGAGTTTCAGTCGTTTCTTTGTTAGCTTCTTCTGCCTCCATTTGTGCACAATCACATTTATGGTCCTCCAGTTCTTCTATACAATTCAATATTCGCGCTATCTCTTCAGTAAGCCAACATATGCATTCTCAGTACACCTCTCGCTTGGTCTTCTGGAAAATACTTCTTTTATTAGTTTACCATCCTTGCGCTTCAAGGAGTTGACTTTTCCACAGAGGTCATTGTTTATTTTTCCTAAATGTATGACCTCTTCCTTGTCCTTTCTCACCTATTCTTCCAATGCAGTGAAGTCAGCCTGTGACGCCAAGTTAAGCGCGTTCTTGTTGAAAGTCTTTAGTTCCATCAAAATCTTGCATATTTTGTTCTTATAAAACATGTTTTGATACAATGTTCTTTTTCAATTTGGAAAAAAAACTAAACAACCCCGTTGTAGTGAACACTAATGTTAAAGCTGGGAGCTGGTAGTGACTTGATTGAGCATCAACTGTAAAAATCTTCATGATTTGTCTTCTTGTTCTGGATAATAGCTTGTCTTGGATCCATTGTTCACCTGAACAGGTTCCTTGTATGTGCGTTGTTCAACTTGTTGATAATGGATTATAAATGGAAAATAGTAATATGAAGACTACTACTCTAGTTGAGCTCATTTCAGCCAAGATGCTCAATAATCTCAACGCTTACCTGGTGCTTTTCCTAATCTTTGAGGTATCTTTGGAAAATCTGTAGGACTTTTTCCCTCTTTGGTAGGACTTTACCTCACTCAGTTCAGAGGATCTTCCCATCACTTATCATCATGAAAAGTCCACAGAGTCACAACAATGGTATGAAAAAAGGATTATCTTGTCCTTTAAACTCTAATCACAAGAGCAAAAGAGTCTAATTAATAAAAATATTTTCTTTTATTAGATCTAAATGTGACTATATGTTTCTGCTTTATTATAAAAAACCAAGGTAAATTTATAGGGAACTTGGCGCACAAATCTTCAGTTGGCACTCCTATCTGGAATGATGGTTATTATCAATGCTTTAACACTCCAGGGTCATGCAACACAATGATCTTCATTATCAAATTAAACTGGGTTCTCCCCTACTTAAATGTGACCTCTTCTGAGTTAAAATAAAGAACGTGTCCCAACATTTTTGCTTAACTACCATTGAGTTAACCTCATTTGGTAACAAAATATCTAGGTAACGGGTCACTTACCCATAAACAGCAAATTGTGAACCAGAAAAGGTTAACTTGAAAGTTGCTCTATAACAGGAGGCATTACTCGCAAGCAACTCATAAGCCCCTTAGTCAATTGGAATCTAAACCTGATTGACTCCTAAAAGCTAATGAAGTTATCAATGATGAAAATACCTCTCTAATTACTTGTTTATTGTCAGGGATCATTCCTCAACATAACACTCATCAATAAGGTAGATTGTAATCTGGAAGATCAATAAATATTTACTGAGAATATTTCTATAAATAATGAGTTATAATATCTACAATTGATAATTCCATCATCCACTAATGGGATGAATCCCCTAGTGGACCAGCAAATGAAACATAATTGATGAAGCTGGGTAAGGTTAGCAAAAATCTTAACAGTAATCGACTAAGTGCTTTTCATCAGTCCCTTTGATTATTAGGAATCTAACGTTTATGGTATCCTCTATTGTTTTGGATAATTTGAATTATAATATTCTTTTGGAAATCAGTTTTTAAAGAGTTTGATGGTATCATTAATTACCCTGACTCATCTTTATCTCTCTTGGGTTATAGAGTTCCTTTATTTTCATCTAAAACATGATTCATCATACCAAGCGTTAATATTGTTTATCTCAAGGGACAATGAGGTCTTGTTCTAGACATTTCCGAGTGGAAGGACCTCAAATTACTCTAGCACCAAAAACTGCAAGCAATGAAGAAGGTAAGCCTATTTTCTCTTCAACTCCGGTCATAATTCCTCTAAAATCCCAAATTATTACTGACACCTTTCTCCATTTTTTTATTCCTAAAGGGCATTTATTGCATATTAAGGGTTTTCAAACCCGTCTATTAAGGAAATTATACCATGTCCTTGGTTTTGGATTATGCCTATACCTGATCTTTACCCGTCCTGCTGTAAAATTTAACTTATAACCCAAGGACTGTGGTTCAAAAACCTTCATAGCTTATGTTAAGCTTCTGCCTCTCTCCTAGTTGTATGATATTAAAGTACTTGTAAAATTTACAAGAATTTGGGCTGAAACCCAATAAGGAGATTCTTGCCGCAGCCCCACTCTGTAAAAACATCTCATCAAAGAGCCTGAAGAATTAGCACATCAATTGCTTGATATATACTCATATAACTTTGCAAAACATACTTGTGATTTTAGTAGTATGAGTGGATTAACACATACTGTTGAAACTGGGGAAAATTTTTATATAGAAGCTAAACCTTATTTTAAGATGAAAATTGAGGAAGCACACATTACTAAAGAGTTGACCCAATTATTGAAGGCTGATTATAAAAATCATATAATAGCCCTTGGAATTTCCCTTTACTTATGATAAAGAAGAAAGATGGATCTCACCAAGTCTTCATGGATTACTAAAAGATAGATGCTGTAACCCATTGTGACACTTACCTTCTTTTAAGAATAAATGATTCTTTTCAATTGCTTTCAGGTTCTAAGTATTTTTCCTCTATGGCTTTAGCCCGTGATTACTGGAAAATTGAGCTAGCACCAGATGATCAAGCCAAATGTGCCCTAATTTCCAGTGAAAGACTATATTAACCAACATGGATGACTCAAGGGTTAAGTAATTCCCGCTATTTTTATAAAGCCATGGATGTGGTGCTTTGAGTTTTAAAGTTGACGTGCATATTTATATTTAGTGACATCACCATACTTTCAGAAACTTTTACAGAACACTTAAACCACTTATGCGAAGTTTTTGAGAAATCAGAATTTCTCTTTACAGCTCAAACCTTTGAACGGTTCTTTTTTTAGAGTGAAATGGAATTTCTAGGTCATAAGGTTCTTTGAAAGGGATTTAACTTCTTCCAGACAAAATTAAAGGCCATTATTAAAATGCCTGCTCCTACAACCTTATGAGATATTCAAGTCTTCTTAGGAATGGTAGGTTTTTATTGGCGGTTTATACCCAAGTTTAAAGATATGGCTGAACCAAAATTTCATCTAATGCAAAAAGGCGTAAACATGAAGTGAGTTCAGCTAAAAACAGTCTTTCAACTCACTGAGGAAAGCTTTAACCAAAGCTCCTGTCACAGTTCACCCTCAATTTGATAAACCTTTTATATTACACACCAATACTAGTAATGTAGCCATTGGAGCTATTTTGTCCCAATATGATGAACAAATCGACCATACCATGGCTTGTTACAGCAAAAAGTTATCTAAGGCTGAGCGAAATTACAGTGTAATCAAATGAGAATGTCTGGATTGATAATAGTCATTAGGCACTATTGCACTTACCTTTATGAGATCATTTTCTTTTATTACTGAATACTTTTCCTTAAGATAATTGTAATATATGAAAGATCCAGATAGGAAAGTAGAATGATGGGCCTTATGACTACAGAACTATGACTTTTCTATTATACATTGATCTTGCTCCAAACATCAAAATGATGATGGCAATCCCATTGCCTGTGTTAACTTTGGACTCGAAGAAGGAGGAAAAGTTGTATGAACTAGTTAGGTGGTCTGAATTATGGGGTAAGGAGTCTGACAAGGATCAAAACTTTATAAAAATAATTACTAAGGATACAATGATCAAGCATGGGATAATATTCAAGAAGTTAAACACTAAATGGCTACCTTTCCTACATCCAAACAACTGTATCAACAGCATTATGGAGTTACATACCCAGGTAGGTCATAAATCTTAAAGAAAATTTAGTAATGGTTAAAAACACATTACTATTAAATAATATGACCGTCACCATCGAAGGAACTATTGATGATTGCACATCTATAGCCATAAACTTCCAACATTATCTTCTAACATCAAGTTGTAACTCTAATGAAGGCCTTTAAGGTTTTAAATTTCAATGTTGTAGGACCCTTACCATGAGGATTGAATGGTCATCAATATTATTATGGCTGTCAATAATTTAAATTAAATGGTTTGAAGCCTTACCTTTGTTACTCCTAATGCTAATGCTACAGCCATATTTCTCTATCATCAGTTTATTATGCAACATAGATGTCCTAAAGTTCTTATGTCCAATAATGGGACTAACTTTACTTCTCAATTATTACAAGAGTTGTCAAACCTATTTAACACCACTCAAAAGTTTGTGGTTCCTTACCATCCATCAACAAACAGAGGTATAGAATGAGTTAAAAGGACTTTAGTAGCCATTTTAAGAAAGATGTCTTTCACTGATCTTTCCCAATGGAAATTATACTTAACCAATGATTTAATGGCTTATTGGATTAGTTACCATCACATTATCAAAATGTCACCATTTTTATTAAATATTAATGAGATCTCTCATTCCATTAAGCGTTCAAGCTAACCTAGATGATGGTATTCCTGATAATGCTGATTTAGATATGCAATATATAGCCAATGAAATTATCCAGTTACAACTCCAAGTTATGGAGTAAATATATATTACTACAAGGAAGGAAAATCCATAAAATAATCAACATTAGTCAGTATTGCCAGAAAATCATATTGGAGATTATGTTTTATATTATCAATCTCGCCCTGGTAGCAGAACTGAGAGATTAGAGTCTAATTAGTCTGGACTTTATAAAGTAAGATTCTGAAGAGGACTAGAGACACAATAGTTTATGATGATAGTGGTATAGCCCTTAATCGCATACATCCTAGATTTTTATGATCTCATCCTCCTCCATGAGCAAATCTTGGGGGAGGGGAAGAGTTTTATTTTAACTAATTTGCCCCTCAAAAATTCCTCAACTCCTAATTTCCAACATTAACTACTGATGGAGAAGTTGGTCATGAGAAACCCATCTAGTTAAACATGATGAAGTCTATCCCATTCAGACATTCAGAGAAGATTTGATCACCAAGAATTGAAATGATCTGAATGGAAAGGACTACCACAAAACCTATAAATATTTGAGCCTTTTACTAATAAAGGCTTGTCCTTATTGTGAGCTTTTATATTACTAAATTCAGCTCTCTTTTTTAACGGGACTCAAATTAAGTAAGTTTGAGAAATACCTGACACTTTTGGCGTGTAATACAAAACGCTAAAACCATGGCTTCAATCTCAATTTATTTCAAGGACTGACAACTTCTCAATTTAATTGTTCCATGATTTCTAATTTTGGCACTGTGCTAACTATTATATCTGCATTCCTAAAAGAATGGTGATTTACTGTTTTTGTCTGCAATGGTATCTGTTGGGATTCTCAACAGTTTAAATGAAGCCACGACTTGTGGCTTCAAACTTGTTACTTATTTTGAGCAATATCAGCCTATTTACTATTATTAATCTACCAATCAATGCTTTGTTGGGTCTAAAGCCCAAAATCATTATTAACTCGTTTTACTTAGCATCATCCAAATTCAATTAATATTGAATGAACTTAAGATAAAATTATCAAACTGCTCCACTAATTGATAATCCTGGCTGATAAATTCTATAACTAATATCCTACCCTGGAGGGAACAAATCCCTTATTTCAATGTTATCTTATCTCAAACTTCACCTTATCTTATAAGTACTTTATCTGTTACCTACTTCTCTTTATCCTCTAAAAGATTTAAAATAATATTTCCTAACCTGATCCCAATTCCACCAGGGTACATGACGATCATTCCTGATATCCCTTATCTTATCTTTTCTCTTCTTAGCACTATTTTTGGTGCTTATTAGATTAATAAAATTACGTTTACACTTCTACCTTTAATTAGGCTCTCTGTAAAGTTCAATCTTGTTTTTGGGACCTCTAAACCAGTGTGATTAAGTCCCTAACTCTTAACTTTTGGGACTTCTGAACCTGTCTAGGTTAAGTCCCTAATTATTTATTAGGACCTCTGAACCTATTGTTAAGGTTAAGTCCTACTCACGCCTGTCCACCTCACCAAATTTCAAAGGACCACCTTCAGACCCCCCTCCCCCCATAATAGTACTGACAGTGCCAATTGGGGCTTAACTTTGCTGAGCTGACGAGAAGCAGTGTTTTCCCCAATGTATGAACCTTACTTCAGACCCCCCTCAGTCCCAACAGTATACCACAGTTTTTTGAACTCTCCCATGGCATTTCCCTACTTTTTTTCCAACTAACTTGTAATGAGTGGGAAAAATGACATTGTTGAAAATTAAATTTACAAACTATTCTTCTTTGTCAGCAGAGTTTCTCCTCTCTGATGATATACCAAGGGCAGAGTTTGTCCAAAAATTGTTAGGTTATTCTTCTCAAAATCACACTTGACACCATACTTTCTAAGGATTTTCTCCACAATGATTATGTAATAATTTTAATTTTAAACTCTATGGTAGGATCTGATACCACCAGTGATCCAGACCAAAGTGGTAGTGCAATGTATGCATCACAAGATGTTGTGGTATTCAATCCGGCGTTTCCATATTCTTTCTGGTGCTCTGAATTTGGAAAAATATGTGTTTCACCAACTTGGTGAAAAGTTATTAATGGGTGCTCCACTTTCAATTTCTGCCCATACTCTAACTCAATTGACTATAATGGCTGCATATGTAAAAATATAGTATTGTAATAAAGTGCCTACTGATTGAACAATGTCATTATCTGCGGAATTGAGAGCATGAAATAGTTGTACAGATAAATCAGGGAAAGATCCCTTGATTATGCTAATATTGAGAGATATGTTCACTTCATCAAGTGTTGTCTTATGTAATTCTTCCATGCTTTTGGCAGATCTGATCTTTTCTGCTAACAGACAAGCATACAGCTGTTCAACTTATTACATTTTCTGGGATATATCCCATTTGCCTTTGTTCAGGTAATTAAGCTTACATCAAAATTAACCACCTGTATAGCAGATCAGTTAAAATTTTATCTCCAAATAAAGTGGAGGTATTCAAGTCATCTCCAATTGAAAGGTAAACAAATTTTAATGCCGTGCTAGATTTTTCATTATATAAACCACAGGTCTTTTTCCCAACTCTTTACCAGTTTCCTTTTCTTTAGACTGTACCAGAGTATCTTACTCTCTAGGCTTCTTAAACTAACATTGAGCAACCACATGGCCAGGTTTTCTACATTAGTGGCAGCGGATCTGAGTCTTGTCCACTAGTTTTGGTGCTTTAAGTTTTTTTCCCATTTCAATTCAATTGTGTTGTTCTTTATTAGCTCAGCGAATTTTAATGTATTCTGATTACTAACATAAATGGCCTTAAAGTTCAATTAGGTGCTTTGAAGTTTGCTCCTAGCAACTTTAGATGATCTGCCATCTGTAATGTGGACATCTGGGTTACAAGTGCTGAAGCCATAGTGTGATGCAAGTACTGATGTAATAAAGTGCTTTATGCATTACAAAGCATGATTTATAATCTGACAATAATTTTGCATTGGCAAGGATTTATGATTCCAGTAAAATTCTGTCAGCGAAAATGCTAGTGTTTCATCCTTTATGAACTGAATACCCAAAGTCCTGTTTACGCTTGGACATCTGTGTAGGACTACCTAACTCAGACATAATTATTTGTTTATATTCGCTGTATTTACAACTATATATTAAGATGGGTAACACAAGGTTTTGACAATTGGCGCCTAAGCAGTTCATTACACTTACATTTCTGTTGGTCCATGTGTCAAATATTGTCATTTATGAAAAAGGCAGAAAAAAGCTGGTGCGTTATCCTGGTAAGATGTAGGTGGTTTTTGTATATTTTAAAATTCTTTTTCACTCCGCTGTCAGGGGATTCCTGCTCATCAACCCAACTAACAATATGTGCAACTAAAGGAGACTTTTCCAAAATCTGAGTGAAAAAACCAGCCATATCCCTCATTGGTTGCACTTTCCTGACTGAATTTTCATGCATATTATTGTCAGCTTCATTCACCTCCATCTGAAACAATCACACTTGTAATTTTTGAGCTCTTCTACGGACTTTAGCATATGCGCTTTGTTTTTGTAAATCTGGCATAAATATTATCTATTCACATCTCATTCTTTTTTCAGGAATATTATCTCCTTGATTAATTTGGTCTCCTTTGCTTCAAAGAGGTGACTATCCCATAAAGACCATTATTAACCTTCCAACTTATTCAATTTACTCTTTGCTTTCATTACTTGCTCTTCAAATGCAGAGAGATTGACCTGTGACACCAAGTTCAGCGCATTCTTACTAGCAGTTCTAGTTCTGTGCAAACTTCTAAGTCCATTCTTGTATGACATTACTGATATGGTCTTCTATTATTTTTGGCTTGAAAACCCAATTACCACCTGTAAAGAGCACCAAATGTATATTTTTCAAGAAATGACTACTCTTAGTAATGAGAACCAAGTGTTAACTTTCATTTATTTGTCTCAAGCTAACTCTCCAGTATAACGCACATGTTTCAGATATGTGCGTTGTATAAATATTTGATAGTAATTAATTGGGTTGGTTATAGTATGAAGACTATCACCCTAGTCAAGTTTCTCAAAGCTAAGTTAGTATTAATATCAACACTATACTGGTGCTTGTCCTTCTATCCTTGATGGTCATCTGTGTAACAGTTCTTTTGAATGTCTTTAAGGTCCAAAGAATGAGCTCTTAGCTGAAAATTAGCAGTGAGATCTGTTGGTGTTACAGTTCTCTAGACTGTCGCTGAGGTCCAAAGGTAGCTCAAAGCTGCAAATTTGTAAAAAGGTCGAGAAGGAAATGGAAAAATGGTTTTAATATAAAGAATTATACTAGGCTAAAAGGTGTCAATATTTATAGGGTGAGTTGGGACATGGTGACTCAAGGATCGTTGTGGCCCCATCCGTTCAGGATCTTTCCTGGCCTTACAGATTGACCACCTGTTGGAAACCCTCAATGTAGTTTGCTGCCCACATGACCAAATTGGTAGAAACTCTTCCCAACATGACTCAGGAATTGGGGATGAGGATCCTGAAGTCATATTTGTTTGGATAGGTTTGAGAGTTAATTTTCTACAGCTCAATTTGGAAGTGGGGAATTTAGTTTGTTCATTCTCTCAAATTCTGACAATGTCCCTCAAGATCCTGTCAGAGGGGGTGTAAGGATGAAGGAGATGATCATAAACCCAATTAACCATGGTCCCCTGGTTGACATTGTCAATGGAGTACTCAGAATTCAACTTATGAATGACCTTATAAGATGAAGATCAAATAACGTCAAGCTTATTCTGTCAACCTCCAGGTCAATGATGATAGAAGAGAACAAGGTCACCTAATTGGAATTTTGGTAAGGAGGGTTGGCCATGATTAAATAAGGTTATCTCTCTTCCTGTAGTGTTGATGATGCCTTGTGTGGATAGGGCTTGAAGCTGAACAATTTCTTTGGATAAGCCCTCATAGTTAATTCAGAGTTCTCAGGTGTGGAGGTCTCAAGAAATGGCTGGATGCTACTTGGTAGCTGAAGTTCACGCCCATATAGGGCTTCAAAAGGGGACATCTTAATGACTTAGTGGTAGCTTACCCTTTAGGAAAGCAAAGCGCTGGGTAGAGAGTGGTTTCAATGGGCAGGATTTAAGGCGCCACTATTGTGAAATGGAAATAAGAGTTCCATTAGCACGTTCTACCACTCCATTAGTTGGTGGGTGGTAAGGTGAAGCGAGACTCTATGTAGTTCTGAATAGTGAGTATTAAAACTTCTGGGTTTCATTAATTGTTCATGGCTAATAACCCCTAAATTGATTAACTGCACAGGTTTGGTGTTGTGAAATTCTCCGCGTTGTCTGATAATGATATGCATTTGTTTGATAATAGTATGAATACTATTATCCATAGTTTAATAAAGCACTAGTATCGGGTCCAACGCTTGACCAGTATTTCTCCTTAATACTTAAGATTTCCTCAATAGGGATTTGTTCCCTTATACAACCCAACTTGATCCACGCTCAGATCCTTATTTTTGGCTTCTTTCTGGTGACAAACAGTCAGCAGCAATCCATGATTCAGCTTAGCTTCTCTTCTGTGGATCCACGCTCAGATCCTTACTCTTTATCCTAAAGAGTCTCCAATTATAGCATACAGCAATAATTTCCTTAAAGAAGAATAGAACACAAAATTGAAACTATTAAAGTATATCTTGTATTATACTAATAATTGGTAAAAGTGCTTTTTAAAGTGTTTTTTATTAAGTGAATTCTTAGGGGAATTTTAGTGGGAATTTGGCGCCCAACCCTTAGTTGGCACCTCATTGATGAAATGGCAGTTGTTGCTATTGAATTACCCATCGTCATCTCATCAATGATGGTCTTCCCCATCCTGGCTAGGTTTCTGTCATTGGACATTTTTGAGAGCTAAAACAGAAAGAAATGGAAAACGTTTTTTAACGTTTTCCTCTCAATCCAAGCAAACCAACCATATTTGGCTAGCGATATGCTTAGGTAATGGGACTTGTTGCCCATTAAGGCAGGTTGTGAACCAACTGATTGATTCACTAGTTGCAGGAGGCATCACTTGCCTCACAAATTGATCCCTTAGTTTTCAATCTTTCAGTGATGAAACCTGACCAATCCCAATTGGTACACCTGATAGTTAATCATCAATCAACTATCAGATGCCCCTATTTTGTTGGAAACTCTGCCCGATGAGATCTTAAGCATTCACCTTGATTGATCCCAGACAGTTCTGACCCAGGCGAATTACCTAAAATCCCCAAACAATGTTACCCCAAAATTAAGGTCAACTTATATCTAATTCACTTCGCTATAGGGAATTATTCCCTAGAGACCCCTGGTAATCTAGTCAGCTGGGAATGTGCGCAAAACTCCCATCATATCCCCCTCTTGCCTAGATTTCCAGCTAGAAAAGGATTGGGACAGGAGAAGTCTGCTTCAGACAATAAGTTAAATACTTCTTTTTCTCAGGCAGAGTACAGTCAATCAGTACTCACAGCTGCTCAGGATGACCTTCAGCATGTGGCTCTCTTCCTCTTTCTCCTTGCTACCACCTACTCAGAGCGCGGTTCCACAACCTTCTGTCATGCCAGGCTGATCAATTTACTTATGATGATATTAATCTCAGGATCCAGTTTTCCCCCGTCAGGGCATATGACCCGCTGTCATATTCAGGATTCTTGGTCTGGCATCCTTGATTTCTTGATTTTCTTCTCAGCCTTGAAAGGAGATTCTTGCCATCAATGTTTGTTTTTATGGCACAAGTAAGAATGCTCATTTATATTCACCCTTGTTATTTTCTCATAGTAACCTCTTGCTTCATATCATTCTTAATTCTTCTCTAGAGAGCTTATCCCATTATTTTTGAGATTAATTTCTCCAAAATTAAAGCTTAATTGATTTCAAAGTGCTTAATGTTGAATATCATATAAGTCCAAAATTTATTCCTCTTGTCCAGCTCATATGTTATATTCAGAATCTCAGTACCAACAACTGCTTAATAGCAAGTCTGATAAAGATCTTCAGCTCTTCCAGCTGATGTGATCTGCGCGCCAGAATCTCTCTCTATGGTCCTTCCAGGACTCATACTCCCAGTCAAGTACCCATGGCCAGTCCTTCCATGGAATTACCAGAAATGTTAACAAACCTGATAAAATTAAGGTAGTGATTGTCTCAAACAACTCGCATCCAATTCTTCCTCTGTCATCAATTCCTGATTTAGATTTTGAAACTCTCCTGGATTTGGCTCCATTTGCAGATTCTCCTATTATCATCATAAAACCTCCTGAAACAATGCCCTCTTCTCTTGATCGATTGTTCCTCACCAGATCAGACTTGCTTCCAGAGTTCCTTTTCTGACTTGGCCAGTATTACAAGCCAGCTGTTTTGGTCACCTAACTAGCCATTGGAAACAGTAAACATTTCGTGCTTTCTATGCAGAATTGAGAAATAAAGTAACCAAGGCTTTGTCCATAGCTCTGAACTCCTTTGATATTGAACACATTCTAAATTGAGATGTTGCAGCCTATGCTCTTTGCTTTGCTGGCCAAGTTCTTTGAAGTTAGGCCATGAAGCTTCCAGCCTCTCCTGGCTTTCATTGCTCATTCTTCTTTCGCTTTCAAGAAGTTCATAGTTGTCATCTGCAGGATGCCATTTGCTCCTTGCATGACTACCTCACTTCTAGCATGTCTCATTGGTATCTTCCACTGATGGCTTTAATAAATGCATGATTTGACAACCCCTGCCTAGTATCCCTTACTCCATGCTGTCCCATATGTCCAATGTTCTTGACAAAGCCTGTCAGCAAGCGCTCAAGACCAATCTTCCAGCTCCAGTGCCATATTAGAATTACTTGGAGTTATTCACTGACTGCATCTTCTTGTTCTGTTGCTTCCCTCACCAATCTGGGGTATCACGTTTGGCATGTTTTATATTTCCATCTCTCTTCCCCTAGTCACTTTCTCGCAGGGATCAGCATTTATTCAACAAACTTGGTTTTTAGTAGGTCTAGCCCTTGCTAGCATCCAATCTCACATTGATTTTGATGGGTTTTTTACTCTCACTGTGATCCATCCTCCATCCCCCAAGAGGCGACATAGGTGGAATCATCCCTCAAGTCAAGGATAACCAATACAAAATAAAAACTTAAAAATATATTTTTTTCTATGCATTTTTAATATATTTTTTATTTTTTATCAATCTTTTATTTTTTCTTCTTTTTTTCTATAAGACTTTAACTTTTCTCAGTTCAGCGGTCCATCTTTTTTATTTTATTCCCCCAAACTGGTTCCTAGGTTTACTTAGACCTACCAGTTTTCTTTGGTTCAGAGGTCTTACTTTTTTAAGACTTAACCATCTAGTTTGGTTCAGTAATCCTTTTTTCAGAATTAACCAATCTTCAGGACATAACCAGCTTAATGGTTCAGCGGTTCTTTGGAACTCTTTTTTCATTATTTTTTATCTATCCATTGCTTTAATTACTTAGCATGGACTCAATTTACTATCCTTTCATCCAAGAGGTTCTTGATGGAGTAGGCGTCCATTGCCATCTTGGTGAAAAATCTCAAATGGACCTGACTACAATTCATACAGCTTGTTTCTTCTCCCAAAACCATGTGTATCACAATAGGCAACTCTTTCGCCTATTTTGTATTCTGATAAGGCCAGTCAGTTCTTTATCATCCATCATTTTTGCTCAAATCCTGTTCTCTGAAATCATATTAAATGCTTGCAATTACATTTCGATCAGGATATTCATCAATCTGTTAAGGCACTTCTTGGCACTCATCCTCAAGGTTAGTTCCACCACCAAATATAAAATAAGTGACATTGCGGCCTTCCACCCATATAGCAACTCAAATGGCATTTTTCCCATCACCGCATGATGACTTATATTGTAGGCAAATGTCACTGAACTAAGGTACATTCCCACATAGAAGTTCTTCCTGCGACAATCTTCCTCAGCATCATGACCAGCATCACATAGACTCGTTCTACCAGTCTGTCTGTTTCCGGCCATCAGGGTACAGAATCAACTCCTCAGCCCCCATTATTTCATTTAATTGAAGGATCAAGTGAGACATGAAATTGTTCCATTGTTGCTTAGCAGGACCTGTGGGCATCCATGTTGGATATAATACTTTTATATGATAAACTTTGCAGTGCTTATAGCGTCTACTTTTGCCAGGGCCTTAATCTCAACCCATCTCATCAGATGGTCAATTGCAACTATGATGTACTTGACTCCCCCTGTGCTCATCATCAGTGGTCCCATCATGTCAATGGACACCATATGCCAAGCAAATCCAGAGCAGACAAGTTAGTATCCAGTCATGTTCTTATGTGGCTTGTGCAACTGGCACTCAGCACAATAAGACAGATAGTCTGCAACATCATAGTTGATGGATTCCCAGTAGTAATACTGGAAAATATGATTGGTAATTTTTCTAAGGCGTCCATGCCTTACAACCTTATATGCTGCTTTGACAATAGCTTCTCGTTCTGATTCCTTTAGAATATCATTTGCTTCCCATTGATCATCTTAAAAAATTAGTCTATCCATGGTCTCAGTGTTTTCCATTGCTTTTTGAAGTGCACCTTAGATTTCTCAGGGCTCATACCCAATTTTTCCGCTGACCATTCTCTGGAATAGCTCATCCGCCTGCTGTTATACCTCCTGGATCATTGGTAGCCATTATAATCCATCTGCATTCTGATGAGAAGCTCCAGCTCAGTGGACTATCTCATAATCATAAGCCTGTAACTTTAGTGCCCATCATGCCAGTCATCCTTCCAGTTCTCATAAATAATGTAGCTAACACAACAAAAAGTGGTCCATCTTCACTTTGAAGTGCATTCCATGGATATAAACCTAAAACTGTTTACATGTGTAAATGACTGCAAGGCATTCACACACAGTCATGGTGTAATTCCTCTCAGTGGCTGAGAGTGTCTGGCTCATATACGCCACTGGATGTTCATCCCCAAGTTCATCTACTTAGCTCAATATGGCACCAATTGCCATCAATGAAGTATCCATTTGTATTATAAATTTTTAATCAAAATTCAGATATTTCAAAATTGGAGAATCTATTAATATAGTGGCGTAAATAACTAATGGATCTCTGGGCCTCTTCACTCTAAATGAATCCTTTTTTAGATCCTTCAGTAAATGGAAGAGGGGCTTAGCAATTCTTGCAAAATCCTGAATGAATTTTCTATAGTATCTGACCATTCCAAGGAGCACTTGGATATCTTGGACACTCTTCAGTACAGCCATTCGCTCTATGGCTTCAATTTTCTGGGTTTGCGGCTGTAGTCCAAAAGAGTTGATTATGAATCCCAGATATTCTATCTCTTTCCTGAAGAATTGGCACTTCCTTAACTTAATCTTCAGTTTGGCCGCGTATAGTCTCTTAAACACTTCCTTCAAGTGGTGTAAATGATCAGTAAAAGTCCTAATGAACACATTTATATTGTCCAAGTACACCAGGACGCATGACAAATTTAAGTTATTTAGTATGGCGTTCATGGCCCTCAGGAACGTTGCAGGGGCATTGTACAGACACTGGGGCATCCTCATCAGTTGATAAAGTCCCTGCGTGGTGATAATCGCCCATTTCTCTTGGATTTCTATTGGAAAATTGATTTGCCAATATCCTGATATGAGATCCAACATGAAGAAATACTTTTCTTCTCCCAATTGATCTAGCGCATCATCAATTCTTAGTAGTGGGTATGAATCCTTCTTCATAATCTTGTTCAGCTTCCAATAATTAATCACCACCCAATTAGTCCATCCTACTTCTTCACAATAAGGATAGGGCTTGCCCAGGGACATGATGACGTAACTAGAAGCCCATGCTTCACTAGTTTGATGATTTCTTCCCCTACTACCGCTTCAGTCACCTTTGACTGTCAAATTGGTCTCATTCTGATTGGCAAATCTTACCCGGTATTGATCTTGTGGATTACATCTCTTGCACAACCCAAATCATGGTCATCATAGGTGAATACTTCCAAATACTTGTCAAATATCTGAACACCTCCTCCTGCTGTCTGTCCGTCAGATAAGCGAGTTGCTCTTGATTGAACAATAGATTAATACTCTCAGTTACCCCTGCTGGTAATCCCATATCATCAAGGGTCCCAAAATCTTGGAATTTCCTCAATTTAGCCATCAGGATTAGGTGAACAAATGAGACGATTTGACTCTTTTTAATTTCTTATCAGTTTTTTACTCAAATTCACCAGGGAAGTCGAACTTCTCCATGGCCCAGCATGATTATTCCTGGAGCCACCCAAGGCTCTACTATGGACTTCTTCCAGGGCAGCAAATTCTTGATGATCTGCCAAATTCAGGGCGTTCTGGTTTACAATTGTTACCTCCGTCCAGAGTTTTCTTATTTCTTCATTATATGACATTATGTCCTAGTATCTTCTACTCAACTACACCCCTGCAGTGAGCATCAATTGTTGAAATTTATCAGTTGCATTATTTGTTAATAACTGATAGCCCCTAGATTGATTAACTACACAGGTTTGATGTTGTGCAATTCTCCACGTTGTATGATAATAATATGTATCTGTTTGAGAAATAGTACAAGACTATTATCCATAGTTGAATAAAGCACTAGTATTGGGTCCAACGCTTGACAGTATAACTCCATGAAATACTTAAGATATCTTCTATAAGGATTTGTTCCTTTATACAACTTAACTTGATACATCTCAGATCCTCATTTTCAGCTTCTCTCTGGTGACACAAATTCAGCAGCAATCCATGATTCAGCTTAGCTTCTCTTCTGTGGATCCACGCTCAGATCCTTACTCTTTATCCTAAAGAGTCTCCAATTAAAGCACACAGCAATAATTTTCTTAAAGAATAGAACACAAAATTGAAACTATTAAAGTATATCTTGTATTATACTAATAATTGATATAAGTGCTTTTTAAAGTGTTTTTTATTAAGTGAATTATTAGGGATTTTTTAGTGGGAATTTGGCGCCCAACCCTTAGTTGGCACCTCATTGATGAAATGGCAGTTGTTGCTGTTGAATTACCCATCGTCATCTCATCAATGATGGTCTTCCCCATCCTGGCTAGGTTTCTGTCATTGGACATTTTTGAGAGCTAAAACAGAAAGAAATGGAAAACGTTTTTTAACGTTTTCCTCTCAATCCAAGCAAACCAACCATATTTGGCTAGCGATATGCTTAGGTAATGGGACTTGTTGCCCATTAAGGCAGGTTGCGAACCAACTGATTGATTCACAAGTTGCAGGAGGCATCACTTGCCTCAAAAATTGATCCCTTAGTTTTCAATAAGTCAGTGATGAAAACTGACCAATCCCAATTGGTACACCTGATAGTTAATCATCAAGCAACTATCAGATGCCCCTATTTCATTAGCAACTCCGCCCGACAAGATCCTAAGTATTTACCTTGATTGATCCCTGACAGTTCTGACTCAGGCAAATTACCTAAAATCCCGCAAGCATTGTTACCCTAAAATCAGGATCAACCAATATCCAACTCACTTTGCTATAGGAATTATTCCCTATCAACACCTGGTAATCTAGTCAGCTGGGAATATGGACAAAAATCATAACAGCGAGGTAAGTTCTTGTACTACTTGTGAAGTGAAATTCAACCCGTTTTCCAAAAGTAAGGTTTGGGAAACCCATTCTGGGTGAAAATGGATCGAACAAGGAAGAGAGCTGTGGCTTTGGCAGTGGCAGTTGGGACTAAAATCGCTCAACCCACTTGGTTAAGTGGTCAACGGCTAGGATAATATACTTATGGACATGCAACTCAGTGGTAAGAGGGCCCACCACTTCAATGTTAATGACATTAAAAGGCCAAATAGGGGCGACAACTGAGTGTTGGAATCAAGGATTGTCTTGGTCTTGATATCAGCAAGTCTTACATGCCTCCAAGAACTCTTGGATGGTTTCCATCATTTGGTCCCAGTAACACAGTAACTTCAACCATTTGTGAGTCTTCTTAACATCCATGTGTCCCACAGTAGAATGGCCCTCTAGAATAACATCAGTTCAGGAGGAGGAGCATATATAAGGGAGTCACTTCTTATTAAGATTCTTGTAGAGCAGCCCATCCTTAATATGAGTGGCTTGAGTCATCCTTTGGAGTTAAGCTTGGACCTTGAGAGCTTCAAATTTTCACAGCTCAGGTTGACATATTAGATTATACAGCTGGTCCTTCTCGGGAGTCAAAGATGCTAGCACCAGCATCCTGGAGAGTCTGTCAGCATTTTGGTGAATTGCGCCTTCATAGTGGACAATGGTAAAAGTATAGCTCTGTAGTTGTAAAGCCCACCTGGCTAATCGACCATCTGCATCCTTCATTTGCTGGAGCCACTGGAGCGAGGAGCGGTCTGTAACAATGGTAAATTGAGTACCATAGAGATAAGGCCGGAAATGTTTGGTGGCTATCAAAGACAGCCAGGCATTCCCTCTCAGTAACACTGTAGTTCCATTAAGCTTTACTCAGCGTCTTATTAAAATAGGCCACAGGATGATTGACTTGGTTTTCATCATGTAAGGCTAGAATAGCCCAACGGTAACATCACTGGCATCCATAAACAACAAGAAGGGTTGATCAAAGTGCATATTGACTAGTATGGTTTAATACATAGAGCAGTTCTCAAGGCAATACAAGCCTGTTATTGTTCAGGCCGCCACTCAAATGGCACATTCTTCTGCAAAAGGTAGAATAGTGGCTTGGCTAGGACAGCAAAATGGGGGTAAACTGATGATAATAGCTCACATGACTAGGAATAACTGGATATCCCTTAAGCTCTGGGGGAGTGCTATTATCACTATGGCGTCAAACTTGTCTGTTATAGGCTGAATGCCATCCTTGGAAACTTTGTGTCCCAGGAACTCCAGTTCATAATGGAAGAAAGAGCACTTTGAAGGTTTCTAGCTTTATAGACGCCTGTCATAACTGATTGAAGTTTTTCCTGAGATTCTTGATGTGCCCATTAAATTTTGAGAGAAAACAGTAATGTCATTTAAGTAGATGAGGACGCATGAAAGCTTCAAGTCCCCAAAGGATCCCGTCCATGGCACGTTGGAAAGTAGCTGGGCGTTATAAAGGCCTGGGGCATCCTTGTGGGCTCAAATAGTTCTTCATTGGGTATGAGATTGCACTTAGCTTAATCTTCAGGGGCAAGCTCAACTTTCCAATATCTGCTGGCAAGGTCCATGGCAGAAAAGTACTGAGATCTGGTAAGCAGATGGAGGGAATCGTCAATTTGGTAAGAGGATAACTGTCTGCTTTGGTGATGGAGTTGAATCGCCAGTAGTCCATCACCACCTGGTGGCTGCTGTTCTTCTTCTGAACCAGCGGAAGAGGAGAGGCCCAATGGCTGTGTGGTGGTACCAGGAGCCCAGCATCAAGTAGTTGTTTGAGTCCCAAAGTCACCTGGCCTCTTCAGCCTTGTTCTTTCAGTATGATCAGGACTAGAAGGGGGAGCGTCCCCAGTTTCCACATAATGTAGGACTCCGTTCATCCTTCCAAAGTCATAGGTCAAGGCCAAAAATAGGTCTGAATAATCCTCCAACAACTCTTGAACCTTATGTTGTTGGTCATCTGAGAGGTCTTTGCCAATATTGGTGTTGACCAGGCTGATTGATGGAGGTGTCTCCAAGCCAAAATCTCTTAAGTCCCCAAAGCTTTGGACATCAGCAACAGCCTCTACTGGTAGAAAGTGGACATAGGCGGAAGGACTGGTGGAACCTACTATTTGGGTTTGTCAGTAAGGTTGGCCAACAACATTGATATAGATCCAACATAAGCTGGATCTAAGATTCCTGGGCAGGTTAACACCTCTTTCATAGATGGGTTGTCTAGTCCTCAGATTGCCAACAGGTACCTGAGGGGATATTGATTTGAACCCAGGTGTTGACAATGACTTGGGACTTCAGAGGTATGATAGTTGCCCTAGGTAAGTAGATTGGCATGCCCTCTTGACCACTAACAGCAGGAGGGGGCAGTCAGACTCAGGAGACCCTAATGTGATATTTGAGTCAATTGATTCGGCCTTCACTCTCCAGTAAACAGGCTTGGGCTTTTGACCTTGATTTCAAAATCATGAGTGGACTCGAAGATCAGAGGGACTTGATGCCCTAGTAGGGATAGAAAGCCGCCATCATAATGGAGTACAGTTCATATAGTCTCAAAGGAATTGAATCCCAAAGAGCAGGTCATAGCTAGGGTTATCTAGTATTACAGCGGGAGTGTTTACAGCAAGCTTTCCAAACTGTAATGGTAGAGAGAAATAAGCTCCTATAACTTAGGTACATTGTGGGCCAGCCGTGCTATACTCCATATAGTTTGGCAAATATGGAGAGATCTTGATGCATTTCATTAACTTGGATGATATGACAT
Organism: Massospora cicadina; assembly: GCA_022478985.1. NCBI lineage: Eukaryota > Fungi > Entomophthoromycota > Entomophthoromycetes > Entomophthorales > Entomophthoraceae > Massospora > Massospora cicadina. Next base: position 132,252 of record JAKSZP010015866.1, on the reverse strand, counting down.
TCCTGGGGGAGCCACTGTCGACTATGGCAAAGACTGGTATTTTATGAACTCAAACTGCAACCTGGGTATCCAGACTTCCAAACTGGAGCAGCAGCGTGAGGAATATGGAAGAGTCATCAGAAGAAGAGTAAGCAGTAATAATTTCTTTACATCATTGGATACTGAAACTTCTTCTCCAGGTGCAATATCTCCAGGTTTGTTCAAGGTTATGGAGGATTCTTTAGCTGGGTAGGGATGTCAGAATGGATTGCCTCATCCTTCATGCTGACGGCCCTTTTCCCACTTCTCATCAAGTTGTTTCCAGCAGGTCTTGGCACTGTGTCTGAAACCATTGCAGTACGTGCATTGAGGTCGAGAATTTTTCAGGTTTTTCGACCACATGGACTCTAGGATGGTTAGAGGGACCTGTAAATGTAGCCTTAAAGTGTAGAGTCGATGCAGGGATCTCGTTAAGTGCTTCCTTGATCTCCCAGATACATGTAAACCCATTCTTCTGCTCAATCATATGCATTTGAATCTCAGGGTAGTATCCCAATGCAGAAATGACAGCGGTAATAGCATCATCCAGGGTGATATGATTTGTGGTGACTAAGGGTTGTGCTTGGGCATAAAACTGGCTGGTAAACTCCATGAGATTTCTCCTTTATTCAGTTGGATACCCATGAACGCCTGTTTTTAGTTGGCCATGGTTTGATTGCTGCCAAACTCTTGGATTAAGGCTTCACAGACCTGTTCCCAGGTGTTGCACTCCTTCAAATGGGGGTCATGATCTCCCAGGCTGTAATATCTAGGCAGGAGTGGATATGCTTTACCTTCTACCAGTTGGTGGCCTCATCCATAGAGCTCTTATATGCGTACAGGAATGAGGCAATACTCTTCTGACCGGTGGTGAACCTTTCTTTAAAATTAGGTCTAAAGTTAGTTACAAGAGGAGTGGAAAGGGTGCTAACACCAGGGATGGCTGCTGGCTCTGAGACTTCAATCTCTGCATAGTTGCGGGGCCCTGCTGGTTTAACCGTCATCTTAGACCCTCAAGGTCCTCTTGGATATCATCCCAAATTTGGTTAAGGGAGGAAACAGAAGTCTTATTTGTGACTTGCCTTTAGAGATTGAATGTCAGCGACCTGAAGGTGAAGCTGGCTCTCAAGGGTAGTCAAACATGTTTTAAACTCTTGAAAAGTTTGTTTGAGCTGAGAGATGTGAGTATTGGTAAGCCTGGTGAAGGCACTGAGGTTGTCCATTTCGTCTGACAGTGCCTCAATGGAGACCCTAGGGTCGAAGGGGACTCCATCCACTAGGAGTTTGCATCCTTGGGCTACATTCCAAATTTTTTTTGTATAGGGCAGCCAAGGCTGTTATCACATCCTTCTGCCATGGGTCCTAAGGGCCATCAGGGGTGGGAGCTGAGAGACCTGGGGGACCAAGAGGTTCACGGGGAGCCTCTGGTCCTTTGGGTCCTTCACGCCCTTTGGGGCCTTCAGGACCTTCACTCCTGGAGGAGTGATCATGAGAGACCAGCTCCCAATACTGCTGTTTCAGGGCTCATACCAGATCCTTGATTTTCAGGAGGTGCTGATTTCAAATTTCCTCAGAAGTTGGACGTTCCAATGCAGCTGGTCCTCAAGATAGCCAGAGATCCCATTATCTATCACCACAATTTGGTCTTGGACCTCATTAATCAATCATCAGATATCAATAATGGCCTCACAGTTGTCATGAACAAAGAAGGAGGCTGCATTATAGAAATTATTGATGTGAGAGTGCAAGGCCTGGGTGAGCCCCAGTTGTCAGAGAATTCTTGATGGTGCAACCCAACTAGTTGGAGTAGGTGATGAATAGCTGGGTGAACAAAGTTTCAAAGGTAGCGTTTGAGACCTAAGGCAAGTTCTCCTGCTGGAAGATGGGCTAAGACATAAAGGTCCCACATGGTAGAGGGAATAAAAATGGCACAGGAGCAGCTGGTGTGGTACCCACAGAGTAGATGCCACTTATTAACTTTTTAACAACATCGTTAAGGTTCTCATACTGAAGTTGGGACTACTTCCATCAATAGAGGGCAGGGAGTACTGGAATGTGACATGAAATTCTAACCTCTCAGGCCTCAAGGATTGTATTTCAAATCATGAGGTACTAACACTTTGGGCAACACTTCTCAACTGACAAGAAGATTGGTCTTCAGGGCTGTTAGTATTCTCCATTGTTTGTTATAGACGTTTTCACTTAGGACAGCTCAGAGCCCCCTGTAGTGAGCACCATGTTGGCATTACAGTTCTATAGAATGTTGCTGAAGTCCAAAGGTGGCTCAAAGCTGCAAAAATCATAAAAAGGGTCAAGACGAAAATGGAAAAATGGATAGGATACCAAATTTTTTAGGTTAAAATGTGTTGATATTTATAGGGTGAGTAGTACATGGTTCCTCAAGGATCGTCATGGCCCCATCTATTCAGGATCTTTCCTGGCCTTCCAGATTGACTGCCTGTTGGGCACCCTCAATGTATTTCGCCGCCCACATGACTGGATCAGTGGAAACTCTGCCCCACATGACTCAGGAATTGGGGATGAGAATCATGAAGTCATCTTCATTCAGATAGGTTCAAGAGTCAATTTATTATTGCTCAATTCAGAAGTGGTAAATTTGATTTGTTTGTTATATCAAATTCTGACAAGGTCAAACAATTTAAAGTGGAGGGAATATAGATTACTTTTAATGTTAATAAGCGTCAACATTTATAGGGCGCGTGGAGACATGGTGCCTCAGGGACCTTTGTGACCTCATGAGATCAGGATCTTTTACTGCCTTACATTTTGACTGCCTGGAAGGTGCCCTAATTGTACTGCATCATCCTCATGACTGCAGCGGTAAGGATAGTGGCTTCCATGATACAGAATTGGGGATAGGTTTCCTGACTTGATTGCATTGATTCTTGTACATGTGATGCTTCCTGATAAAATCTGATTTTGGTGCCTTCCAGGATAAGGTTCCATTCACGCTGGTTCAATAGTCAACTAGTCAAGGCTTGATTTGGGAGAAAGGATTTTGGCTTACTCATCATCTAAAATCCTGACAACGCCCCCTCAGATCCTTTTGAAGAGGGAATAGGGCTGGAGGAACCTGCAGTGCACTTGATTCACAACTGTCCACTGATTGACACCAGAAATGGAGTACTTGAAGTTCATTTTATGAATGACATTATAAGTTGCATATCAAAGAACGTCAAGCTTATTCTGTCAACCTCTGGGTCAATGGTGAAAGAAGAGAATGAGGTCACCTTATTGAAAATGGGTAAGGAGGTCCAGCCAACATTAAACTGGGATGTCTCCCATTTGGCGGTGGTGATGATGCCTTGTGTGGCTAGGTCTTGAGGCCGGATAAACTCATCAGCTAAGGACATCATAGTTAAATTGAAGTCCTCTAGAATGGAGGTTTTGAGCAAAGGCTGTATGCTATTTGGTAGCTGGGGAGCACGTCCATGTTGGGCTTCAAAGGGGGACATTCTATTGACTTAATGGTAGCTTTTATTTGGTAGGCAAGCAATGCGTTGGGTAGAATAAGAAGCCCAGTGCGCAGGGTCAGAGGCGACCATCTTCTGTAAAATAGAGATATGGTACCATTAGAACGTTCCACCGCCCATTGGTTGAGAGGTAGAAAGGGGCGGCGAAACTTTGGTTAGTGCCAAAAGCAAATTAAGTTATTGGACTACAAGCGAGGTAAATTTAACCATTGTCCACAAAAGTAAAATGTGGGCATCCATGCTGGGTGATAATGGACTGAATAAGGAAGATGTCAAGAGAGTGTCTGTAACTCTCTCGTTCCCAGCAAGGTGATGTGGGATGCAAACCCACATTGCTAGGGAACTAGCCATTAGAAGAATGGGAAGACAAGCACCTCGAGCAGTGCCAGTGCAAAAGGTACCCCAGGCAAGTGTATAAATAGCAACATAAAATACCAGGTAAGTAAGAAACAACACCACATGAGTGGACCCCAGAGGGGCGTCCATAATCAAGTGTGGCTTGATGTCAGGGGCTTTGGGTGCCTTGATCTGGAGGGGACCTGGGCGGCCCACAGATGCCCCTGGGATTTTGGTAAATTGCGAGATAAGGTAGTGGCCCACATGGTAGGAGACTTCCCCTGAAGAGGTCCACCACCAAGTTTGCCCAAGGAACCATTGGAAAAACGTAAAATAATGGGGGGTTTTATTAAGAAAGTTGATCAACAAGGAGTGTTGATCATAAAAACCTAATTTTAAAATGAATTGGGGAAATTTGGGTTCTGCAGAAATGCGTTCAAGCCTTGACGCTCCAATAAACAAATGCTTCCATCCATTTTGGTAAAATACACTGAAAGTGCCTTCACTCGAGTAATTGATTGAAGCCTTATTTTACCTGAAGTCGAAATCTCATAGCTGGAGCGGGACTCAAACCCTTGCTCTCCAACCAAGCTAATTGAACCATCATTATTCAAAAAATAAATCGTTCATTTTAGGGCCTGAGCTGAAATAAGAGGCTGGGCGTTTTGCACCCCATTAGTACCAACCTGGGCTTGCTTGGTTTGCACCCAGCGTTGATCTAAGGTGTGCTTCAAGTCAGGAAGAGCCTGAAGCTTTATTTTCTGGGCCTCCTGTCGCCCAGCCTTATTCCTAGCATCAGTGCCTACTATCAGTTATCCAACCATGGCAGAAGAGAGCTGTGGCATTTGCAGTATCAGCGAGGCCTGAAATTGCTTTGACCCATTTGTTCAGGTGGTCCATGGCTAGGAGGATATATTTGTGGCCAAGTAACCCAGTGGGGAGCAGGCCTATACAGAGATGCTAATGATGCTGAAGGGTCCCTTCAGGGTAACAACTGAGTGTTGAAATTAAGTATTAGCTCGGTCTTGGGATTTTTAAGTCATACATGCCTCCAAGACTTCATGGATGGTCCTTAACATTTGTTCCATTTAAAATCGTGATTTTAGACATTTGAGCCTTCATAATTACCCCATGTCCCACAGTAGAATGGCCCTCTAGGATAATGTCAGTTCAGGAAGAAGGGCGGACATAAGGGAGCCATTTCTTATTGACCCTCCTGTAGAGTAGCCCGTCTTTGTTTTTAGTGTATTAATCATTCTTTGGAGCTCATCTTGGACCTCAGGAGTTTCCAACTTACATCACTCAGGTCACCAATCAGATTATAAGGTCAGTCTTCTTCAGAGGTCAAAGCTGCTAGCACTGGCACCTGTAGAGGCCATTATAAATTTGTGGATTGCGCCTGCACAGTGTACAATGGTAAAATTATAGCTCTGCAGTTGTAAGGCCTATCTGGCTAATTGACCATCTGGATCCTTCATCTTTTGGAGCCACCGGAGTGAGTAAAGATTGAGGACAATGGTAAAAAGAGTACCATAGAGATAAAGCCAAAAATGTTAGATGGCTAGCAAGACAGCCAGACACTCTCTCTTGGTAACGCCGTAGTTCCATTTGACCTTACTCAGAGTCTTGCTAAAATAGGCCACTGGGTGGTTGATCTGTTTTTTGTCATTCTGGGCTAGGGTAGACCTGACGGTTACATTTCTTGAGTCCGTGAACAGCAGGAAGGGTTTATTCAAATTGTGGGTGGAATAAAATGAGTTTAGTACATATAGCAGACCTCAACGCATTAAAGGCCTGTTCTTGTTCAGGACGCCATTCAAATGGCACGTTCTTTTGCAGGAGGTAAAATAGAACTTTAAATAGGTCACAAATTGGGGGATAAACTGCAATAATAGCCCTCATGCCTAGGAATACCTTCATATCCATTAAACTCTGGGGGCGTGACATCTTTTCTATGGCGCCAACTTTATCCAGTATAGGCTGGATGACATCTTTTGAAACTTTGTGTCCCAGAAAATCCATTTCTGACTGAAATAAAGAGAATTTTGAAGGTTTAAGCTTAATAGAAGCCTTCTGGAGCTAAGTATAAACTTCTCTAAAGTTCTTGACATGTCCATTAAAGGTTTGTGAGAAAAAAAAATTTGTTGTCTAGGTAGGCAAGGACACACATTATTTTCAAGTCCCTGAGGATCCCTCCATGGCGTGTTGGATGTGGCTGGGGAGCTACAGAGGCCCTGGGACATCCTCATGGGCTCAAAAAGTCCCTCATTGGTTATGAGTGCACACTTGACTCAATCTTCAGGATTGAGATCCACCTGCTCTTATCCACTGGCAAGGTCCATTGCAGAAAAGTACTGAAATCTGGTGAGCAGTTGAAGGTAGTCAATTGCAGGGCAGAAGATAGCTTTACTTATTGGCGATGGAGTTGAGCTGTTGATAGTCCAACATTACCCAGTGGCTGCCATCCTTATTTTTGAACCACTAGGAGAGGAGAGGCCCAAGGGCTACGTGAAGGCACTAGGTGTCTGGCTTTAAGTAGTTGTCTGAGCTCCACTGCCACCCGGGATTTTTCAACCTTACTCTTTTGGTAAGGTCAGGACCAGAAGGGGGAGCGTCCCCAGTCAATACATGATGAAGAACCGCTTACATTTTTCCAAAGTCATAGATTGAGGCTGAGAATAGGTATAAATACTCCTCTAATAATTCTTGAACTTTGCGCTGTTGATCTTCAGCGAGATCCTTCCTGCTACTGGTGTTGACCAGAGCCACTGACGGGTGCATCTCCAACCCAAAGTTCCTTAGGCTCCCAAAACTATGGGCATCATTGACAGCCTCCACTGGTAGGAGGTGGACATAGGTGGCGGGACTATTTGGGCCTACTATTTTGGGTTTGATGGTAAGGTTAGCCAACAACAATGACATAGATATGGGATAAGCTGGATCTATAATTCCCAGACTGGTCAGCACCTCCTGGGTGGATGGGTTGTCTAGGGCTCAGACTTCAATTGGGTATTAGAGGGGATGTTAACATGGATCCAGGTGTCAGCAACGACTTGGGACTTCAGAGGTATTGAGTTGCCCTAGGTGATTAAATCGACATGCCTTTTTGTCCATCAACAGCAGGGGTGCAAATGGACTCAAGAGCCCCTTATTTGATATTCAAGCCAATTAATTTGGCCCTCTCTCTCCAGTAGGAAGGCTCAGGACTTGACTTCCATCTTAGAGTTGTGAGAGGTTTTAAAGACCAGGGGGACCCAATGCCTTAGTAGGGATTGAAAACTGTCATTGTAATAATTAATGCTAAAATCTTGGAGGAACTGAATTCTGAGGAGCAGGTCATAGCTAGGGTTATCTAGTGCAACAGCAGGGGTATTTGCAGCAAGCTTACCAAATTGAATGGTTAGGGAAGAATAGGCCCCTATAGATTGAGTACATTGCAGGCCAGCTGTGCCATGCTCCATATGGTGTGGCAAGACTAGAGCAATTTTGATGCGCTTCATCAGCTTAGACGATATAAGGTTCACAGAAAAACCACTGTCAACTATGGCGAGGACTGGAATCTTATGAAATCAAACTGCTTCGTGGGTAACCAGACTTCCAAACTGGGGAGTTAGTATGATAAACATAGGAGAGTCATTGGAAGAAGAGTAAGCAGCAAATTTATCATTATCAACGGGTACTGAAACTTATTCTTCAGGTACAATATCTCCAGTATCAAGTGAGGTTATGGAGGATTCTTAAGGCATGGTAGGGACGTCATCATGAAACGCCTCATCCTTCATGCTGGAAGCCCTTTGACCAACTCCTCAGCAAGTTGTTTCCAGAAGGTCTTGGCAATATTTTAATACCGTTGCAGTAGGTGCATTGAGGTCAAAGATTCTTCTGGCTTTTGACCACATGAACTCGATATGGTTGCAGGATCCAAAGAGGTAGCTTTGGAATATAGGGTTGAAGCAGGAATTTCATTAAGTTTTTACTTAATTTTGAGGATGCAGGTAAGACCGTTCTTCTGTACAATTATATGCATTTTGATTTTCAGGACAGGATCCCAACGTTGAGATGACAGCGGTGATTGCATCATCCAAGGTGATATGATTGGTAGTAACCAACAGTTGCACTTGGGCGTAGAAGCGGCTAGCAAACTCTATAGGTATTTCTCTTTATACAGGCGGATACCCATGAATTCTTTTAATTGCCAGGGTTTGAGAGCTGCCAAATCCTTGGTTTTAGGGCATATGTACTGTTCCCAGGTGTTTCACTTCTTAAATTTGGTCATGACCTCCTGGGCAGTGCTGTTGTGGCAGAAGTGGTTAAGCTTCACCTTTTGTCAGTTTGTGGACTCCTCCCTGGAGCTCTCATATGCATACAGAAAGGATGTGATGCTTTCCTTGCCAGGAGTAAACCTTTCTTTAAAACTATATTTAAAGTTAGATAAAGGTAAATTAGAGAGGCTACTAACGCCAGGGGATGGGTGCAGGCTCAGAAATCTCAGTCTCCACATAGTTGTGGGGGCCCTGCTGGTCTAACCAACATCTTAGGCCCTCAATGTCCTCTTGGACTTTTCCCAGTTTTGGATAAGGGAGGAAACGAAAGCCTTATTCATGATCTTCTCTTTAGGGATAGAATGTCAGAGCCTTGAAGGCAAAGCTAACTCTCAAGGATGACCAAGCAGGTTTTAAACTCTTAAAAATTTGTTTGAGCTGAGAGATGCAACATTCAGTAAGCTTAGTGAAGGTGCTTAAGTTGACCACTTTGTCTGACAATGCCTCAATGAAGACCCTAGGGTTGAGGGGGACAACGCCCACTCAGAGTTTGCATCCCTGAGCTGTATTCCAAATTCGATCATGTAAGGCGGTCAAGGCTGCTAACACATCCTTTCACCAAGGGTTATCAGGGTCTTCAGGAGTAGGTACTGTGGGGCCTGAAGGCCCTCGAGGTCCATGGGGACCTTCTGGTCCTTTGGGTCTTTCACATCCCTCAGGGCTTTGGGCCCCCAAGGCCCTTCAGGACCTTCACTCCCAGAGGTGTAGTCACAAGAGGCCAGCTCCAGATAGCGTTACTGTAAGGTCCATGTTAAAATCAGGGCCACTTAGATTGTAGCTCGCTTCTGCTCCCTGATATTAATTGCATAGATTCTTGACCACTTGCGTTGATTAACTGAAGTAATTAAACTGAGGAAAAAAGTCTGAAGACTATTACTAAAGTTGATTGCCCTTTAAGCCACGTTAAGCAAAGGGTCCAACGCTAAACAGGTGTTTTTTCCTCTTGAAGATATGTTTAAATTGGTAGGGAATACTTCCCTATTCTCTTCACGCATAGACAAGTGGAGATTTGATAACAACCTAAGAATATTTAATCCTTGCATTTTTATCCCAAGAGTAAGCTTTGCAACTGATGTACAAGCAACTAAGCTATTATCAATCTTAGATTTTCCTTTATTGGGAAATTATTGGGAATTTTATAGTACACTGAGCGCACAGCTTTTCAGCTGGCCACTAGAGATTAATTATTTGTTTTCCTGATGGTTTGACCCTCGAGTTTTAGCTTCTAAATCCTGTCAGGTCTTTTCTTTGCATTTCTTAGGTAGCATAATACTTGACGTTCAGCGATTAATATTAGATTCAGGAGCCAGACACCAATTGATGAAGGTTGTGTTGCCTGATGACAATTCTACCATTAACACACGCATTAAAAATGCCTAGGTAGTTTTGACAACTCCCCAACCATTTGCTATAAACAATTTCTCATAATAATTAAACTATTGCGTGTTACTCCCTCATCAAATTCTTGCTCAATATTGTCAGGGATGATCCCCAACAAAAAGACTAATTTGATTAATCATCAGACTCCTTCTATTGTTAATTAAGAGTAATTTTTAGTCAGCTATCATTGTCAAAATATAAGATTGTAACTACCAATCTTTGAATTGATTAATATGTCAATGAAATAAATAATGTGATCAACTAAAATTCCAATAATCTGTACCAGATCCTCAACTTGGTGGAGGCGCTAGTTCCAAGCATCCTCAAGGAGTCAGATGTTATGAAGCAGCTGGTCCTCAAGGTAGCCAGGGATCCCAAAATCCTATACCACAATCAGGCCTTGGGCCAAGTTGATTAATTTTCAGTTATCAATAGTGGCCTCATGGTTGTTGTGGATGAGTGAGGAGGCCACGTTGTAGAAATCAACGACATGGGAGTGTAAGTTCTGGGTAAAACCCAGTTATTGGGAGACTTCATGATAGTACAACTTAACTAACTGGAGGAGGTAATGAATAGTTGGGTGAACAAGGTTCCAAAGGTAGCGTTCAGTTCTAAGGCTAATTTATCCCACTGTCACTGGGCCGAGGATAGAAGTCCTGCATAGTAGAGGGCACAGAAGAGGCACAGGAGCAGCTGGAGTGGGCACCCATGGAGTAGATGACATTATAAACTGTTGGACAATATTTTTAAGGTTCTTGTACTGAAGTTAATACTGGTTTCCATCAACCAAGGGCAAAGAGAACTAAAATGTGGCCCAGAATTCTAGACTCTCAGGCTGCATGGGCGGCACTTAATACTGAAAGGTAATAATCTATTAAGTAACACTTCTTAGCCAATCAGTAGATTGATTTTTAGGACTGCTAGTTTTCTCCATTATTTGTGATAGACTTTTTCTCTTAGAACAGCTTGGAGCCCCCTATAGAGCACCACTTCTTTTAGCTATCAGTTCTTTTGACTGTCTCCAAAGTTCAAAATTTGGCTCAAAGCTGAAAATTAATGTAGAGGTCAAAAAACAAAAAATAGAGGTAATATAGATTACTTTATTATGTTGGAAAGCGTCAACATTTATAGTGTGCATGAGGATATGGTGCCTCAGGGACCTTTTGGCCCTGCAAGATCAGGATAATTGCTGCCTTCTGGAACAACCGCCCAGATGGTACCTCATTGTACTACATTGTCCTCATGACTGCAGCGGTGGGAGCAGCGCCTCTCATAATTCAGGAAGTGGGGACAGGATTCCTGAAGGTTGATTCCATCAAAGCTTGTACATGTGTTGCTTCTTGATCAAATCTGGTTTTGGTGCCTTCAAGATAGGGTTCCGTTTGTGCTGATTCAAAGTCAATCAGTCATGGCTTAATTTGGGAGCAGGGATTTCAGCTTGTTTATCATCTTGAATCCTGACAATGGCATACTGGAATGCAATTAATAGTCTTTCTCTGACTCTTCCTTCTAGTATAACTTAACCTAATATAGGTTCAGAGGTTCTTCTCTTCTCTCTTAATGCAGAGTCCACTAAGATCTTGGTAGCATAAAATAAACAACGGATATCCTATGCTTAAACTCTGTTCTAAAAAGTGAAATATACACTAAATTTATGACAGTCTAAATTATAACCAATTAAATTCTTATATATCTGCATCTGGAAATTAACCTAGCTATGAATCTGCTTAATTTAATAGAATACAAAGGAATAAATAGTGTAATTCAGCGCCCAACTCTTCTTTTGTTACCCCCAATTGGAAATGGCAGTCATTGCTGATGAATGAGCCCTCCAAAGTCGCATCTAACAATGATCTTCATCTTTAGTTTAGTTAGTTTTTGCTGCCAACTAGAAATGTGACCTCTTCTGATTGAATTGAAGAAGGTGTCCCAACACCTTCGCTCAACCCAGCATGTCACCCTTATTAGGTTGGCAACCTGCTTAGGTAATGGAACCTTTACCCATTAACATCAGGTCGCAACCTAAAAAGGTAACTTGAAAATTGCTATTAGAGGATTTGTTAAGGGCTTAGAAACTGATAAATCCCTTAGTCAATCGCAACATTCTCTGTTTAACTACTAAAATTTAATTAAATTATCAATTATGAGATTAATAAATCAAATCACTTACTTATTGTTGGGATCGTCATAAATAAAACTTTAGCACCCAGTAGTATAAAAACTCATCATATTAAAGAATGTTTGTTAGGGGTATTTTGCCAAACAATAGTTATTGTATACAATATTAACACCCACATCCATTAGAGGGCCGCGTCCCCTAGTTGTAAGCAGTTGAGTATAATCAATTTAGCTAGGTAATGTGAGCATATAAAATCCCAATAATGGTTTAACCAATTAACTACCAATTGTCATAAACAACTAAATCAAAACTTAACATCTATCTATTGATTTAAGCAACTAGGGGATGGACATATACAAAACCAAAAGCTAAAAACTAACACAAACTGATCAAATTAAACTAAAACGCCTAAAAATGAGTAAATCAGATGACACTCCATACAAAAACAAGCAACCAGATAGTAAAGCAGAAAACCACATATATGATCATGGCAGAAGGGGAAAGGTTATCGAGGGGCTCATCCTTGGCAGTGGTTTCCTCACCCCAGAGTAGATTATAGGCCTATATGAAGAGCAATGGCGTTAGGGCATCAGCAGAATGTAGTTCTTGTCGATTAGATTTGGTATTATATGGAAATTACTGGCTAAAAATGGCGCTAATATAATTGAAATAAAGTTGTCTGACTTTAATGTAGGCGTTGGAGAGTTTGAAAACGTGGCAATATTGGTTAAGTTATTCTTAGCTTTATGATTTTGCAATATGATTACCACATTCTGGAAGCGTCTCTAGGAGCTTTATGAGATTGATTAATTGCAATATTGCTTTGTGGAGTGAAGGTTGAGGGGATACCATCAGGGGATATATCTCCTGTGAGAATCTCCACTAAATTGATGACAGCTATTCACAGGGGATGGCAATCAGGTGTAGCAGTTGATTCAACAGAAAGCTGGTGGTCACTACAGATTGGTTTGGCATTTGACTGAAGAACATAAAAATGAGGGTTGTTTTTTGCATCCCATTCTGAATAAAAAGAACTGCTTGATTTTTAGAGAGGCTTCTAATGAGAATAGATTATTTGGCAATTATAACCATTAAGTCTCAAGGGTTCTGGTTAAATTGAATTGAGGAATCAGCATATGGATGAGGATTGTTTGCTTTGGTGGAAGCATGGAGGAGAACCATCATCCAAACCTGTTCATGATTGGTGGGAACATCTTTGGTACTGGGATGGAGAGAGGCCAATTGGTTGTTGCAAATTTATCTGCAATGCCAGGCTTTATGGGGGGTAGGATGGTACCCCATACCACAAAAAGTGTGGGGTTGGTGGAAGAATTGAATCTGGCAGATGTGGGTGTGGAGCTGGTAGAAACATTCAGGGATGAGCATTTGTGAATTGAGTAATCCAACTTAAAAAAGGGTGGACAGATAGTCTGTCCGCCCTCAACGCGGGCCAAGAATGGATAATCAGGGGCAAAGGGGATGATAATATGGAAAAGAAACACCAAAGCAATTATATCAAAATATGGGCTGATTGTGGCCAATGCCTGAGTCCCAGTGAGGCATGTGACCCTTTTAGGACCACAAATTGTAGATGGGGCTGGAGCCACAGGCTGCCAAACCTATCATCAACTCCTGATTGAGCACCACAAGGGGAAGGTGAGTAGCCAACAAGCGAACTGGACCACCAGTGGTGTCCTCTGGGAGCTGGGTCTTAGTGGTGAAAATAGGGGTGCTCTAGAAAACTAGAGGCACAGTTGCCGCAGTGATGGCATCAGCTTCACACGTGAAGCCATGATTGAAATACCCCTTCAGGGGTGGAAGCCAATAAATATGGCAGGTCAACTACCACATGGGCAAATTTGATAATTTGTTTATCATTTTTATGGGAATAACTTCTCATAGTCAACTTGAAGGCAAAATGCATATTGCTCTGGGAAAGCACCAGGAGACAATGGGAATTTCCAGGTTATGAGCAGTGTAGGCACTGAGATCCTTGAGCAGACTGAATTGACCTAACGTTTTGGTGAGACTGGATGACTTAGTTTGAGTGCGTTTTCTCACCTCACAGAAAATGGTGGGGGTAGTTTTGCTGCTGCACCACACTAGAGCAGCTGGTGGAGAATCCAAGGACATTGGGTATTATTGACAATTTGAGATTAAAGTTTTACTTACTTTTAAATTATCAACTTCGCTCAGAAAAAAACAATGAGCAGAAAAAGAATTTATCTTAATATATAAATTAACTAATAATTAGTAAGCACTAACTGACAAAGGATAATTGGCGATTAGACATGTATCAAGAAGCTCCAAAAATGAGTAAAATCCAGATAAGATGTGTTAGAGTTTGGTAGTTGACTCAAAAATAAAACTGTTAAGTTTTGCTATGATGCAAGTCTTGTATTTAAAAAAGTAAATTGAGGACACAAACTAACTTTCTAAAGAAATTGCTGCTTGTAATTAGTAAGTAAATACTTAATAATCCTCAAAAAGGCCATATAACTCTAATACATTTACCATTTTTTTCAAGCTATAGAAATATGAGTCCTTCTGTCTTTGTAACCATAAATAAGAAATATCCTAACCAATTGTGACTACTTCTCCATCAGGCAAATATGCTGAGTACTTCTTCTCAGGAAGTATAGTATACACATTACTTATCTAATACAGAAGTAGATAATAAATTGAGGCAACAGATGAACAATAGATGAAAAACAATAACTAATAAATGATAAAATGAAAGTGTTATTGATCTTTGGCAAAATAGTAGTTTATTAATTGTCCAGGCGCCATTATTATAACTCTCAGGTATCTCCTGGCTGAACTTATCTAATAGAAGATTTCATTCATTATGTTAATCCTCTGTTGGTCATAGCAATGGCTATGTATAATCCTCAGGTCAATTCAGCCCATGTATTATCAAATAACAATAAAATAAGTCCAATTGAAGGCAATATTACTGTTAAAATATTAGCTATTTACTCTTGAAATATTGCAGCTTGATTCAGATCCTTTGTTTACCCGCACAGGTTCCTTGTATGTGCATTATATGAATTCTTAAATAATTGAATATGGTAGTAGTAATATGAAGACTATCACTCTAGTTAGATTTCTTTATATTCAAGATGATTATTAGGTCCAAAGCTAAACTGGTTTTTTTTAACTTTAGATTCTTCTTAAATAATAATAGGGACTTTTTTCCTCTTCTGATAGAACTTAAACTAGGATTAGGTTCAGTGCTTCTTCTTCTCTCTCATCATTCAGAGTCTTCAGAGATAACAGAGATAATAATAAGAAGAAAAAGGATCTCTTTTCCTTCCCAACTTATCAAGAGCAAAATATGACAGTCTAGATTATTAAAGTACTTAATCTGCAACTATGTTTATCTGCGATAATTAGAAAAATTTAAGGGATTTTGGTGCCCAACTCTTCTGTTGGCACCCCAATTGGAAATGGCAGTCATCGCGGATGAATTAACTCCCCAGGGTCGCTTCAATGATGATCTTCCTCATAAGTTTAGTCAGATCCTCCACTTACTATCAATGTGTCCTCTTCTGGGTTGAAATGAAGAGCTTTTCCTAATGCCTTTGATCAACCCCAGCGTGTCACCCTTATTAGGTTAAAAACCTGCTTAAGCCATGTGACATACCCATAAACAGCAGGTTGCAATCCCTAAAAGGTTAGCTCACAAGTTGCTTTATCACAGGCGGCATCACTTGCCTAGCAACTCATAAACTCCTTAGTCAATTAGTGATAAACCCCAATCAGCTCTTACAAGTTAATTAAATTACATTATTCCAATTAGTATCCTAATCACTTGTTTATTGTTGTCAATCCCTGACAAAACATTAGCTCAAAGCAGATTAAACCTGGCGAATTACTTAATATTTGATAGGAATATTTCTCCAAACAATTGTTTTCAAAGGTAAATAATAACTCCCACATCCACTAGTCAGATAAACTCTCTTCTGGACAAGAAGGTGTATTATAATTGATTAAGCTGTGTAACGTGGGCATATCAATATCTCAACACATTCCCCCACTTCTTTAGATTATCCAGCAATGAAAATTTTCTAGAAGCATATGCTACTTTATTCCTGACTGCATCCACCAGCATTGTTTAAATTGGAGTTCTCTTAGTCCATCTCCTTTCCTTGCTTGATGTATCTCTGGGTAATCCTTCTTCTTAGCAACTTTCCTTTTAATGTCCTCCTCTGCCTCCTCTGCAAAGTTCAGTTCCCATAATTCCATATTGTACCAGCCTATTTTGGTTGATGAAACCTATAAAAGGTCTAGAAAGCTTGTATTACCCCAGGTCAGGGTTATACAGCATATTTTTTTAAAGAATTTTCTCAGGTGGCTTCCTCAAATCCTTAGTTCCTGTATTCCACCAGGGTAGGCTTCCTTTCCTAGGGCCTCTTTCTGGTAATCCAATTTCACCCGCCCTGATTCTGACAAAATGCTTATTCATTCCAACGCCTTGGGACTACTCACGGCGGACAAATTTACCTGAGTTAGTCCTACTGAAACATAAGGGAACACCAACAGAACTTTTTTGGTTCTTGAAAAAAATTGATAACTGTTTTTTTTGCTTTTTTGTCTTTTTGTATAATTTATTTCTTTATATTTTTTATCTTAAATATTGTGGATCTAACTTACGTTATTTTCCCCCATTTATATGGCTTAACCTATAAATTTGTTCAATGGTCCATAATCTCTTTTCCCCCATGTTGGGACAACAAGGGGTTGATACCAGGTTTATTAATTTTTTGAGGCCAGGAGACCTGAAGTTCCTGGGTGTTGGATTATAAGTTTTATTTTTCTTGTCCAAACAGTCTTCACTCAGGATAAAATGCCTTGAGTGGTAAATTCTAGATATATGTTCATTTCTAAATGATTTTAGAGGTAAGCCGAGTTGCTAGTGGCATAATGAGAGTAGTCTTTAGTTGCTTAGAACCATCATTATATGGGAGATCAAGGAGGCTCTTTTTGTAAATATACAAGTTTTAAGTTAATATATATTTTTTTACCAATCAGGGATTCTGTGGCAAACTAGCCATATCTTCAAACATGATTCAATTGCCGCATAGATCAGGTTTGAACCCTAAGATGAGTAAGAGTTGGGGAGCAAAGTTGATCACATACGTTGGGGTTGATCCCCAATGTCAGAAGGCTTCAATTTTTGTCAGGACTATCCCCAATAAAGGTCTGTGCTATTTTTCAGATCAGGCTCAGTTAACCTCAGCTGCCACATCCAAATTTCTAATTTGGGTAGGAATCTCAACAACGCTCCTCTCTAGATTTTGGGGTAGATAAAAAATGGATGGAGAAAGTGACTATGTACACAGTTTACTACATTAATTTGAACAACCTCTACAATTGGGTGTATGTTGCCCCACTTGTAAATAACTTTGTAGGGCCCCAACCAGTTGGTGCCCAATTTGTTATCATAACCTCACAGCCAATGATGGTGGTAAAGGATTAGGTCACCCAGATGGAAGATGTGCAGAGGTTCATGTTTGTCATTAAACTAATTTGGTTCTCTACTAGTTGTAGCAGATAAGTTCTTGGATTTTAGAGAAAGGAGTTGGATTATTTTATTGGCAATGCTTTGCATAGTAACTTTAGGGCTTTAGGTGATGCTTAATGTAAAATGGCATGCACTTTAGAAGGTAACTGGGGATTTCTTCCATACAAAGCCAGGAAGGATGACATCCTAATTATTTTAAGGTAGCTTATTTTATAGGCCAGATTTGCACTAGGCAAATGTTGGGGCCTGTGAAGAGGGTCATTTGTGGCCATTTTCTGAAGGGTGGCAGTTAGGATAACATTCACCCACTATACCATTTCATTGGTTGCAGAATGGTATGGAGTGGAAAATACCCGCGTTGATCCCATCAGTTTGGCTCAATCATTCACCTGTGAACATTGGAAGTTTTGACCATTATTATATAGAATTATGTTAGGGAACCCATGATGGGTAATAATTCAACCATATAAAAATGTGGCGGTAGCTTTTGCCAAAGCGGATGGTAGCAATAGAGCTTCAATCCACTTAGTTAAATGTTCCAAGTTTAGAAGGATAAACCAATGACCATTAGAAGCTTGAGGGAGGGTCCTATTATATCAATGCTGAAATATGAAAGGATTTATTGGGTGTAATCACTGGATGTTGAGATTGGGATTTAAGTCCAGCTTGAATTTTACATACCATGCTGGACTCTAATACATCTTAGGTTAAAACAAGCATTCATTCCCAGTAACATTGAGTCTTGAGCTAATGATAAGTTTTCAAAATTTCTCCATGCTGACTTGTCAATGTCCCTCCAATATGACATCAGTTTGGGTCAAAGGGCAAACATAGGACAACCATTTTTGGGGCATGAGTTTGTACAATTATCCATTTTGACAAAGATGTGCCAATTATTTTCTTAATGACTATTAAAGGGTCAGGGATTCATCTTCCCAAAGTTTCAATTGAGCTAGGAGTATTATAGGCGATACTCTTTAGGGTCAGTTAAAGTTAATATAGAAAGCTGATATAGACAATCAGCGTTTTGGTATATAAGCTCTAGTCAATGTATGATGGAAAAGTCATAGTTTTGTAGTTTAACGCCCATTGGGCTAACCTCCCATTGAGTTTCTTCATTTATTGTAGCCATTGACAGGAAGCATGATTTGTGATTATGTCGAAATGTTTCCCATATAAATAATGGCATAAATGCTTAATATCTAGTAGTACCTCCAAGCAATGCATTCCATAACGCTATAGTTGCGTTTGTTTCTGGTTAGGGTTTTGTTATAGTAGGCGATAGGATGGTCAAAAAGTTTTTGTCATGCTGAGATAATGTGGCTCTGATGACTATATTGCTAGCATCAGTAAGGTGGATAATTGGTTAGTCAAAATTAGGATGAATAAAAACTGGAGAAAGGGAGATAGAGACATGCAACAGGTCAAAGGCCTGCTGTTGCACATTTTTCCACTAAAAGGGTATCCCTTTCTTCAATAAATATACTAGAGGCTTAAAGGTGCCAGCAAAAGGGGAATAAACTGGCAATAATATTCCATTATCCTCAAGAAACTTGTACATCTTATAGGGATTTAGGGGGGACACGTTAGAAATGGTCAGGACCTTGTCGTCCATCAAGGATATTCCATCTTTATCTACCTTATGGCCCAAAATTCATTTCTTTCTGAAAGAAGGATTATTTTGATGGCTTTAGGTTTAACAAAGCTTGGTGTAACCGCTGGAAAACTTGCTTGAAATGATTATTGTGTTTGATAAAAGGTCCATGAAAAAATAGTAATATTGTCAATATTAACTAGCCCACAGAGAGTTTCAAATCACCTAAAAGTCCATCCATGGCGCATTGGAAGGTAGCTGGGGTGCTACATAATCCCTGCAATATGTAAATAGGCTCAAAAAGTCCTTCACTTGAATTGAGGGCGCGTTTTTTATGGTCTTCCAATGACAAATCAACTTGCCAGTACCCACTAGCAAGATCCATAGCCAAAAATAGTAGAAACCCACCATCAGGCGTTAAGAATCATCTATACCTGGCAATGGATAGCTATCTTTTCTTGTGATTAAATTGAGCCTGCTATAATCCATAATAACACAGTGGCCACTGTTGGAACTAAGGGATTTTGACTACTTTTCCCGCTTAATTTTTATGAACAGAAAACCCAAAGTTCTTGGATGCTTAATTATATGTATTTGCTTTCCTCGGCCAGAAAGTCTTTTCTCAGGTTAACATACCTGGAGTCATGATTCCTGACTATTAGTTTTTTCCCTAAATAGAGTGAACCAATTTTTAACTGGAAAAAGAGAGGTAAAGTTTATTGATTTAAAACATCGTTATATAAGAGTTTCTCTTAGTCAATCTCCATGTGTACTAAGCTAAGATCTATTCTCATTTCCTTTTGGGGATTTAGCAGAGTGTTGTTCACTTCTTGTCAAATGGGATTTGATTGCCACATAGATTGGGTTTGAACCCCAATATTAGGGCTTGAATTTAGTTGGGGGCTGTCCCCAATATCTAGAGGGCTGAAATCTTGTTGGGGATTATCCCCAATAATTTAATTTAATTTATTGCGAGGAAGGCTGACCATGGGATGGACACTTCCAAATTTGACCTGAAAGAAACAAAACTTAGTAACAGGGAAGGCACCCCAGAGAAGCGATGCTATCTCTTGTTGCCAGCGGGAACGCCACTTATGGGGAGGGGGAGGGAACATGTGAAGGGCTGAAGCTACAATTGAACACGTGTGGAGGAAAGGGTCTGATTTGATGAACCAAACTGGGAACCAGGAGGAGACCAGCTGTCAGCAACGCAGTGGGAGATATCCAAACATCCATGCCTGAAAGTGGTCCACCAAATGAGACCAGAATCTGTGGACAGCTTCTGGGAGGGTGGGGGTGGAGCCTGTGATGGCATCCAAGACAATCGTGTGGATAGTCCACATGGTGATTGCAACCACCAGAGCACGGAGGGAGAGTGGAAGGGGGGAGGCCATTGATAAAGCAAACATATCCTTTGACAGACTAAAGGGATGTGTTTGATCCTGGCCCAGCAGACGGTAACTTCGCGCCATATCACTTTGGAGGTAGGACACTTCTCCAGGCGGTGGAACAGCATTCCATACTGGCCACACATGACGCAAGATGAGTGTAAAGTGTTAGAGTGCTCAGCCATATGGTACACCTGCCTCAGGCAGTGCCACACATGGGAACAGATTTGAGGCTGCAACAGAGGATGGTGTGCGTATTTTCAGATAGTTTTTGGGTCTCAATGGAGTAAGGGATGTCCATCATGTCCAGGTAGTCCACCCTGGATAGGACATGGGGCCGTGTGGGGATCATGCCATCTTGGATGGGTAGCCCCTGTACCTCTTGTGTGAACTGAGGAGAGGGGCGGCCTCTCTGGGCTGTGTCCACTAATACGAATTCTCCACTCAGCGCTTTGCATGGAGAGGAGGATTCATTTGAAGTTGGTTTTAGTCCCGTGAGGACCTGTGGCCAATGGGTTTGAAGCCAGGTATTTCATCAGGGAGTGAGGGTTCGATGGATTGTTAAGGCCCAAGGCGCAGGAGAAGTTGGAGCAGGCCACGCGGGACCAGTGTTGGGAGGGGAGCGTAAGGGCGGTGATGGCCGCAATCCAGGTGCCCAGGATCTTGGAAGCATGGGCTTTGAAGTCAAGCAGGCCCATGCCTCCATGATGATGAGGGCCAAACATGACCTCTAGCCGTACTGGTGGTGGGTGGCCTGACCAAAGCCATCCTTGCAGCAGGGCATACAAGGATTTGAAAAAGCTTGGGGAGAAGGGGATGGCGTGGGCTCCAAACCAGACTTTGGAGAGGAGCATAGAGTTGGCTAAAACAACCCTGCCAGTAAGGGAAGTAGGGTGGGCTCTGAGGGAGGCGATGCGCTTCATCATGTTGTCTATAATATGACTCTCCATTACTGCTGATGCATACCCGCCTGCCTTCACCCACACGCCCAGAAGGCGGACAGGCCCTATGGTAGGGCGTGGCATGAAGGGGAGCACCAGTGGGGTGGTGTGGGGTGAGCTGGGAGGGCGAGCATGTGTGCGAGCAGATGGGCTGGGCTGGGCACTGGTCGCTGGGGCCCAGCAGGTTTGATACTGACCGAGGAGGATGATTTTGGTTTTGGAAGCATTCAGTGCAGCATTACTTACCCAGGAATACTCCTGGATGAGAGCTTCAAGTGCGCGTGCATCTTTATTATTAGACACCCCAACCACACAGTTGTCTGCAAACGCCATCATCTTGACTGGGGCTTGGCCTGGCACATGGACCCCAGTGAGTTGGGCATTCACGTTTTGAAGTAGTGGGTAAAGGCTGAAGTTGTAAAAAGTGGGATAAGGGGGTCCCCTTGTCGCAAGCCCCTTTGAGGGCGGACTACTTCCATTAGGAAGCCAGGGCCACGCACTGCCATTGTTGCAGATTCCGTGAGCAGCACTACCCAGTTGATGAAGCTAGGGGGTAAGCGGAATTGATGGAGGCAGGCCCTGAGGTATTCCCAGTTTACTCCATCATAGGCCTTCTGTTGGTCCAAGAATACTAGTGCCCCAGAGGCTGTGGACTGGCATGCGTTAGCCACAGAGTGCACGTTGTCCCAAATTGACCTTCTGGGTATGAAACTGAATTGTTCTGGGGAGATGGTGGCAGATGCTACAATCCCTAAATGGTTAGCCATGATTTTTGTTAAAATTTTTGTATCCGTGTTAGTTAAAGAAATGGGGCGCCAGTTGGCTAAGTCTAGCTTGTCCCCTTCTTGAAGAGTGTGACAGTGAAGGCCTCTTGTCCTCCTGGTAGGAGGCGCGTTTCCAGAAAGCTCTGGTTAAGTGAGGCAAGCAGTAGTGAGGATATATATTTGAAGTACTTTTATATAGAATTCATATGGAATGCCATCTGGGCCTGGGTATTTCCGGTTTGGTGCACCGCGGATGGCTGTCCATAGTTTGTACAGAGTAATCAAATTCATTATTTCTAGGTATCAGGAAATGGTGCAGATGTGGGTTCAGTCAAGAAATTCCGCCACTTCAGCCGGCTGAATTGGATCAGATTGGTATAGCTTGGAGTAATACTTTTATATTTCAATTGCCACTTCAGCTGGCGTATCCATGATGGAATCATCCAAGCTTTGTACCTGTGTGCAGGCCACGCTCTGGCGTGGTGTGAAAATTTTTTTAAAAAAATATGCGGTGCACTTGTCGCCCTCTGTAATGCATTTGGCCCTGTACTGAACACAAACCTGATATTTGTATTGCCTTTTGAGCGTGTTGAGGTGGGCGGCTGCCTCCGCCCACTTCCAGCCCCATGCAGGGCTGTATCCTGTGGCTGGGATGTTGGACTCCAGGTGTGCCAACTCTGACAAAGTGCGTGAGATGATGGCTGATGTGGCTTGTGAGCGTCGGGAGGAGAGGTGGCAAGAGTAGTGGATGGTATCCTCTTTGAAGGCTGCCCATGTGAAGATGGGGTCCTCACAAAATGGTGTAACAAACTCTTTTGCCAAAGTTGCTGATTCCACCCAAGTGGAAAATCCTGGCAACGCAAGTTCAGGAGGACGGAGTTTGCACCAATATGGGGCCTTAGCCACTGTGACAGGTAGGTGGTAGGTTAATGAGACCAGACGGTGGTTGGAGAATTCAGTTTTCATTGTTTGGAAGTGGGAAATGTGAGGTTGGAATTTCGCCAGCGTAAGGATAAGGTCTATGCGGGTCATGGACCTTAATTGGCCATTGTGGGCGTGGGGGTGCATCATGTTTTTGAGCAGTGGGGCTCACCAAGGCAGCGCATCCATTAACCCAAGGGCGGCCTTTAGAACGCGAAGTTCTATGTGACCATGGGGCATGGGAGGAGGAAGGCCATCAGTCCATTGGTGTGTTTAGCCAACAGTTCATGTTGCTGACTACAAAAGGGTCTGGGGGTAACGGGAGGGATTTGACTGATGAGAAAAATTCCCAACGTTCTTGTGCACAGGTTGGGGCATAGACTTAATGATAGCATGTGCCATGTCAGCCCACGAGAAAGTGACAATGAGGACTCAGCCATTGAGGAAGGATTCTGACGACAAAAATTTGAAAAAATCGTTTTTCTGAACTAGCACCCCACAGTGCTCTGACCAAAAGGATAGGGATGGGAGGAGCATGGTTTTCCAAGCATCCTTGGAACCTCACGGACAGTGGGACTCCTGGATGGCCAGGATATCCATGGGTAAATTTTTTTGTATTAAACTCAATTTCCTAGCCCAGGATGGTGAGACCTTGAGTCCAGCAATATTCAACGTCCCTAAAGTGAAGGTTTCCCCCATCGCACCTTAGGTGCAAGGGGTGGGCACCTGGGCCCACTAGCCTCCTCTAGATCTCCATGAGCCTTCATGGCAGCGCGGGTGTTTGCAGCAACGCTATTGGTAGTTTTGTTGATTTTAGCAGAAAGGTTCGCGTTGGCTTTTGCCTTCACTTTTTGTTTCCCCGACATCAAACAGATTTTTTGCGGTGCAGATGAGTTTGGTGCACCTACAATCAGGTCAAAAAAATTTTCAGGTAGGTTGGACCCAAGTCAGTTTCAACCGGAGCTTGGTTGCAAAGATTGGGTGAAAATCAAGTCACCCATTGGATCCTCAGGTTGGGTGGCCCAATCGGCATGGGCTTCCCAATCTGATTGGTTGATGGATTCCCAAGTTGCTTCCACTGCGAAGGTTTCAATGTCCTCCTGGCGTTGAGAGTGTGGGATAACGGTGGTGACTTTGGCCGCTTCCTTGGCCATGGCCCTGCGGGCCTGCTTGGCCTTCTTCCGCTCTTGTGGGGAAATAGGCTTTACCAGTAGGTAGCAGCCTTGTGCTCCTCACAGGAAAGCCTCTTTGGTGCTTGCAGTTGGTTCATAGTGCGCCTCTCTGCTGGCCATGGCCACTGAGGGGTGCTCTTGGAATGTGATGCCCTCCTTGGTGGGGCATGCATGTGCCTTATGGCTGAACGCATCACAGTGGGTGCAGATGGGGGGCGCGGTGTCCACGGTTACCTGGAAAGGGTGGGTGGTGTGCCCTTCAATATTATTATATGTGGAGTGCAAGATCTAGGATAGGTCCTTTGCAATCTCCTCAGTTGGGATCAGAACTGCAATGGCTTTGCCAGTGCACAGGTGTGGCATCAGCATAAAGCATTGCATCTCAAAAGATTGTATTTCGCTGTAAATGGTGAGACCATCTTTCAGGTGCTGCTCCACAATGGCACATTTTACCGTAGTAGGCAAAAAGTCAAACGTGAGGAAAATTTGGTTGGATTTGGTCCATCTGGTGCATTTGGTTTCATGACCTGTTGCCCTTTGGGGAGATCAATCACTACACGCACCACAGCAGCTTTGTCTGCTGCCTCCTTGTTTTCAAAACTGAGGTCCAGCCAACCACATGACATGGAGTGAGGTGCAACATACACCGCGGTCAGGAAAAAAGTGTGCACATCATTACAAAATTTTTCCCATAGAGCTGTTTGTTGGATGTACAGAAAAACACGGACTCCATATTCCACCAATGAGAGTGGTTGGGAGTACGGTGTGTTGGTGTACTGGTTGCATCACGCTTGCTAAGCAAGGATTTCTGGGGAAATAGTGACTGCCAGTTTTTTTTATATTTTTCTATTCCGCCAGTTTCTCTGGGGCGTTTTCAAATGTTTGAGGCCGCAGGCCTACCACCTGCTCCTCTTACCTTAATTGCCTAACTGCTCCCTGACATGGATGCAGACTAATCTCCTCTGTGAGATTATCAAACTAGAATCAGACTTGAATTAGATAAGTTGCAAAAGTGATTGCAACGAGAGAGAAAAGTAAATTTGGGATTATCCCCAATAATGGTTTCAGCTATTTTGAAAGTCAGGTTCAATTCCCATCATCCGCTCAGCCAAATCTCCAATTTGGGTAGGAATCCCAACATTGGCCCCCACTAGATCTTGGCATAGAGGGGAGAACAGATGGATAAAATTATACATATGCAAATTACCACAGTACCCTGAATGACCTCTACAATGAGTGTTTGTTGCCCCACTTATAAATGACTTTGTATGGCCCCAACCAGTTGGTGCCCAATTTGTTATCATAACCTCACAGCCAATGATGGTGGCAAAGGATTAGGTCACCCAGATGGAAGGTGTGCAGAGGTTCATGTCTGTCATTAAACTAATTTGGTTCTCTACTAGTTGAAGCAGATAAGTTCTTGGAATCCAGAGAAAGGAGTTGGATTATTTTATTGGCAATGCTTTGCATAGTAACTTTAGGGCTTTAGGTGATGCTTAATGTAAAATGGCATGCACTTTAGAAGGCAACTGAGGATTTCTTCCATACAAAGCCAGGAAGGATGACATCCTAATTTTATTTATTGTAGCTTATTTTATAGGCCAGATTTGCACTAGGCAAATGTTGGGGCCTGTGAAGAGGGTCATTTGTGGCCAATTTCTGAAGGGTGGCAGTTAGGGTAACATTCACCCACTATACCATTTCATTGGTTGCAGAATGGTATGGAGTGGAAAATACCCGCGTTGATCCCATCAGTTTGGCTCAATCATTCACCTGTGAACATTGGAAGTTTTGACCATTATTATATAGAATTATGTTAGGGAACCCATGATGGGTAATAATCCAATTTTATAAGAATGTGGCGGTAGCTTTTGCCAAAGTGGATGGTAGTGATACAGCTTTGATCCACTAAATTAAATGATTCACGGCTAGAAGGATGAACTGATAACCATTAGAGGTTTGAGGGAGAGGTCCCACAACATCAATGCTAATAGCATGGAAGAGTTTACAGTGTTTAACCCCTGGATATTGAGATTGGGATTTAAGTCCAGCTTGAATCTACATACCAGGCAGCACTTTAATACATCTTGAATTGATAAGAGCATTCCTTCCCAGTAGCGTTATGTCTTGAGTCACTAGTGGTTTTTCCAAATTCTTCATGGCTAACTTGCTGATGTCCCTCCAATATGAAATTGGTCTAAGCTGAAGGTCATACATAGGGTAGCCATTTTTTGTACATAATTTTGTACAGTTGGCCGTTTTTAACTTTAAGGTTTGCCAACTTTTATGTTAATTCTTTTTTAAGGGTCTGGGATTCTTCTTTCCATAAATGCAATTGTGTTAAGAGATCAAAGAGTCAATCCTCCTCTGGGTCAGTTAGAGCTAATATGTGAATCCTGGATAGCAATCTTCATTTTGGTAAAAGGACCCTGGTCAATTAATGATGGAAAAGTCATAAGATTAAAATTTTTTACACCCATCAGGCTAACCTCCCATCAGGATCCTTCATTTTCTGTAGCCATTTTCAAGGAAGCATGATTGGTAATTAATGTAAAATAATTCTTGTATAAGTAGGGTTGAAATTGCTTAATAGCCAGTAGGAGCGCCAAGCATTTGCACTTTGTGACGCTATAGTTGCGTTTTGCTCTGATTAAACTTTTGCTAAAGTAGGCGATAAGATGGTCTACAAAGTTTATTATCATGCTGCATAGTATGGCTCTGATGGCTATATCACTATCATTGGTTTAAAAGGAGAAAGGTTTTATTATAGTTGGGATGTATAGGTACTGGTGAATGGGAGAGAGCTGAGCATAATAAGTCAATGGCCTGCTGTTGCTCTTCTTTCCATTGGAAGGGTATTCTCTTCTTCAATAAATATAATAGAGTCATAGAGGTGTCAGTAAGATGGGGAATAAACTGTGATGTTATCCCACCATTCCTAAAAAACCTGTATGTCTCATAGGGATTTAGGGGAGACATCATAGAAATGGCCATAACCTTATTGCCCATTGGGAATATTCCAGCTTTATCTACCTTATGGACTAAAAATCCATTTCTCTCTGAAAGAAGGAGCATTTTGAAAGCTTTAGTTTTAATGAGGCTTGCCGTAACTGCTGGAAAACTTGCCAAAGATGATTTATGTGCTCAGTAAAAGTTCTTGAAAAAATGGTAGTATCATCGAGATAAAATAGTACATAAAAACGTTTTAGTCACCTAAAAGTCTGTCCATGGCGCGTTGGAAGGTAGCAGGGGCTTTACATAACCCCTACAGCATTTGAATGGGTCGAATAGACCTTCACTTGAAATGAGGGTACATTTTTCACAAATATCCAGCAACAAATCAATTTGCCTGCATCCACTGGCGAGATCCATAGCCAAAAATAGTGGTAACCTAATACCAAACATAATGAATCATCTATATGTGGCAATGGATGGCTATCTTTTCTTGTGATTGAATTTAGGCGGTGATAATCCATGACAACACAATGGCCACCATCCTTCTTATAAATTAATAGGAGCATGGAAGCCCATAGGCTTTTGAAAGCACTAGTGAGCCGGCCTCCACCAGTTGCTGTACTCTAAGGCCACTTGGGCTTCCTCAACTTTAGATTTTCTGTATGACTGAGATTCAATGGAGGTTGATCCTTGGTCTCAATTTGGTGAATTACCCCCAATATTTTTCTGTAGTCACTTAGCCCCAAGAAAAATATAATGACATACTTCTCAATGAGGTCTTTGACGTTATGGCATTTGTTAAGATGAAAATATATCCAATTTACTGTTAACCAGAGCTATTGTGGGTAGAGGATCAAATCCTAAATTTTGTAAGGAGCCAAAACAACTCAAGTCAGCAATATTTTAATGGGACATAGTTTTACATAAGCAATAGGGGAATGATGAGGGACTTGGAGGGTTTGATTTGTTAGAATTCCTAAAAAGACAGGGATAGTTTTCTTGTAGGTAATATCCAAAATCCCCAGGCAGGTCAACGCTTCTTTAATTGAAGGGTTTGGGTGTCCATTTAACTACAAAATTTGATTAGAAGGGGTGAAAATCTTAATAATGTATCCACAATAACTTGTGAGCCAGAGGGTTCTATAATTGAATAGGGGGCATACAGAGTGAACCCATCTTTGCCGTCCTCAGCCTCAGGGAATAACTTGGTTTTTTCTCCTAAGACTTGATATTCAACTGTGCAAATAGAGGACGGATATTCAAGGAGGCATGTTTGTTTTATGGGGCTCATTTATTTTTGAATGGGAGCTTAAATATTAATGATTCAACACCCTAATAGTGAAAGGTATTTTTCTTTATGATTGATAAAGCAGCTAAACCCCGCATCACTTGGACCCCAACAAGCAACTCATAATTATCATTTTCTAATGTGATAGCGGGGGCAGTAATTAGAAGTTTCCAAAACCAGAGGGGCAAGAAAGAATATGCCCCAATCACCTTTATTGAGTAATAATGCCATCCCGTAAACAGCTTTATGAATCAAATCTGGAGCCATTTTTATTTTCTGGATAAGTTGGGAGGATATAATGGTAACCAGTGAGCTGGTATCAATTATCACCAGGATTCTAACCTTGTGAACAACTACCTCCACCTTAACTACTGAATTTCTGATTTAGGAATTAATGGCTAGTAGATTATCATTATGGTTTGCAGCGAGTAAGTGGAGGATTTTGCTTATGCCAAGCTAGGGGATGTTCAATACTTTTAAAGGTTATATCTGCTAGCGTTTGGCTTTCCATAGAGGAGCTGATTTTCAAATTTGTTTGAGTAACTGTCAAATATAGAAATAAGAAAGCTGAAGATCTTCACTTCCTTGAATAGAAAGTGGCACATTTACTTTATTTAGGTAAGCCAACGCAAAACATCCTGAGGTGCTGGGAATAGAACTAGAGCTAGAACAAAGGTCTTGAGGCACTTAGTTGTAGTCAGCAAAGGGAGCCGCATGCCCTATACTGACTGGTCTAAGAAATTTTATTATGGCAACTGCAACAAAAGTTTGCAGTATGGTTGTTTCTTTTGCAAAAAGTGCAGAATAATTTAGGTGTAAGTGAATTGGGTGGTTTAACTGCTAACCCTTAGGGCCTGGCTTATTACTGTTAAGACAAGGTGGCCCAGTGGGTTATGTAGTTCAGCAAGGATTTCCAGGATGACTTCTTTTATATGGACGAGGGACGTCAAGTTGGACTTCACCGCTTTAAGATAGAGTAGAATATAAGGAATATTTTTAAACGCCAAAAAAGAGGTGGTGATAGCATCATTTAACTTAAGACAATTTTTTGCAACTAACGCTTGAGTCTTGAGGTAAAAACAATGTGCAAACTCATTTATGGTCTCTTCACCATTAAGGCTTATTCCCATAAAGGTTTGTTTTTAGTTGATAAGGTTAGGTCGCTCTAGGATATCCAAAGCAAGGTAAGATTGGCTTCATTCCACATACAGCAATTCATCAGGTGAGGGACCATAATATCTTAAGCCATGTGACTAAGACAGCTCGTCTGGTGTTTGAGTCATTAGTTGTCAGTGGCTTCTCCCAAGCGCTTTCATAGCACTATTAGAAAGAGAAGATGCTCCCTTCTCTGAAGGACATACTTTTTTTAATGAGAGTTTAAACGTACCACTAAGAGGGTTGGAGGCCAGATAACATGAACTGAAACCAGGGGTGTGCTTTCACCCAACAAAAAAGTGGTATTTTGGGTTATTCTTGAAGATGAAATGCGTCCACTTAACTTTGTAGGTCATTATTATCTTTGATTCTAGATCTAATTGATCATGGGCGTCAAAAAGAACTGATTTTGTGATGATGAGCTGGTTTAACTGCCACATTTTGTTTACAACTCAGTAGTGGCATCTTGGAATTTGAGTTAATGTTGCTTGGTGGCGAGCACTCTTTGCTCCATCCCACATACCACAGGAGGTAGGGTTGCCAAGTTCTCAAGGCGTTCAAGATGAGTGGTTAGGGAAATTTCAGGGAAGAGAGGAACTCCATCCTGAGTGATTTGGGCTCCTTAGGTGACACATACTAATTGGACATCAAGATTTTTTACTTGCTGAATTAACGCCTAGAGGCGTTTGTCAGTGATTACTGGAACAGTTCTAGGACCAGGAGGTTCAGGTGCCCAGGGGATCCCTATCCATCATCATGTCCATCACAACTGGGGGTCCACTCTCACCTGCGCTCCTTGTGGCCTTGAAGAACATAGGTTATCCTGGCCATCATGTACTTCAAAATCATTTCTTACAACATCTGGAGGCTTTCATCCACGATGGGCATATGATTATCAACTTCAGTTTGTAACTAAAGAGTACATTCTCTGACCTGATTATGAACAACAACCTCTAGTTGACTAAAACGATTAGTGAGAGCACATTTAAAAAAATTTCATGATCCCTTGATTCAGATGGGTTAATAATTATTGTATCTCATTGAGAGATATAAACTTTCCAATAAACCATTTCAGTTTCACACTGCCAAACTGGGAGACAAACTGATAGAATTGGAGGAGATGCAAATATATTGTCTATGATAACTGCAAATGGTGGAGTGGTTCCAGATGATGAAACTCTGCTTGTCATGGTTGGAAAATGACATCATCCTTGGGACCAACGTTAGAGACAAAGATGCTTGCAGGGAGGCCAAGAAGTTGAAGTTAGCAGGCCTCCCTGACCTCAAGCATACCATAGACTAATGCTAATTTAAAGCTAAATATGCCCAAGTTGTCCTATGGAAGCAAGTAAAGTTTGGCCCTGTATGAGAGTAGGGGCATTTAAATGGACATCTTTTTACAATGAAAATGGTTTGCTTCAGTTTTTGGGTGAACAGAGTTTTGAAACCCGTCTGGTTTTTGCATTATCCAGCTCAGGTTGGCCATTTTTACAATAAATCACCCAAGTTTGGTCAATTACTCAATATAGCGTTTTGCCCAATGGAGGCATGCGCCTATTGGCGCACCTTGGCTTAGACCCGCTTCCCTCAATTGACTGTTTTTACAAATCTCCTTAAATTCCCAATGTCAGACCAAACATCCTTGTTGGTCAACTTCTCTCCATAAATAAAATCTCTTGCTAAGTACACCGTTTTTAATATTTATGATCTATTGAAAAATCCTGTGCGCAGACCTCTTCATGGAGGTCTTGCACTACGTTAACCTTTCCATTATAAATTTGATTAAATTATACCCTTTTGCACCGTTGGTCAACCCAGGTTCCCTCCAACCTGGGATGACTATATCTTCTTACTCTGTGTCCCACGTCAGTTTTGGTTGGTTATTCACTCCAATGATCATACTCCTCTACTTGAGTTATTATTGCTCCAGCACCCTCTGCTGGGCTCTAGTAACTTTTATTCTAGCGACTAGTTCCCTAGCGTTGGCCCTGTGCTCCATGCACCTTCATTCTGGGAGCATGAGAGTTATAGACACTCTCATTACACTGCTTCTTGTAGTAGATGATATAAGGTAAATGCACAAATTTGCAAAAAGTGTTCCATATGTCCATCTCCAATCTGCTCTACATTGAGAGAAGAACTTTGGGCCAATTCATCATAGGGACCAGTACTGCAAGAGCCCATCTTCTATTATCTCAGCTTCTGGGACAAAGGCTCCAGATAAGTGGAGCTTTTGAGCTTTGCCAAAGTCTGATAAGTGCAAGCGATATTGCTCTGCAGATGGAGAATGGAGTGTCACTCCAATGATGGGGATATAGAATGATACAGGCTGCTGATATATCTTCTATGCGAATATTGATTGACTAGTCACTGAGATGGGTGGTTCCACAATCTGTGGAATTTTCTTAAGCCAAATCACTATTGTCAATTTTTATTTATTCTAGATTTTTACCATGAACTTGGTGAAAAACCTGGAAGGGAGCACAAGATTTTTCAAGACCACGGGGGTTTTACCACATATCCCAAAGTTCTTTGAGGCCAGGAGACCCAAAATTCCTAGGTGTTAGATTATAAGTTTTACTTTTCTTGACCAAAAAGTCTTCACTCAGGTTACAATGCCTTGAGTGGTAGATATAGTTATATGTTCGTCCCTAAATGATTTTAGAGGTAGGCCAAAATGTTAATAGCAAAATGAGAGTTATTTTTATGAAAAAACATCATTATATGGGAGATTAGGAAAATTAGTTTTGTAAATCTCCAAGCGTTCCAAGCTAAGATCTATACTTGCTACTAATTGGGGATTCTGCGGCAGGCTGGTCATCTCAGTCAAACAGGATTTGAGCTGCATAGTTTGATTTTGAATCCCAATACTAGGAAGCTTTGTGGGATCAATAATCAACTGCATAAGTCAGAGTTGATCCCAAATGTCAGAAGACTGTGATTTTCAAAAAGATTATCCATGATAAAAGTTTGGGTTCTTTCATCAGATCAAGCTAAATTGCTTTTGACCAACACATCCAAATCTTAATATAGGTAGGAATCCCAATAAACGCCATACCAGAATTATAGACACCTATAATAAAATACTTATATTAAAATATAGTAACTGACTAATTTAGCACTTGATATGCCCATTGATCAGTCATGATAATTATGACAAAAACAAAATACTCTAAATCTAAAAAAAGCTAAGAATCACTTCATGAACATCCTTTTCATTTTGAAGTTTAGCTCCACTGAAAGACTAATAGCTTTTAGTAAAGGATTTAGGAACACCTGCAAGAAACCCACTGACTCAGCCAAGAAAGCTAAAAATATCATCAGGACCTGCAACCCTCAGTTACATAAATTAATGTCAAATAAGGTCACTTGATTTCAGGCAGAAGCTCAAAAGCAGCCACCTCCAAAGATGCAACACTTTAATGAGCACCAGCTTACCTAATATCACCTCAGCAATTAATCCCCATCTAGCTTGTGTTGCAGCCCAACAACCTTCTGGTAGCCCTAAAACTAAGGGTACTGATACCCATGCAACTGCAACCGCACAAATTATCATGGATAACATGAGTTCCACATGCACAAACTATCTTTATTAAGTCATCTCACTCTGACTTAATTCAATAAGTTGAGTTGAGCATCAAGCCTCACATATGTGAGGCGTGGCCCAGCCATCTGCCTTCCAAACCCTTTGGCCATGACATGGGAATAGTGCCTCAATATGTTAGAGCCCATTATTTCAATTCAGATGGCCTTGTTTAATGAAGGCCCTTACTAGTTTGAGTTTTAGTGCTTTACACTCTTCTCATTCTTAAACTGTTGTATATCTGTATAAAGACATGATAATAAGAATATTGCCCATTTGACTCCCATGACAGAATTGACACCTAGACTTGTAAAGTGGTTAAAAAGGCTACCTTGAATAATGGCGCAGAAAATAGGTAGTTGGTACAGCTCAAACCAATGTTAGTAAAAGTCTGTCAGATCAATTTGAGCCTAAAGTATAATGAGTATAGATCCTGCATAATTGAAATAAAGGATCTTCATAAGGTCATGTTTATATAACTCAAGGTGGTACTTGGGAGCAGTAAAAAAATGAACCCACAAAAGGGTAAGAATCAAGAATCTGCAAGAAATAAGACCTAAGTGATACTAAGAATCGAATTGGTACATTAACATACATTTTTGCCCTACAAAAATATACTACAAAAGCCTATATCATCCAAAATGCATCTGCTGGCCAAGAGCTTTTTCTGGATTTCCCTCCCTTTTACTTTTTCTTAGTCCTTTCCCTTTTGGGGTCTATAATTTTATGTGCAACATATAAAAATCCTATTCTATACTATAATAAAGTTACAAAAAATTTCTAATCTTGTTTTTGGTACTTGACCTCAACAAAGCCCATTTTGCTTTACTTATCATAGGATGGATACTCTAGCTGAAATGCATAAGCGGTGACTTGGCACCCTTTAGATAAAATAATATACTTGTCATGCGTTTTAGATGGCTTCAAGTATTGACTGTCAGACTTCTTAGGCATAGCACCATCAAACTAAATAATGGAAAATTGACAGGTTGTTGCTCACTACAGGGGCTTAGCCAACGTTTCACAGTACCTGAACCTAATTGTTTGTCTCATGGAAGATAAACCAATTGATAGTGTCACCCACTGGGTGCACTATAGAAATGGTGAAGAGGATGACAGAATGGGAAGTCTTCCCCTCATCACAATTAATAAGTTAAATAAAATCCTATGGAGATTCCTAGTTTTCATCATCTAACATGGTTTTCAACAATGGAATTTGAGACTTACTTTGTGAAGTCATTGACTCAGGAGAAAGAGCCAGCTGTTAAAGGGCATCCGCCATGTACAGAATTATGATGAACCTATTTTGAATCCAGTGCTCTCCAAGAGAGCTATGGATCAAGTGTGAACCTATCTCTCTATATTCTACACTTTGTACACTATGCATTCTATCATGTCATGCAATTACTATGGGTTCACAATGAGGAATTACACCATCATATTATTACCAAGGGGCCTTTCAGAAGTCCTACGTTCAGGTATATTTTTAGCATAAAATTTATATGGGATGTCCGCTATTTGATTAAAGCTAAACATTACTACATTATTCAGCTCCATAATCAAATGGGACTATTGATTCTGGTGTTATCAAGTTTGTGGAGGAGTTATGAAGATTCTTTGAAAGAAAATCTCAGATTTAAATGAAAATCGAAAATATTTTTGATGCCTTATCCAAAGATCTCTGAAATCAATATAGAAAAGCCCATGGCAATATGGCAGCTCAATCTTCCACTAGCCAGCATCAGGAGTAACAACAGATCAATCTCCTATATAGCCCAGAGAACAAGCCTTACAGTGAATTAATGAGTTAAAGCCCATCAAACCTCTGAGACCTCAACAGTAGCTCAAAATATTATTTCCCAAGTGGCTCATATCTAACAAGATCTAGCATCTCGTGTGACACAGACATCTATTCTTTCCATTATTAAGTGAATCAACATTTTGGAGAGTGACATGAGAGGCAAGTCCCCAAGTCTAGAAGACACTAACCAAGTCTTTGTAACCTCAATTAAGCTGAGACTGATGGAATACACTAACAAAGTAGCTAAAAGCCAAGACTGACAAGCCTCCTCAGAGCACCAAATGCAAAGATATGAAGAAGGACTTGAATCAGCGCACTGGAGTATCAGAGGATGTGAAAAAGCTTTTACAAATGTACAGCTCATCTGATCAACAACAAATGTACAATTTGGACAATTGCATTAAGAACTTGGAGAATGATAAAGTCTTTTAATAAAATAAGAATTAATCTGCTGAATGGTTTGCCAAGGCTTACTTTTAGAAAGGGATAACTTCTAATTACTCTACATGACCAATTACGTCAACTGGAACGTCAAGTTGATTATAGTGATTTAATAACTGGTTACCAAATCTGAAGCTCCTGGAGTACACGTCATTATAGGATTGGAGACTACTATCTTAAGCCCACGTCTAAGGACAATTCTACACCTGGAGAAGGGGTATTCCATCTTTCCTCTATGTTTATGAAGCTGCAATAGAAGGTGTGATTGATCATCAAAAGCTTAAGCGTACTTTATTTTGTTTAACCCATATGACTCAAGAGATTATAGAACTTCATATGGATAACTTGCATACCTGGAGAGAAGTGAAGGAATCACTATACAAGGAGTTTGGGTTCTTTCAAAACCTGATCATGAGAAAACAGGCCTTCATGAGAAGTGCGTTACTATGGAATGAAACCCTTGCCAGATTTGGTGATCACTTTTATTTAGAGGGCCAAACGTTGATGCCCTCAAAGATGCTTACTTTGGACAAAGTCATAGCCGCTATCTTTGCTTTTTTGCATACTAATTCACACTAGAAATATATGTCATGTCTGACAAATGAAGTTTAAACCCTGTCTTAGACACCAAAAAGCCATGCTTAATGTGGTGAGATACACAAGCCAGAGACCTCCTGAAAAGGCCTCCATGAAATCTTAGTGTATGCTTTGGAGGAAGTGAAGCCTAAGAAGGAGGAAAAGCCAAGAAATATCTATGGCAAGAATAACAACTTTACTGAAAGTATGTGTTCATAGAAGACTATGCCTTGCTGAGCAGAGAAAAGGAAGGTTGGCTTAGGGTCAGGTACCTAAAGCTGACTAATCCAAAGTACTTAAAGTGAAACATTGCCTGTTACAATTTTTCTGGCCAAACATTCCATTATTTTATTTTAATCAAATCTATAATTTACGCTATGTATTTGATTACTCAGGCCTTGACGCTGAAAACAATCTGTTGAATTAATCTATGATGGATTTCTTAGACGCCAATTTTAATTTATCAGATTGAATTATGGCGGATTACATTGCCTGCACTCCCATGTTTTTACATGTAGCTAAATAGCTACTGAGGGTCAAATTCTTACCACCCCACAGACACTATCTCCTGAATCACTTTTTATTAATTTAAGTACCATTATGAGTACTAAATGGAATCTCTGTCTATTTATTTTATTTTCTCCATTGCCCCACTGACATAAAACGTCTGTTATGGTTTTTGTCCCCAAAAATACGAGCCAATAATTCCAACTTTAACCATAATACCTATGCACTGATTGGTACTCTAAGTACAGCTATCATAATGAGCATGATAAATAAAGACAATCCTTTCTTTTTAACTATCTTGTTTGAGCTACTAAATAGAGAACCTTTGACAATAAAATACTTAGCTTGTGATAGCGTTATTCTATTCAAATAGTGTTCATATAATTTCATATATAAAAGTTTTTCCCTGTGCAGTTGTATATTGACGCCTAAGCGCTGATTGCAACATTTAGTGCTCACTAAAGGGGTCACTTTTGGTACCCTGTTTTCTACTATAAAACCCCCTACCATTTCATACTCTGGTGATGATTATTGGGGTGAC
The DNA here is from genome assembly GCA_022478985.1 of Massospora cicadina. NCBI lineage: Eukaryota > Fungi > Entomophthoromycota > Entomophthoromycetes > Entomophthorales > Entomophthoraceae > Massospora > Massospora cicadina. Next base: position 95,429 of record JAKSZP010015866.1, on the reverse strand, counting down.
CCACCATATTTCCTTATGATGAACTTGATTATTAGGATTCTCAGTTGAGTTTTAGAATCATGGCCCAGTTAGAAAAGCTTTATCAAAAGCTGAACCTGCAGAAGACAAAGTTCCCATGCTCACTGAACTATATCAGGAGTTGAAAACTTTGCAAGTCCTGGTTTAATCTCAGTGGCAGGAAATAAGGGATTTAAATTCTCAGCCTGATAAGTTCATCCATAAATAGGAAAAGGTGACTAAAAATTAGCGGCAGAATGGAAGCACTTTGCTAGCATAGTAAAATAACTCTGCTAGGATCTTAAGCATACTAGTTGTAATCGTAGACAAGTGCCTTGCCAAGACAACTCATCCAATTTTAATTCTGATGACTTTATGGAGGAAGTTGTGTCTAATGTGCCCAACGTATTAACTGCTGTACCCTTATTGACTGTTACCGCCAACCTGCCATGGCAGCCACCACTTCCAATAGCTCTGAAGCTCAGGTTACTCTAGTTCCTGCGCTTTCAGTTAACCCAGTCATCCTTCCTAAAATTTGATAAGCATGGGATTATCCATAACTTCATATGATTATTGAGATTACTATGGAAATACCAACATTCGAACTAAATTGGCCACTTTGTTAGACTTATTGGACTCTTAAAGCTAGTTTTTGTATTGCCAAAAATAACTAAAATCCAGGTTTCCTACTTTTCATGCCAAAAACATTATTATTGCTAAGTTTGGAAAAGGGGAACTAAAGTTAGTGTAACAGAACGAGTTCCATTCATTAATTTATAAATAGAGATATTTGCAATGTTGGTCACAAACTGACAGTTTAAATTTATTCTTTCACGGTTTATAATTTTTATTTCTATTGCTCAAATTAAAGATTAAGGCTTGCTCCTACAAGAATGGCACAGGAATCATACAGTTTCCAAGCCAAAATTAATTCATAATTTGGCTCAATGGCAAGTTTATATTCCAACATATCCTAATTCAACACTCCCAAAATAGTTTTCTATCTTATTTCTGGTTGCCTCATCCTGCGTTCCCACCATTTGTGGTCTCCCTCTCCAGGTAACCCAATCTCAAATTAAATGGTTATTTTGCTTCATCTTAATTTTTAAATATATAGTATTTTGGTTGGTTCAGTTTAGTTCTCAGGTTAGTCAGCAATCCATTCAGAATTGTGTGGACGTTAAACTCTCGATCACCAGGTGCAAAAAGCCATGAAATCATGGCCTTGGAAGGTGTAGGGCCATTATGAGGTGCTGATGGGCCTGCTAATCTTGACGCACCTTGACCTAGTTGTAGTCACCGGTGGAAACGCCTGTAAGTGCATATCGCCAATAAGCGCTTACTCCCTGGGTCCATACAGGTGGCTAGAGGTCTGTAAAGTATTGGCCGCCACTTTAACCTCCGTCCATTTTGGGCAATTTACTGAGTCACTACAAGGCCCTTACATTGAAGTGTATGACAATTAATCCAACTTCAATGGCCAAGAACCAGGTACTAAACTACTCCGCCAGTCAATCTAGAAACTCTCTTACAGTGCAATGTTATATGTATTGGGATGAGCAAGTGAGGTCTAGGGAACATGGTTTTTACATTATTCTAACTATATTCATCCTTGGTGAGCTGTGGTTCCTGCCAGCCTTCAAGTTAGGGAGATGACTATGTCCCAAGCAAATCAACCCTATCACCTTCTTCATCAGTTTTTGTGGATTCCTGATGGTGAAGAGGAAGTTGGGGGTTCCAATTATATCAAAGGTGGCTGATTCCTCTTGCACCTACCATCAGACCTCTAAGGGGATGTTCACACTTTCTGTGACCCTTGAATTTCTGGTCAAAATCCTTTTTCCTCCCATTGCAAGAAAGGTCACCCATCATTGGATTTACTTCCACATCACCCAAGATTGGGGAAGCTTGGGGGTTATCCCTTATTGAGGGGTGATGTAATAGAACAAATTCTGTTCATTGAATTCTATATTTCAAGATATTAGAATGGTGGTCACAAACTAACATTTTGATTTATTCAGACGTGGTCTATAATTTTATTTTAATATCGTTTGAATTATAAAAACTAGGGCGCATTCCCACCTGTATGATATAGAAATTAAATAGTTTCCGCACATAATTTTTTCATAATCTTAGCTTGAAGGTTGAGTTTATATTTCGTCATATCCTACCCCAACGCTCCCAAGTTGGAATTCTATCTTGTTTCCGGTTGTCCCATCCTGCGTTATCACCTGTTGTGAGAGCCCTCACCAGATAGGCTAATACCAATATATAACCTTTTCGCTTCATCTTTATTTTAAATCATAATGAATTTCAGTTGGTTCAGTTTAGTTCTCAGGTTGATCAACAATCAATTCAGAATTGCGCAGATGTTGAACCCTCACTCATCAGGTGCCATAAGCTGCAAACTCATGGCCTTGGAAGGTGTAGAGCCATTATGAGGTGCTGATGGGCCTGCTAATTTTGCCACATCTTAACCTGGTTGTGGTCACCAGTGGAGACACCTGTAAGTGCGTATTGCCAGTAAGTGCATACTTCCTGGGTCCAGAAAGGTGGCTAGAGGCCAACAGAGTATTGGCTGTCACATTGGACCTCCACCCAGCTTGAGCTATTCACTGAGTTGCCGCCAGGCCCTTCCATTGAAGTGTAGAACATTTAGTCTGACTTTGATGGATGACAGCCTGATACTGACCTAATCTGCTATTTGATTGAGGTTCTCTCTTCTGGCTTAAGGTTATATGTATTGAAATGGGCAAGTCAGGTCTTACACCTGGTTTGTTACAAATAGGACGTAAAACTAACTCCTTATTTAAAAATTTTAAGGCTTTTAGAGAAGTTGTAGCCTTCACTAAGCATTTTTACTATGAGGCTTAAGCTTTTTATAGGGCCAAGGTTCTGAGTCATTATGACGCTCAGATCACATTTCGCCATGCCTGTGAGCCTCATGTAAACTTTTATCAGGCCATATTACCCGTTTTACATCTAATACTACCATTACCAAATTATAAATTACCTCTAGCGTTGCACCCTTAAATTTGGCACTCCTGCTAGAATGTCATCTAAGAAGATATCAGTTATTCATTTACTGACTGCAACCACCAACAAAGACCTTAGAAAAGCTCTGATGGAGTAGAACAGGGACATTATACATCTTCTGGAAGTTCAAGAAATCCAGTATTTGATCAAAAATTCTGAACCGTTGCCTTGTCAGTGGAACAGCCCCTATAGATAAAAATATTGAGGTTGCTAGCTTCTGCTGCCACAGAGAGCAATGATTTACTTAATTACTTAAGTCAAGCTGATTTTTTGACATTCACAACCTCACCAGCCCAGATAATCACACTGAGTGTACTTAAGTGGATATTAGCATGTACAAAAAACCAGTTTGTGCAATTTTGGACAGCAGAGCGCTCATTAACATAATTTTATCAAGGCTAGTGAAGAAATTAGAGAATAAACCTGATATTGCTTACTGCAAAGAGTATGGTATCATGAGCCCCAATGCCACTATTTCTTAAGGAGCATATAGCTCCTTGCCGCTGGAATTGGTAATAAAGTGTTTTCTGCTCCAACCATCGTTTTACCCCATAATAATTATAGGTTACTTATCAGGGGCCTATTTTATGAGAAATATAGGCTGAAGGCCAACTTTGAGGACATTGCTCTGGAAGTAGAAGGACAACATATTCCTCTGTATCATATCTGGAAATCGTCTGATGATGATCTTGGCCTGGTGGGCACAGTTATCAAGCATTTGATTGATCCCACAGAGATTTCATTGCTGATGCCAAATGAGGAGATGGCGGATCTTTTGTCAAGATTAGATTGTAGACTAGAGGACAACATGCATACTGTGCCTACGCAGCTTCCACTACCAGCAGAGGATGGATCTATTGCCCAGCTGGAGTCTGCCCCACAGTCTTCCTTATTTGTTAATATTGAATTTAATAAGAAATTTATTCCCAATTACATTTTGTAAAGGTGGGCAAAACCCCTTAAGTTTAACTTAGCATTACTTGAAGTCAAACACAATTTCACTCCACATTGGACAAAAGTATACTAAGCCAGGGCAAGAACCTCATTGAATGGATATCACTCTACGAATTCCTGAAGGATAATATTTAAGATCTCCTCACCAATCCTTTAATCCAAAGAGGATCCCTTTGTTGCCTCTGGTGCTAATTATCTGCACTAGAGAGAATCAAGCTTTCTTTGAAAGCCACCTACTCTTTCCAGGTGCACATCCAGAAGCAATAAATAATTTTTTATGTTTATATGCTGCCTGGCCTAGCGGCCTCCTCGTCCTAGTTACCATCTAGCCCACGCTTATTTTTGTTTTATAATGTTTGGTCAAGTGGGGGAAATGCTGCAAATTGATCTAATCAGCCAGTCATTATTTTAGATTTATTTAATCCTAAATTTTAGACTAAGGGTTTAATTACTCAAACCTTAACACCAAAAACAATATGTTTAAGAAATTTAAGATGTGCTGTCTAGATACTGATGTCAACTTATCAAATTAAATTATGGCAGATTACATTACTTATGTGCCCACGTTTTATATGTAGCTGTAAGCTATTGAGAACCAAATTCTTACTGCAGTGCTGCAATATCCCCTAAATTACTTTCTATCAATTTATATGGCTTTATACCATCATAGATCAAACATCTTATGCATTTATTTTATTTTCTCCCTTGCACACTGGCATAAAACAATAATTAAGGGTTTTGTACCCAAAATCCAAGCCAATGATTCCTACCACTTTTCAGAATAACTATGCACTTCTTGGCACTCTATTGTATAGTTTATTATTATGGGAATGGAAAATCAAGGGTATATTTATTCTTTACATAGCTTGTTTAAGCTGCTAAATAGAAACCTTTGACTATAAAATCTTTTTTATCTTATTGTAGGGTATTGTCTTCATAAACCCCACTTTTTTATACAAAAGTTATGATCTGTGCAGTTGTATATTGACACCTAAGTTCCAATAACAACATTGCAATTGCTCATGCATGTGCATTAAGAATTAATCTGGTGACAACTCTGTTTGGAGTCACGAGGATACAGTGTTGAGATTTGAATGATTAGCAAGTCAAAGGCTCAACTCCCTAATCAGGCCACAATAGGTTGACTTATAAACCATCAAAAACAAACCCTGTCCTTTTTGGCACTGATGAGAGTTTTGATCAGGAAGCATCACATGCATAAGAATTGATGAAGATTATTTCAGTGATTCACATCACCTTCCTAGACCTTGAGAAGCGCAACCCCCATTGTGGTAATGAGGATGATGTATAACAATGAGGGCGCTGATCAGGTGGTTAATCCAGAAGAGTGTGAAAGATCCTTATCATACAGGACCATCAAGGTCCCCTAGGCGCTACGTCCCCATACATATCATAAATATTATCACTTTCTGACTAAATAAAGTAGTCTACTTTTCCCCAGCTTTCATCTTTAGTGAACTCTCAACTAGTTTATAGTTTTAATCCCATTTTCAAACTTTGACTACAGTCAAGAGAACTGTTACACCAAGATAAGTAAAGCTCACTAAAGGGGTTCTAAGCTGTCCAAGTGAAAACAATAATTATGGAAAAAGAGATAATAATAGCAATTAATGTAACTAACATGCTGATTAGTCCTGAAGCGTAACTTGTTGGATTGGCACTTCTTAATCCAAAGTACTTACAATGAAGCCTGACAACCTAGAGTTTAGGGCTACTTTCCAGTTTACCCTACCATTCATTGTTAATGATCAGTATCAACTTTAATATGAAACCTCAATGAGATCATTCAACAATTATTAAATGGCATTTATTTCATAAGAAGCTGCTCTAGATGCTCCCAAGCTTCTTCGTTGCCTTCTATGATGTGAGATTTATATATCTCAGCTCTTTTACCAATAGATGGAGTTGGCTTTAAGTACTAAAAAATACCTCTTAAGCTTCGTCCACCCAGCCACACATCACCTCCTGTAAATATTTGTGTTGCATCATCATGAAGTCTCCAACAACTATGTCTTACTCAAGCTCTACACTCAGATAATGTCAATTCTTATAACTCTTCCTCACCCTTTGTTCATTACAATTGGGAAGTCCATTGTCAATTACTATCAGTTAATTAATGGTGCGTGTAACCAGCTCATGGTGTTGGATAGCTCATTTATAGCTACCTTCAGGACCAGCTTTGTTAGAATGTACAACTCCTCAAGGTGCTGGAATCAATGCCAGAACCAAATCTAGGACCTTGTGCAGACCCTTAGCAGCATTACTGTCATGTTCACATGACTTTACTAAGGGAACCAACTGCCTAGAAAAGGCTGGAAGTCAAGAGTCCATAAAAGGTCAAACTTCAGTACATGACCTCAAGCACACCGTGAACCAACGCTGGGTGCAGGTCAGATATGCTCAGGTTAGTCCAGGGGAAATGCAAAAAACTCAGCCTTGGGTTATGGCAGTGGCGTTAAAACGGACTTCTTACCTTCTCAATCAAGATGATTCAGTTCAGTTGATTGGTGAATGGGATTTTGAAACCTATTCAATTTTTATAATTTTCAGTTCAGGTTAGCCTTGTCTTCAATTGATAACCTGAGTTTGATCAATCACTAGTTATAGTACCCTTCTCAATGTAAGTGTGCACTTATTGGTGTACCTGGCTTAGCATAACTACCATCAATTGATGATCCCCCAAATTAGCTTAAATATGTTTTCTCAAGACCAGACATTCTCATTGATCATCTTCCCTTTAAATAAATTCCCGTTCATTAACAGTTTTTTAATTTATGGTTACCTTTCAAACCTGTGCGCAGACCTCCTCAAGGAGGTCTTTAACCACGTTGGCCATCCTATCTTCATTAAAATATCTTTAAGATAAAATGCACCGTTGGGAACCCTTAGTTCCCTCCAAACTGAGGCAACCAAACCCTCCAGCACTAAACTCAACTTAACTATGAGCTCCCCTGTGGGGCCCACTCAAGTGGTCCTATTTATCAGCTTACAACTACTCTACACCATGCTATACTTTCTTTCACAGGGTTACTTTGGCTCTGGCGCCCTTCATGGTGCCCTTTTTATTATAACCATAACGATGAGTTTCCTGGCTTTGTGGCTGTGTACTGTGCACCACCTAGGTGGGAACTGGAGAGTTATAGACACTCGCTTGACATTAGATAACCAATCACTTTATTTTACATGAACAAATATTTTTCACATGGGACTTTTGCAAAGTGCAAACAGGGTGCGCCAGCTGTAGTCATGGCCGCGGTGGGGCTCTTTTTTTAGTACTAGATGGTCCCAACCTGAGGGGGGATTCATTGATGTTTATTGAATTATGCCTGGGCTCCTAAGAGCCTGAGGCGAGGGAAGGGAAGGGAGGAGGCATCGAGAAAGGGAGGAGGGTTTGCGCGCCAGAGCCGCGCTGCAGTGACAACTAAGCGGGGGAGGGTTGGCGACATAGTGCAGACCTTCAGGGCCATCTCAAAGTGTACCTGAAAGTGGGTGATCATGTGTGGAAGGGTCCACACCTGCTGGTCAAAGGCAGCATGAAGGAAGGAGTTATGGATGGTCCAGATGGCTGTGGCATAGGCGAGGACACAGAGGGGTTGGTGGCAACCAGGCAACGTCTGCTCGAACATGAGGTCTTGCACAGGGTGTCCAGACCAGGGCTGAGCATGGAGGAGCGCGCGGGCCTTTGGCCAAAATGTGGCGACACCTGAACAGGTGAAAAAATGATGGAGGTGGGAGTCAATAGGCTCTGCACAGCAGGGGCAACTTTGGTGCTGGAAGGTAGGGCCAGTCCGATCCCCTGTCTTGTATGTACAGTGGAGCACCCTCCATAAGGTGTTGGACACCTTTGCTGACAGGATGGGGTGATAGACGTCCTTCCACAATTCCTTAAGGTCAAATCTCACGGAGGGAGGGAGGAGCTCAAGGAGTTTTGGGCGGATGGGAGGACGATCTTGGGGGTTGAGGCGAGTTGTGACAAATTGTCCATTGTGCACAATTGCATGGCGATGGGGGCTGAGGCCAGGGCCTTCCCTTCTGTACGGGAAGGCATGGTGGATCCACACGCCTACTTTTTTCAGGGCAAGGAGAGCCTGGTTCCAGTAGGGGAATGAGGATGGTTTCAGGCGATGGCCTGGGTGTTTTGTGAGCCACTCCCCTAATGAGGTCAGAGATGCTCTAGGAAGACCCAGAGCTGCTGACACTGACTGGCGGAGGGCGGGCGCCCATTGGGGCATGGGGGTCGCGTCCCAGCAGACAATCGGCCATAGGAACTTCAGTAAGATTGTGGTGGCGTGGGATCGCGTGTCCAGAAGTCCTAGGCCCCCTTCATTGCAGGGTTGGGCAATGGTTGAGAGGGCCATTGGTGGATGGTTTGAGCCCCAGATTCAACAGCGGAGGAGTACATTGAGCCGTGAATAAAAGTCATCTGTGAATGGGCAGATGTGTGGTAGGAACCAGACTTTGGAGAGGAGGAACACATTGGCCATCAGAGCTCAACCCTGGGGGTGATGTGCCACCGGTTCCAGCTGGCAATCCTGGAGTTAACTGCTGCGAGGAGCAAGTCCTCATTGTCTTTTAGCGCAACTCCTTGTTGGTTGGTGAGAACGCCCAGGTGACGGAAGGTACCGCGCACAGGTTCAATACCAAATGGTGGGGGGAAGGTGGGGGAGCCAACCTGTACAACTGTTGTCTTAGAGGTGTTGACCATGGCGTTGGACGCCTTGGTGTACCTCTCAATGGTCACAGCAGCGAGGGCAACATCCCCAGGGCAGCCAAATGCAATGGCGGTGTCATCTGCAAATGCCATGGTGCGGGTGGGGGCTTTACCTGGGACCAGAATCCCTGTTAGCTTGTCCTGTAAGGAGGCCAAGAGGGGGTCGAGGGTGATGTTAAAAAGGATAGGGCTCAGGGGGTCCCCTTGCCGGAGACCTTGTCCAACTGGTACTGCCACTGTAAAACCCATTGGCGCCAGGACTCTGGTGTGGAGCTGGTCATAGATCTCTGATATCCAGCGCCTAGCTGTGGGGGGAGATGGAAGCGGTCCAGGGAAGCATCAATATACTTCCAGGCCACCCAATCATATGCTTTCTCCATATCCAGGAGAGCCACAAAGCCATTCACCTTACAAGAGTTAGCAGTCAAAGTCACGTGAAGGTCATTATAGTTGTCCCATAACGACCTCCCCGGAATAAAACCGTGCTGGGATGAGGAGAGGCAAGGTGACACCCATTTGGTGATGCAGTTGGCCAGAAGCTTTGTGAAGAGCTTGTGGTCTGTGTTGATCAACGCTATGGGGCGCCAGTTCACCAGGTTCTCACGGTCTGACTTCTTGTGAATGAGGGTCGTGATTGAGCCTCTGGAGTCAGGGAGGACCTCGCCATTCACCAAGAGTGCAGCGAAGAGGTCGTGGAGGGTTCTGGCTATCACCGCAGGTTCCAGAAGGTACACCTCGAAGGGTATTCCATCTGGGCCTGGGGCTTTAAGCCGTGGGGATTTCAGAAGGGTTTCCATCACCTCCTGGATGGAAATAGGCGCCAGTAGAGCCTCATCAGCCCGTGGGTCAATGGGCGGCTCTGGAGCCTGCCACAGGAAGTCTTGGATGTCCGATGGGTCCACCTGGGTGGCATGGAAGAGGCTGGAGTAGAAGCGGTTTAGTTCCTGCGTGATTTCCTCCTTATCTGAAGTGGTTGTAGTGCCAATCTTCAGTGCAGTAATATCCTGCGCTATTGACCGGGCTTTCTGTTTCTAAAAGATGAAACGGGTGGGCATTTCCATTGAGCATAGTAATGAGATGTTGTAAAGTTTGCTGCCCATTCTTCCTGCAGTGTGAGCTCCAAGCGGAGTGCTTCCTGCGCCGCTTCCCAGTCTTCCAACCATCTGGGAGAGGGCGAAGGCTGGCAGTTTCGCTCCAGATGTCTGATTCTGGCTTCCACCCTTTTGACTCTGGCGCGAGCTGCGGTCATCTGGGCTTTGGCACAATTGTAAGCAACGCGGGTGATGCCCTCCTTGGTCACCAACCATATAGCCTTGTGGTCAAGCAGGTGGGGTGGGGGAGGTGAGAGTCTCCCAGATGGTCATAGACAGCTTCTCCTTAGTGAAGGGGTTGTTGAGAAGAGCTGGGGCAACCCTAGGCCAGAACCTATGTGACGGTCTAAGCGTGGTGGTGAGGACAACGGTGAGTGACTTGTGATCACGCAGATGGTTGTCACGAGAGATGGGAGAGGAGACGCGGCCAATTAGCAGGGGGCCAATCAGTGTCATATCTATGCGTGACGCTGACTGGAAAGCTCCTCCATCATAATGGATCCTAGTCATGCAACCTAGGCCAGACGCGGAGGGTGGAAGCACATCTATAAAGCCACTCAGGCGAAGGAAATCCTGGAAGCGATCTGATCCAGGTCGTTCCTTTGTTGCAGGGGGTAAGAGTCACAGACGCGACTTATGGTTGTGTTGAAATCTCCCAAGAGGATTGTATTCCATGGGAGATTGAGTTGGATGAGCTCTTCCAAGAGCCAATTTTGCTCCTGACCTGCATTAGGCAGGTAGATGCTTGCAGCGAAGAAAGAGAATTCAGGAGTGGTGAGTTTGGCCAGTATGAGGCGGCCACCTAGATATTGTGAAAAAGAAGGGGTTTTAACCTGGGGATTCAAAACAATAAGGGCGGCATGGTTTGTCCAGAAGGAGCTGCCTCCAAACTGTTCATTCCATGCAGATTGTTTGTGGGGGAGGATATGGGGCTCCTGGACAGCAGCGATGTCAATTTGTGCTGACCTGAAGGTGCAGAGGAGGCGGGCTCTCCGCTTAAAGTCCCGCAACCCATTCGCGTTGATGAATTGCAGGGCCAGGGTGCTGCCATGGGGACTCATAGCTGTTCCCACATGTCCTGGGGGTTGCCAGCGCTTAAACCTGCTGCTGTGAGGCGGCTAGTTTTGAGTCCTTTAACTTGACTATTAGCTGCAATCCGTGAGGAGCGTCGAGGGTTCTGAGGGGAAGGAGAGGGTGGGGGGCGGAGGACCCAGTAAGCCAGCCTAGGATGCTGCCCCCACTCTGTTGCGGGATAAGGACCTGAGGGTGCTCAATGGCAACTTCCGCGGTGTCTCCATTTGATGAGTCTGAGTCCATATTCACTTCCTCCAACACTGCAAAGGAGCTGCGCGAAATGGACTGTGGGTTGGGGTAGGACTCTTTGAGGTGGCACTTCTACCGCAGGCCGCGGGCTGCCAGTCCATGCTGGTGGGCATAGCTCCATTGGGAGCTGAGGGTTGATGCGATAAATCACTGGTGGAGGTTGGTGGGGGTACCGCGGAGCCCTGAGTGGGGTGGCTGATGAAGGGCGCCCTGTGGGAGATGCCTTGCGCTTGGTGCGAGAGGGAGTTGACTCTGGGAGTTTGGAGGGGGTGCCCACTGGAAGGGGGAATGAGCGTGAAGGTATCCCATACCAATAGTGGGGTTAGATGTTTCTGTCATGGTTGGATGACATTATAGTAGGAACTGATGCCAGAGATAAGGTTGGGCGACAGGAGGCCCAGAAGGTGAAACTTCAGGCTCTTCCTGACCTGAAACACACCTTAGATCAACGCTGGGTGCAAGCTAAGCATGCCCAGGTTGATACTAATGGGGTGCAAAACGCCCAGCCTCTTGTCTCAGCCCAGGCACTGAAACGAACAATTTACATTTTAAACGAAGACAGTTTGATTTGCTTGGTTGGAGAGCAAGGATTCGAGTCCCACTCCAGCTATGAAATTTTGAGCTCAGTAAAAATATGGCTTTAATTGATTACTTGAGTGAAAGCACTTTTGGTGTATTTTACTAAAATGGGTGGAAGCATCTGTTTATTGGAGAATCAAGGCTTGGGCGCACTTCCGCAGAACCTGGATTTCCCCAGCCCACTTTAAATATGTTTTTTGTGACCAACATTCCTTGTTGGTCGACTTTCTTAGATAAAAATACCCGTTTTTTTACATTTTTACTTATGGTTCCTTGGGCTAACCTGGTGGTGGACCTCTTTGGGGAGGTCTCCAACTATGTGGGCCACTACCTTCTATTGCAATTTACCAAAATCCCAGGTGTTCCCTTGGGCTGCCCAGGTCCCCTCCAGATCGAGGCACCCAAGCTCCCTGACGCCAAGTTACACTTGATTATGGACTCTCCTGTGGGGTCCACTCAAGTTATTATGTTTCTATCTTACATGGTCTAATATGTTGCATTCTACACCCTGGCCTGGGGTACCTTTAGCACAGGCACCATTTGAGGTGTCTTCTTACCCTTTTTCTTAACAGCTAGTTCTCTAGCAATGTGGGTTTGCATCCCACATCACCTTGCTGGGAACGAGAGAGTTACAGACACTCTCTTGACATTAGTTGACCAACCGTTTTATTATATGAGCATACGAAATATCCATGTGGGACTTTCAATATTAGTAAATTGGGTGTGTTGGCCATTTATCACTGCCACGATGGTGCTCACCACAGTTTTCTCATTAGGTTTTGTATTAATATGTCTCAGCGTTATTTTTGCAACTACCAATTGGGAAGTGTCCACCCTTCCTGCTTGCACCTGGTGGTCTCAGACTTTTTGCGATCATCTTGTCAAAACTCTTTTGGATAGTTTCCCCACCCCAACCCAGAAGGGGCTAGGTAATTTGGCCATCATTGGATCAAAACATATAAATACAGGAACCAAAAAGTCACGCGCGCTTCTTAAAATGAAGGAATCTTATCCTTCTAATCCTTCAACTCCTTCTAAATTTGGAACTGTACAGGGGTCTAGTCCCAAGAAGGAAGTAAAGGTTTCAGATGATTCCGCCATGATGATGTCACTCATGGTCATCCCTATAAATATCGCATCCTCAACTAGTGATCTTTCCTTGAATCGTGAGATGCTTCCCACTGATTTCCTCCCCATCTTGGCAGAAATCTGGAACATTGGAGGGTCCTGAACCCAAATTTAACAAAAAAAGGCTTTCCATTATCATTTTTTCTCCCCAACACATTTCTGAGGTGCATGCTGAGGCATCAATTCAGGGCTTGGGGGTGATGGCCCTGGATAGCAATGCACACTGAACCCTTGGAATAAGTGTGGGTTCATTAGAACCAGAAAACGCGTTTTATAATGAAAGCAAAATATCACAAAATGAGCCATTTATATTTTCATATGGTCTGGATGAGGATTCTATTTCTGTATATCAGATCACTCCTGAGAACCCTCGTTTGACCCCTACCATGATTAGGGGTTCTCAGGAAGTGGAAAAAGAACTACGTTATAAATATAAAGATGTATATGCACCTGCAGAAGGTGTGGTGGGATATGTGGCCTCAGTAGTAAGAGTGGCCCACTATCCCTCCCCCTTCTATGATTCCAAAACATACCCTGATGGCTTGTTGAGACTGGAGGAAGAATTTTTGGGGTGAAGTGATGGCGTTTTCTGCATTGGATAAATCCCATTCTGGATACTTCTTGTTGACTGCTACTCTTACTTCCTCTTATGGAAAGTTCAGCACAACTATTTTGGTGGATACTGGTGCCTCAAATAATTTTATTGACCAAAACCTCGCTGACTACCTTGAGTTGAGTTACTCACCCAGTGGTATGGTTAGAGGTGGGGCTTCTCAAGGTATCCCCACACTGAACGTCAGAGAGTCAGTCAATTTTCAGGTAGGTTCTTATCTATTGTCTGATCAGTTTCAAGCTATCAGAAACCTCTTGTTTCCCATCATTTTGGGTGTTGAGTGGTGGCGGAAGTTTGACGTCAAAACTAATTTGAAAGAAAACACTTTATCCTTGTCTTTGACAAACGGTCACCAGTTGATTGTTCCTTTGTCTGAGGATAACGTCCAAGGCAAATTACCCCATTGGCCCAATGTTCCCAGTCCGTATCTTGCCCCTTTGCTGAAGCCCACTGTGGGACTTTCCTTACCTTCTTGTTTGGAGGAGTTGGCATCTTCTTTTGATGCAGCTTCAGCTAGTACGCTACCAGAACATTCTGAGTTTGATTGTGAATTTAAACTTACTGTGGATCTGGTGCATATTTCTTCCACCAAATACCCATTGACTGTCCGGGAGGAAGAGGTTTTAGATGTATGGGTTAAGGAGCAGTTGGCCAAAGGTGCCATCTTTCAGCGTACCTCCCCTGTTTGCTCCCCACTTCTCTTTGTGGAGAAGGCTGATAGAACTTTACATCCATGTGTCAATTATGGAAACTTAAACAATGTGACTGTACCTGACCTCCATCCCATCCCTTTGGATTCCCAAATTGCACGCTATGTGGAGAAGGCAAAGGTCTTCTCCAAGCTGGACTGCCTCAATGCGTTCAATCAAATCTGGATAAAGAAGGGCCAAATGGTTAACTGCATTCTGCACCAGAAAAGGATTTTTAGTTCCGGGTATGCCCTTTGGGCTTAAGAATGCCCCTGCCATCTTTCAACGCCACATTAATGCTGCGTTGGGAGACTTGTTGGGGGTATGTGCAGTTGCCTACATGGATGACATTCTGGTGTTTTCCCCTGATCATGAGTCACATGCAGTACACCCTCAACAAGTAGTGGAGAGATTGAGGGCCGCTTGCCTTACTCTCAAGATTAGTAAATGCAAATTCTTCAAGTCCCAAGTTACTTTTCTGGGCAACGTCGTTTTGACCAGGGCCATATGATAACTCCAGACAAGTAGAAGGCTATTCGTGAGTGGCCTACCCCCACCTCTGTCAAGGAATTGAGGAGCTTTTTGGGGATGTGTACGTTCCTCAAGAAGTTCACACCCAGTCTCTCCAAGGTGGCAGCCCCCTTATATAAGACCAGCGGTTCCAAGGTGCTTCAGTGGTCCCCATTTTGGAGGATGCTTTTCATCCAGTGAAGTGCACCTTGTTATCCGTATCCATCCTTCGCCATGTTGACCCTGCAAAGGAGTTCATTGTGTCCTCAGATGCTTCCAACTTCGCCATTGTGGCTTCCCTGTTACAGGTGGGTGAAGATGGGTCCGAGCATCCCATGGGATATTTTTCTAGGAAATGTCTCTGCATGAGTTTAATTACGCCGTATATGACAAGGAGTTATTAGCAGTGGTGGAGGCGCTGATTTATTGGCGTCACCACTTACATGGCTCTTCCCAACCATTATGGGTACACACAGACAACTGAGCCCTGTTGTACTACCAGGCTCCACATGTTCTAACACCACGTCAGACCCGTTGGCATGAGACCCTTGACCCATTTACATTTTCCTATGAGTTCACCAAGGGCAAGGATAATGGTTTGGCGGATGCTTTGAGCCGCAACCCTGCTTTGGCTCCCAATCCAAAGGAGGTAGAGATACACAACACCCATTTGATGATTCCACCGAGTATGATTCTGCCTCAACTTCCTAAGTCCACGGTACATATGCCAGCGCTCATGCCTTTGGAAATTCAGCAGAATATAGCATGTTTAGGAAGGTAGTTCTTTCTCAGCCGTTATCAGCTGAATATGCTGTTGTTCTCGCTAAGAGCGCCCTGAATCAGGAGGACTTATCCAGGGTTTATCACATGAAGGATGAGATGGTGTGGTTTCAGGGGCGCCTATGGGTTCCTGCTGGACCACTGCGCCTGGAGATCATCCAGGACAATCATGACGGAATCACCGTTGGTCATCCTGGAAAAGCAAAGACCTTGGAGTTGATATGACACACTTACAATTGGAAGGGCTTGCCTGTTCAGGTAGAGCGGTACTGTAAAGAGTGCCTGATCTGCAATCAAATGAAGCCCAAATCGGCAACCTTTAGCAGGGTTGCTGGTACCAGTCCAAAAGGCTGAAGGGCCCTGGACTTCCCTATAAGTGGATTTATTGTGGAGTTACCCGTTTCAGATGGGTATGATGCAATCATGGTGGTGGTGGACCGCTTTAAAAAGTTCGCCCACTTTATTCCTTGCAGAACAACTATAGCTGCCGCTGAAATGGCCAGGCTCTTCGTTGCCCATATATTTGCGCTTCATGGGGTTCCTCAAGAAATCATTAGTGACTGGGGACCCCAGTTCACCTCTGTCTTTTGGGAAGAGTTGTGTAAAACTCTTCAGATCCTCCCCTGCCATTCAACTGCTTATCACCCCCAATCAGATGGGCAGACTGAGTGAGTGAACCAGTGCTTGGAACAATTTCTGCGTTGTTACACCACCGCAGACCATTCAGATTGTGTTCCTCACCTTCCCATGGCCCAGTTTAGTTACAACAACACTTTACATTCATCAATCAGTTGTTCACTTTTTTTGCTAACCACGGCTTTAACCCTGCTTTTAACATGGAGCCCAGCTGTGGTTCTAAAGTGGAAGCAGTGCTGGACTTTGCTAAGACTCTCAAGAAGGTCCATCAAGGGGTGTCCACAAGTTTAGAGGCGGCTATGCTGGTTTATAAGGAGAATGCCAATGGAAAGCGCTGAGTGGGTCCAGCATACAAGGAAGGGGATCTCATGATGGTTGATGCTCGCAACATCCCTATCAAGCAGCCATGCAAAAAACTGGGTCCAAAGAGGATTGGTCCTTACCGTGTAGTTAGAAAGGTGGTACATGCCTCATACCAGTTGGATCTTCCATTGCGTTTCAGATCTTCTCCATCTTTCATGAAAGCAAGTTGACCCTGTTTGAGGGCCCTCCTCCTGTGACCCCTGAGGCTTATCTTGTGGATGGGGCACCAGAATGGGAAGTGGAGGAAATAGTAGCCTCCCGCTGGGTTAAGTGACGCCTTGAGTACTTGGTATCTTGGAAAGGGTTTGACGCAGCAGAGAACAGTTGGGTGCCAGCATGGGATTGTTTACATGCCTAAGACCTGATAAAATCATTTCATAATTGTTTCCCTGAGGCTGCAGGATCTCAGCCTAAGCCAGCCATTGCTGCTATGAAGTTGCCGCCAGCACATAAGAACTTCTCCTTAGCAAACGCCCCTGGAGGGGGTGGAGCCCAAGAAGGAGGAGAGGGTAATGTCATGGTTGGATGAAATTATAGTAGGAAGTGATGCCAGAGATAAGGCTGGGTGACAGGAGGCCCAGAAGGTGAAACTTCAAGCTCTTCCTGACCTGAAACACACCTTAGATCAACGCTGGGTGCAAGCCAAGCATGCCCAGGTTGATACTAATGGGGTGCAAAACGCCCAGCCTCTTGTCTCAGCCCAGGCACTGAAACGAACAATTTACATTTTAAACAAAGACAGTTTGATTTGCTTGGTTGGAGAGCAAGGGTTCAAGTCCCGCTCCAGCTATGAAATTTTGAGCTCAGTAAAAATATGGCTTTAATTGATTACTCGAGTGAAGGCACTTTCAGTATATTTTACTAAAATGGACGGAAGCATCTGTTTATTGGAGCGTCAAGGCTTGGGCGCACTTCCGCAGAACCTGAATTTCCCTGGACCACTTTAAATATGTTTTTGTGACCAACATTCCTTGTTGGTCAACTTTCTTAAATAAAAATACCCGGTTTTTTACGTTTTACATATGGTTCCTTGGGCTAACCTGGTGGTGGAACTCTTTGGGGAGGTCTCCAACTATGTGGGCCACTACCTTCTATTGCAATTTACCAAAATCCTAAGTGCTCCCTTGGGTTGCCCAGGTCCCCTCCAGATCGAGGCACCTAAGCTCCCTGACGCCAAGTTACACTTGATTATGGACTCTCCTTTGGGGTCCACTCAAGTTATTATGTTTCTATCTTACCTGGTCTTATATGTTACGTTCTACACCCTGGCCTGGGGTACCTTTAGCACAGGCACCATTCGAGGTGTCTTCTTACCCTTTTTCTTAATGGCTAGTTCCCTAACAATGTGGGTTTGCATCCCACATCACCTTGCTGGGAATGAGAGAGTTACAGACACTCTCCTAACAGTTTCAACTGTTAGGCGTAAGGTCTCAGGGGACAGGTCTTGAACGGGAACCCATTGTGTGGGTTGTGGAACTGCTGCTGTGGCCACGTGGGATCATTTTTGGCCTGGTTTAGGCCCCTGGGTGGTGGCTAAGAGGGCTTGTTTTCGAGCTGTGCAGCCACTATACAGGTGTCCAAGGGTGTTACACCATGAACACCGGGGGCGCGCCTGATCAGGGTCAACAAAAAAGATCTCAGGGAATGCCCCAACTACCGCCATATAAGGAATAACCTCAATGTTGCGGGATACAGTGGGGGAGGGGATGAACGACACCCTAGCAGTGCGAGCTCTTTGAGTGGGAGCATAGTAAGAGGGGACGCTAAAGTCCATTGAAAGAACAGACCCAAACTTCATTAAACCACGATGGAGCGCCAGTTTAAGAGACTCAGGATCAACAGTTGTTGGTAGGTTAAAAGTAACTCATGAAATTTTCTCCAGGTGAGAGCGTGTGTGGGAGATGCGAAGAGATCCACGCGGAATAATGACCTGGAGGGTGGCAGCATGGTCAGCAAGGGCAGCTTCAGTGAAGCCCACATCGATGTAGTGGCCCTCCACTGATTCATGGATGGTGGTGTTAATTGGGAATGTCTCCGAAATCGCTGCAAAGTATGAGAAGTAATCCTCCATATAGAATTCAACAGGGTTATGACCATAATAAAGGCAAATTGCGTGGGAGAGGGTTGTGCGAGGTAGAGCTTTTTGCGCTCTAGTTTCAGCCCATTTTTTAACATCAGCAATAAACGCCACTTCACGGGGATCAGCTTTAGGTAGCGTTGGTGCCAGAGATTTTTGCCACGCCCCAGTGGCTCCTTTGGTACATTTATGTTTGCTTTGGGCTGCAATTGCGGGTTAATGCGAGCTGGTGGTTTGGACAAGTTTGCGGAGCTCCCCTGTTGCTGGAATGTTACAGCAGTTGCTGGCGTCATATTGAATTGAGGGGCGGATTGTTGGGCCTCACTAAATTGGGATGGCCCATCCAGATTGGAATTAACTCCAGCCAATTGGGAGGAGGGCGATGTTTCATCACCATCCCAATCTATTTGGGTAAATTCAGCCCGAGTATTTGCTGTGATTTTGTGGGCAAAACTCACTGGCTGATTGGTGAATTGGTCATTTTCAGCATATGGAGATAAAGTGCCAACTTGAGAAGTGCCAATTACGGGGTTTAAATGGGATGGGTGAGATTGGAACTGGTGTGAAGTTTCAAAATCTAAAACATTTGAATCCCCATTGGGAAGAGTAGATTGTCCCAATTTGGTGCTTAGTGAACCAGAATGTGCGGCTAATCCAACCTTACATCTGAGGGTTTGGGGGCCAGGTGATTGTTGGGCCTCGCTAAATTGGGGAAGCCCATCCAGATTGGAATTAACTCCAGCCAATTGGGAGGAGGGCGATGTTTCATCACCATCCCAATCTATTTGGGTAAATTCAGCCCGAGTATTTGCTGTGATTTTGTGGGCAAAACTCACTGGCTGATTGGTGAATTGGTCATTTTCAGCATATGGAGATAAAGTGCCAACTTGAGAAGTGCCAATTACGGGGTTTAAATGGGATGGGTGAGATTGGAACTGGTGTGAAGTTACAAAATCTAAAACATTTGAATCCCCATTGGGAAGAGTAGATTGTCCCAATTTGGTGCTTAGTGAACCAGAATGTGCGGCTAATCCAACCTTACATCCGAGGGTTTAAGGGCCAGGTAGCTGGGTATCGCCCCTCATGGGGGGAGCCAGAAACACGGCGTCAGCAATAATAGATGGGGCTGAATTAGCTGACACAATGGAGGAGGTGAATGCCTGGATGGGCTGAGTTGTATTCAACTGAGCAGACGCCATTAAAACAGCGTAGGTGATGGCCTCCTTGATTGGAGGGGGCCCAGCGGGTTGGTGGGAGGCAGCGCATGCAGAGCTGTTGGGCATGCAGATTGCAGAAATGCGATCAGGTGAACTGGCGCTAGTTGAAGTAGCTCCAGGTTGGGTGGTGGTGCCTGCTTTCACGGCTGCTGCTTGAGAGCGGGTGATTCTGGTTGACCCTGAGGTGGGTAACTGAGGGTTGCTTCATTTGGGGGTGGTGCTGGCTCATTTGGCCGAGCCCGCGGGTTCTTTTTTGGGGTTTCCCACCATATTTGCTAATAGTTTTTGTAAATCTCTTTAGTGGAGCTAAATTTTAAGGCTGAATTGATTTTTGAAAAGTGATGTTTAGCAGAGTTATTTTTGCTACCTCCAACTGGAAATTACCCACCCTTCTTGCTCATACCTGGTGGATGTGGATGCTTTGAAATATGAGAGTCTTGATTCCATGACTTTTCACTGAAATTAATAAAATTAACACAATAAAAATGTTTTTTCCTTGACACTGCATTTAGATGGTGCAAGTAGGATCAATAACAAAGAGCCTGGTGGTGATGGCCTTGGATAACAGTGCCTGACCTGTTACAAAATGGGTATTGTGTCATTTTTGGCCTAAAACATGTTTTAAAACGCTGATTTTTATATAAAACTAAGCCCTATATCTTCTCTTATGGCTCATATATGGAACCCAGTGTACCAAATCACCTCAGAGAACCCACGCTTGACCGCAATCATGATTCACAGAACACATGAGGTGGAAAAGGAGTTACTGATTTAATATAAAAATTTTTATGCAGTTGCTGAAGATACGGTGGTATATGTGATCTCAGTAGTAAGTGTGGCCAACTATCCCTCCTAATTTTATAATGCAGAAACGTATCCTGGGGATGTTATAGACCCTGAGGAAGAGTTTTGTGGTAAAGTGTTGGCGTTGTCTGCTATAAATAAAGACCATTCTGGATATTAATTGTTGACTGTTACCCTTTCATCCCCTTTAGGGAAAATCAGCACAACTATTTTGGTGGGTACAGGAGCCTCTGAGAATTTTATTGACCAAGACCTAGCTGACTACCTTGAGTTGAATTACTTGTCAGGTGGTATGGTTAGGTGAGGGGCTTCCCAAGGTATTCCCACGCTGAAAATTATGGGGTTAGTGGATTATCAAGTTGGAAAATATCATTTAGCTAACCGCTTTCAAGCTATCAAAAACCTCTTGTATCCCATCATTTTGGGTATAGAGTGGTGGTAAAAGTTGAATATCAGAACCAACTTAAAATACTATACTTTGTCCTTAACTTTAAAGAATGGTCATGAATTAGTTGTCCCTTTGGCTGAAGAAATCTTTCAGGGTTATTTGCCCCACTGGCCAAATATTACACACTCAGTCTTGCTCCATTGCTGAAGCACTCTTTGGAGGTTCCCTTACCTTCTTGTTTGGAGGGGTTGAAAACTTTGTCTGATGCAGCTTCAGCCAACGTACTATAAGCTCATCCAGAGTTTGATTATGATTCAAGCTACCGTTGATCTGGTGACGTATATCTTCCCCAATTTATCCTTTGACTGTATGGGAGGAAGCATCCTTAGATGTGTGGGTTAAGGTGCAGTTAGCCAAAAGCGCAATTTTTTGGCAAACCTCACTTGTATGTTCCTCATTTCTCTTTGTAGAGAAGGCTGATGGTACCTTACGCCCAAGCGTAGATTATGGGAATCTCAACAACGTCACAGCACCAGATTTACAGCCCCCATCTCACTGGACTCACAGATTGCACGCTATGTGGAGAAGGCAAGAGTCTTCTCCAAACTGGATTGTTTAAATGCGTTCAATCAGATTCAGATCAAGAAGGGCCAGGAGTAGCTAACCACATCTCAGACCAGAAAAGGTATTTCTAATTTTTACTTTAGCCATTTAGGCTTAAAAATACCCCTGCTATCTTTCAATGCCATATTGATGCAGCTTTGGGGACCTGCCGGGGGTATGCGCGGTAGCCTACATGAATGATATTCTGGTGGTTTTCCCTGACAATGAGTCTCATGCAGTACACCTTTTGTCAGGTGGTGAAGTGTATAAGGGCAGCTGAGCTTACATTATATAAAAGTAAATTGAATTCTTCTGGTCCCAGGTCACCTTCCTGGGTAACGTCATGTTTGACCAAGGCCACATGATAACTCTAGACAAGGAGAAGGCGATTTGTGAGTGGCCTACTCTAATTTAAGTTAAGGAATTGAAGAGTTTTTTGTGTATGTGTATGTTCCTTAAAAAACTCACACCAAATCTTTCTGAAGTGGCGGTGTCCTTGTATTTGGAAAGTGGGGAAAATGTGCTCCAGTGGTCCCCAACTTATCAAAATGCCTTCCAAGCAGTAAAGTGCATCCTGTTGTCCATGTCTGTCCTTTGCCATGTCAACCCCAATAAATAGTTCACTTTGGCTTCTGATGCCTCCAGCTTCGCCATAGTGGTGGCCCTAATACAAGTAGGTGAAGATGAAATAGGTCATCCAGTGGGATAATTTTCCAGAAAGATGTCTTTGCTTGTGTTAGACTATGCCTTATATAATAAAAGTTATTAGCATTGGTTGAGGTGCTTACTTATTGGTGTCATCAATTTCATGGCTCATCCAAACCCTTCCGCTTATGTGCATACTGTCAGGATCATGTGTTAGTACCACATATCCTTTTTATTGTTTGAGAGCCAGATGACCTGAAGTTCAAGGGCGTTGGTTTTTTACCAAAGTTGCTTCTATTGGTCAAGAAGTCTTGTTTAAATCCAGATATCGAGTCTGGTATGGAAATTTTTAAATAAATACAATTTCCACTTAAAATTGCAAAAATGAGAGAAAAAGCATAAATTTTATTATTCTTTACCCACTTTTTAAGTGAAATTGAGGAGTTTGATCAGGGACCATCTAAGCCAGCCAAGCCTAGATCTAATAGATAAACAAATTAAGGATTTGGTACAAGCCCCAATTAACTCAATTAATCTGATAGAGCTCACCTCATAGCTTAGGGTCTGAACCCTGACGTTAGGTGACTCTGAGGGAGCAGGATTCTGGCTTATAGGTCAGTGTTGATTGCCAATTTCAATTTGTTGGCGCTACAGTTCTCTTAACTGGCGCTGAGGTTCAAGGTGGCTCAAAGCTGGAAAATTGGAAGTGAGCAATGAAGAGGAAATGGAAAAATTAAGGTTAGTTTACTGAATGCTTTATTAATTCAAAATGCTTCAATATTTATAGGGTGCATGGAAACTCAATGCCTTTAGGATCTTTGGGTCCTTATCTGATCAGGATCTTTAGTTACCTTCCAGAAAGGCCTCCTCAAGGGCGTCCTCAATGGATATTGTTGTTCACCTAACTGAGAAGGTGGAAAGCCCGCTCCATGTGACTCAGTACTAGTTAAGGTCGATCCAGAAAAAGTTTTATCTTGGCTGAAATTGATGATTGACTTGGTATGGCTAGATTCGAAAGATGGAAATTTGAGACAATTTTTATTTTAAATCTTGACAAGGCCCCCTTCAAGATCCTGTCAGAGGGGGAAGTACGGCTGGAGGAACTGACCATGCACTCAGTTTACAACAGTCCCTTGCTTGGTATCGGCAATGGAGTATTCAGACTTCACCTTGTGTATCACTTTGTAGGGCCCAGACCACAGTATATTGAGCTTGTTCTGTCAGCCTCCCAGTCGATGATGATAACAAAAAACAAGGTCACCTAGTTGAAATTCTGGTAAGTAGGGTCATCCGAGATTCGATTGGGATGTCTCTCTTCCAGTGGTGATAACAATGCCTTGAGTGGCTTGGGCTTGGAGCTGGACAATTTCATCGGCAAGGGCCCTCATATTTAAATTGGCATTCTTGGGAGTGGAGGCTTCGAACAGGGGCTGGACGCTACTGGGTAGTCATGGGGCCCGCCCATACAGGGCTTCAAATGGGGACATTTTGATAACATGGGGGCAGCTTACTTGGTATGCAAGTAGGGCGCTGGGCAAATAGTGGTTCCAGCAGCCAGGATCTGAGGCAGCCAATTTCCGCAGGATGGAGATGAGAGTTCTGTTAGCCCTTTCCACCGCCCCATTAGTAGAAGGGTGGTAGGGAGCAGCGAAACTCTGGGTGGTTCCAAATAGTGAAGTTAGATCCTGTACTACCTGGGAGGTGAAGTTCAAACCATTGTCTGAGAACAAGGTCTGAGGGCACCCATGCTGGGTGAAAATGGAGCAAACAAGGAACAAGGCGGTAGCCTTGGCCGTGGCCACAGGAACTGAAATTGCCTCAACTCACTTAGTCAGATGGTCTATGGCAAGAATAATATACTTGTGACCATGCAGACCAGTGGGGAGGGGACCCACCACGTTGATACTGATGACATTGAAGGGCTTGGTGGGCGCGATGATGGAGTGCTGATAGCGAGGGTTGTCCCAGTCTTGGGATTGGCAGGTCATGCAGGCTTCCAAAACCTCTTGGATAGTTTTGACCATTTGGTCCCGGTAGCAGTGCAACTTTGGCCACTCATATGTCTTCTTGACCGTACCATGCCCCACAGTAGAGTGGCCTTCCAGGATGATATCAGTATGAGAGGAGGGCCAGATGTAGGGAAGCCACTTCTTGTTGACTCTCTTGTAGAGTAACCCATCCTTGATCTGAGTGTCTTGAGGCATCCGGTGGAGTTCAGCTTGGACCTGGGGGGATTCCAGCTCCCAACGTTCAAGCTGCCCTATTAAGTCATAGAGCTAATCCTCCTCTGGGGTCAGGACTGCTAATACCGGCATCTGGGAGAGTCCATCAACATTCTGTTGAATAGCACCGGTGCGATGGACAATGGTGAAGTCATAGCTTTGTAGTCGTAGGGCCCACCTGGCCAGCTGTTCATCAGGGTTTTCATTTGCTGCAGCCATCGAAGGGAAGAATGGTCAGTAATGATAGTAAAATGGGTGCCATAGAGGTAGGGCCAAAAATGCTTGATGGCTAAAAGTATGGCTAGGCATTCCCTCTCAGTAACGCTGTATTTTGTTCAGCCTTGCTTAGGGTTTTGCTAAAATAAGCTATGGGATGGTCAACCTGGTTCTCATTATGCTGAGCCAGGATAGCCCCCACAGCGATGTCACTAGCATCTGTGAACAGCAAGAAGGGCTTGTCAAAATGGGGATGAACTAGAACAGGTTTAGTACATAAAGCCATACGTAGGGTGTTGAAGGCCTGTTCCTGTTCAGGTTGTCAGTCGAATGGGACATTTTTTTGTAGAAGGTAGAACAACGGCTCATCCAGGTCAGCAAACTGAGGGATGAACTGACGGTAATAGCCCACCATACCTAGGAAGACTTGAATATCTCGTAGGCTCTGGGGCGCGACATCTTCTCTATAGCATCGACCTTATTGGGGATAGGTTGAATGCCTCGCTTGAAGACCTTATGGCCTAGAAACTCTAGCTCAGCCTGGAAGAAGGAGCACTTCAAGAGCTTCAGCTTGATGGAGGCCTTCTGGAGATGTTCAAAGAATTCTCTAAGGTGGTCAACATGTCCATTAAAAGTTTGTGAAAAAATGGTGATGTCATCTAGGTAGACCAGGACACAGGAGAGCTTCAGGTCCCCAAGGATCCCGTCCATGGCGCGCTGGAACGTGTCTGGGGCGTTGCAAAGGCCTTGGGGCATCCTGGTAGGCTCAAACAGCCCTTCGTGGGCAATTAGAGCACACTTGGCTCAGACTTTGGGAGTGAGCTTGACCTGCCAGTACCCACTGGCAAGGTCCATGGCGGAGAAGTACTGGGAACCTGCAAGCAGTTAGAGTGAGTCATTGATACGGGGCAGAGGATAGCTGTCCTTCTTGGTGATAGAGTTGAGTCGTCAATAGTCCATTACCACCTGGTGCTTGCCATCCTTCTTTTGGACCAGCAACAGCGGGGAGGACCAAGGGCTACGTGAGGGAACCAAGAGCCCCGCATCGAGCAGCTGTTTGAGTTCTACCATGACCTGGGCCTCTTCAACCTTGCTCTTGCAGTAAGGCCGGGACTGAAATGGGGGCATCCCCAGTTTCTACATGGTGGAGGACTCCGTTCATCTTTCCAAAGTCATAGGTTGAAGTGGAGAAGAGATCTGAGTATTCCTCCATGAGCTCCTGAACCTTAAGTCACTGATTGTCAGAGAGGTCCTTTCCTATGTTAGCGTCAACCAAGTTAACCAATGATGGTGACTCCAAGCCAAGGTCCCTCAATTCCCCAAAGCTTCAGACATCAGCAACAGCCCCCATTGGTAACAGGCGAACGTAAGCAGCAGGCTGGCTAGGTCCTAGAACTTTTGGTTTGTCAGTCAGGTTGGCTAGTAACACTGATTTTGACCCAGCGTATGCTGGATCAAGGATTCTGGGGCAGGTCAGCACTTCCTTGGGAGATGGGTTATCCAGACCTTGGACCTCCAGTAAATACCCCGAGGGAATGTTGACGTGGACTCAGGTGTCAACAACGACCTGGGATTTTGGGGGCACAGTAGTGGTCTGGGGCAAGTAAATCGGCATCCCCTTGGATCCATCCACAGCAGGAGGGGGTAGCCGGACTCAAGAGCCCCAGATGTGGTACTCAAGCTGATTGATTCATCCTTTGGTCTCCAGTAGGCAGGCTTGGGCCTTGACATCCACCCTAGAGTCATGGGCAGATTCAAAAACCAGAGGGACTAGGTGTCCTAGAAGGGAGAGGAAACCACCGCCATAGTGGATAACAGCCAAATAGTCTCAAAGAAACTGGGTTCCAAGGAGTAGATCGTAGCTGGTGTTGTCTAAAGCGACGGCGGTTGTATCCAAAGCAAGCTTTATGAACTAAATTGGGAGGGAAGAATAGGCCCCTATGGATCAGGTGCACTGGGGGCCAGCTGTGCCATACTCCATGTAGTGCGGCATGTCAGGGGCAACCTTGATGCGTTTCATCAGCTTGGAAGAGATAACATTCACAGGGGAGCCACTGTCGATTATGGCATAAACTGGAATCTTGTGGACCTGGATGGTGACTTGGGTGACCAAACTTCCAAACTGAGGTGGCAACGTAAGGAACATAGGAGAATCATCAGAAGAAGAGTAAGCAGTATCAATGTCTTTATCGTCATTAGATACTGTGGCTACTTCTTCGGAGTTAATGGCTTCTGGTTGGTGCGTAGGGGTTATTTGAGGCTGGACAGGGGTGTCAGCATGGAGCGCCTCATCCTTCATGCTGACTGCCCTTTTCCCGCCTCTTCAGCTAGACGTTTCCAACAAGTTTTGGCACTGTCTAAAGCCATTGCTATAGGTGCACCGCGGTCAAGGGTTTTTTTGATTCTCAACTACATGGACCCTAGGGCGGTTAGAGGGACCTGCGGGCGCAGCTTTAGAGTTTAGGATCATGGCAGGGATCTTGTTGAGGGCCTCCTTGATCTCTCTGATACAAGTGAACCCATTCTTCTGCCCGATCAATTGCATCTGGACCTCAGGATAGGACCCCAAGGCGGAGATAATGGCGTCATCCAGTGTGATATGGCTTGTCATAACCAAAGGTTGAGCCTGAGCGTAGAACCTGTTGGCAAACTCCATAGTACTTTCTCTTTTGTTAAATTGAATGCCCATGAACGCTTGCTTCTGGTTAGCCAAGGCTTGGTTACTGCTGAACTCTTGGATCAGGGTGGTGCATACTTGTTCCCAGGTGTTACACTCCTTCAGATGGGGAGTCATAATTTCCTGGGCGGTACTGTCTAGGCATGAGTGGATGTGCTTCACCTTTTGTCGGTCAGTGGCCTCCTCCATGGAACTCTCATAAGCATACAAGAAGGAGGAAATGCTCTCCCGCCTGGGGGTGAACTTCTCCTTGAAGCTAGGTTTAAAGTTAGCAACAATAGGAGTAGAGAGGGTGACGCCTGGGATAGGTGTCAGCTCTGAGATCTCCATTTCTGCATACTCTTGTGGAGCCCTTTGGTCTAGCCACCTCCGCAACCCTTCTAAGTCTTCTTGGATATATTCCCAGTTTTGACTGAGGGTGGAAGCGGATGCCTTGCTAGCAACCTGCTCCTTTAAGGACTGAATTTCGGCGTTTTTGTAGTTGGAGCTGGTTTTTGATGGTGGCCAACTGGGTTTCAAACCTGTGACACGTCATTTCTAGCCAGGAGAGATGCGAGCATCAGTGAGCCTCATGAAAGCGCTGAGGTTATCCATCTCATCTGATAGTGCTTTGATGGAGACCCTGGGTCGAGGGGAACACCATCCATTCGAAGCTTTCATCCCAAGGCCACCTGTTGGATCTGGTCCCTCAGGGCGGCCAGAGCAGTTATTACATCCTTTCGCCAGGGGTCTTTGGGTTCGCCTGAGGTGGGGGGCCAGAAGGCCCTTGGGGCCCATGAGGCCCTTCAGGTCCTGCTGGTCCCTGGCGCCCCTTGGGACCTTCTAGCCCCCTAGGCCCTTCTGGTCCAGCAGCCACGGGGGAGTGGTCATGAGAGGCCAGCTCCCAGTAGCGCTGCTTTAGGGATCATAGCGATTCTTCCACTTGTTGCAATCATTGGGTCCACGTCGCTTCAAAATGCTGGTCATTTTTGCAAAACTACTCCTCAAGGTAGCCGGAAATGCCGCTATCTATTACCACTAGTTGGTCGCGGATTTCATTAATTAGCTGACAGTTATCGAGGATAGCTTCATGATTGTCATGCATGAAGGAGGAGGCCGCATTGTAGAAGTCAACCATATATGAATGTAAATTTTGGGTGAGCCCTAGGTGCCGGGAGACCTCCTGATGGTGTAATCCTACAAGCTGGAGGAGGTGATGAATTGCAGGATGAACGAAATTATGAAGGTAGTGATTGGGTCCCAAGGTAAGCTCCCCAGCAGGTAATGCAGCTGAGGAGTATAAGTCTTGCATCGTGGATGGCACAGCGGAAGCATGGGAGCAGCTGGAGCGGACACCCTTAGCATAGATGCTGAGGATTAGTTGTTTGATGACATTGTGAGAATGTTCGAGCTGAAGTTGGTATTGGCCCCCATCTAAGGAGGGCAGCAAAAATTGGAAAGCGGCGCGGAATTTGGGCCTTTCTGGCTGTGAGGGCGGTGTTGCAAATCAGGAAGAACTAACCCATCAAGAAATGCTCCTCAATTGACCAGTTGCTTGGTCTTCAGGGTTGCTATTGGTTTCCATCTTGTGATTGACGTTTTCACTGGGTCAGCTCAGAGCCCCCTGTAGTGAGCACCACTTGTCAGCGCTACAGTTCTCTTGACTGGCACTGAGGTTCAAGGTGGCTCAAAGCTGGAAAATTGGAAGTGAGCAATGAAGAGGAAACGGAAAAATCAAGGTTAGTTTACTGAATGCTTTATTAATTCAAAATGCTTCTATATCTATAGGGTGCATGGGAACTCGATGCCTTTGGGATCTTTGGGTCCTCATCCAATCAGGATCTTTAGTTACCTTCCAGAAAGGCCTCCTCAAGGGCGTCCTCAATGGTATTGTTGTTCACCTGACTGAGAAGGTGGAAAGCCCGCTCCATGTGACTCAGTACTAGGTAAGGTCGATCCAGAAAAAGTTTTATCTTGGCTGGAATCAATGATTGACTCGGTATGGCTGGATTCAGAAGATTGAAAATTGAGATGATTTTTATCTCATATCCCAACATCAATCATAGTCAACTTTCTTTGGGGATGATGCCTTACAGAAGTTTGGGCTTGTGGATTGATTTGGGATTGATTGCTAACCTCAATAGCTGTCAACATTCATTGGGGATTATCCCTGACAGAATTGTGGGCCTTATGGTCAGTTTGGGATCTATTTCCATTATCCAACATATCTGATTTCGCCATTTGGGTGGGAATCCTGACGATATCCCCCTCTAGATCTTGGCGCAGGGGGAAAATTTTCATGGAAATCGCAGAAGAAGTTTATAATAGCCTGCCAGTCAGGATGCGTAAGCACCCAAAAAGCAAGCCAGAATGCTAGAGGCATTGCCAACTGAATGACTTGATATATAGCCGGGCATTGGGAAATGACAAATTGTTGATGCAACACAACAGTGAGTATGATCCTGATGATGAACCATAATGAACCCGCTCCCAACCCAGGGGCCTTGCTGCAGGGTTGGGATCACAGAGATAGTTTTGATAAGGTCATCATTATATGGGTTCATTTCAACTGGGGAGGCAAGGAGATGGATTCTCTCTTGCAATTGGTGGACATAAGGCCACAAGATTCCCATGTACTGTTGCTAGAAGTTCATGATAGCGGGATTGTAGAGCCAAAAATATTGGACTCACTGAATCCAATTGACAACAGAGGGGACATAGCGACCATAAGTATTGGTAGAGCCCATCTGGTCTATGGACTGACAGGCCACCAGGGAAATGCCATCAGGGATGCAGTCAGAAGGATTTATTACAATAAGAAATTATTTGGTTTTTTGGCAAAATTTTTATTGAAGGAAAAGGAAGAAAATTGACCAACAATTTTCTTAGTGCTATGCAACTGATTAAATAGTGGTCAATTGGGGTAGTGACAAGCTGGGATTGGAACCCTCAATTTTGACCTAACTGGCGAATTATTTGGGAATGGGCAGGTTTGTTCCTTTGGAACTGACATCAAAAAATTCAGCAGTGGGCCAAGTCGCTGTCAGTTCAACCTCAAATGTCTGAACTGAGAACACCTATGTTTCTGATGGTTGGCATGACAGTGTTTGGCCCAACAATTGATGGGAATCCCCCAAGGCCACCCCACATAGGGCAGGTCCAATTGGTTGAGAACAGGTTCAGGATGCCCAACCCACCTGCACCCGGTCTCTGGTCTGTTTGTTCAGTCAATGGCATCACATCAGCCACAATGCCCAAATTGTCACCAGGGGACTTCAAACCCTTGTTGATGGCATCTGATGCTATAGCCTGGCCATCGAGGATGATCCCCATCAACTTTGGTAGGAAGGTGATTTGTTTGATTGACATATTAATTGAATTTGAACCGTCGGGCGTTCTGGCCAATACCTCAGTCTTCATGCCTTTCTGGCCATTTGAGGTCTGAGCATCGGCCAGATTGCCACTCAAATTTGTTCCAATTAATTTCAATTTGACAATATTAGCACAAATTTTGCTAATTCCCTGTAATAGTTCTTCTGAGGTGAGTGTGGGTGCTGGGGGTGGGATCCAAAGCGGAAGAGTTGTTACCCACCGCTCATCTACTACATGAGTGAGATCGCCCTGAGTAATGAGAGGTACCACCATCCTCTTCGGTGTCTTTTTACTCAGGAACATGAAAATGGCCCGATCAACAGTCAGGGGACATTCCCCAGGACTTATAAAAATGGATAGATAAAGCAACTATGTATGAAGTTGACAACTATGCCCTAAACAACCTCTATGATTGAGTGTTCATTACCCCACCTATATATGACTTGATAGGGCCCTGACCAGTTGGTACCCTGTTTGTGATCGTGGCCTCCCAGCTGGTGATGGTAAAATAGGATGAGGTCACCTGGTTGGAAGGTGTATAGGGGATCATGCTTATCAGAAAATTGAGCAGTTTCTCTACTGGCTGTGGCAGACAATTTTTTTGGCACACAGGTCTTGAAGTCTTATGATTTCATTTGCAATACTTTACATAAAGACCTCAGGTGCTTCAGGAGAAGATTGGTCCAGCATCGCCTGGACTTTGGAAGGCAGATAGGCATTTCTGCCATACAACTCTTAGAATGGTGACATCTTAGTAATACGATGGTAACTGATCTGACAGGCCATAATTGCATTAGGCAAATATTGGGGCCAATGAAGGGGGTCAGTCATAGCCATTTTCTGAAGGGTTGCAGTTAGAGTGCCATTTACTCGCTCTACCATTCCATAGGTTGCAGGATGGTAGCAGGTGGAGAATACCTGAGTGGTTCCCATCAGGTCGGCTAAATCTTTCACTAGCGTTGAGCAGAAATTTTGTCTGTTACCAGAGAGAATGATAGTGCACCCATGCTTGGTGATAATCCTATTATACAAAAATGTGGCGGTAGCTTTTGCTAAAGCGGTGGGAGCAATATGGCTTTGATCCACTTAGTTAGATGGTCTTTGGCTAGTAGGAGGAACTGATGTTTATTGGAGGCTCTAGGAAGAGGTCTACAACATCAATGCTAATGGTATGGATTGGTTCACAAGGTGGTACCACTGGATGTTGAGAGCAAGGATTGGGTCCTGCTTGGCTTTTACAAACCAGACAGGACTCCAATACATCCTAGATAGAAACAAGCATTCCCTCCCAAAAACAATAAGTTTTAAGCCACTGTTATTTTTTCAAATTCCCTCATGGCTGACTTTCCAATGTCCTCTACTATGACATCAGTTTGAGCCAATGGTCTTACATAAGGCACCCAGTGCTTAGATACAAGTTTACACAATTGTTCACTCTTGATTTGGAGATTTGCTGATCTTTTTGCTAAATTCTGCTGGAGGGTTGGGGATTTGTCCTTCCATAACTGTTGTTGGGTTAGGAGGTAGTAGAGTCGATCCTCTTTTTTTTTTTTTTAGTACTAGATGGTCCCAACCCAATAGAGTCGATCCTCTTCAGGGTCAGTTATAGTTAAGATGGGAAGCTGAGATAAGCAATCCGCACTTTGGTGGATTGTCCCTGGTTGGTGGATAATGGAAAAATCGTAATTTTAAAGTTTTAATGCCCACTGGGCTAATCTCCCATAAGGGTCCTTCATTTGTTGTAGCCAATGTAAGGAAGCATGATCTGTTATGATGATAAAATGCTTCCCATATAAATAAGGTTGAAAATTCTTAATGGCTAGTAAGATTTCCAAGCATTCACGTTCTGTAACGCTATTATTATGCTTGGTTTTAGATAAGGTCTTTCTGTAGTAGGCAATAGGATGGTTCACTAAGTTCTCATCATGCTGAGATAGTATGGCTCAGATGGCAATATCGATGGCATCTATAAAGGGGAGGAAGGGTTTATCAAAAATTTGGATGAATAAGTACTGGTGAGTGAGAAAGAGAGATGTGTAGCAGGTTGAAGGCCTGCTGTTGCTCTTCATTCCACTAAAAAAGTATTCCTTTCTTTAGTAGATATACCAGAGGTTTGGAGGTGTCTGCAAAATGGGGGATAAATTGGTGATAATAACCCACCATTCCTAGGAAAACTTGTACATCTCGTAGGGATTTAGGGGGGTCACTTTAGCAATAGCCAAGACCTTATCATCCATCATGGATATTCCAGCTTTGCTGACTTTATGACCCAAAAAGCCCATCTCACTCTGGAAGAAAGGGCATTTTGACAGCTTCGCTTTTAATGACAATTGCTGTAACCACTGAGAAACTTGCCTGAGGTGATCTAGATGTTCAGTAAAGGTTTTTGAATAGATGGTAATATTATCAAGATAAAATAGTATGCAGGAGCATTTTTAAATCATCTAGTAGTCCGTCTATAACGCGTTGGAAGGTAGCAGGGTGTTTCATAACCCCTGAGGCATCCAAGTGGGCTCAAATAGTCCTTCACTTGTGATGGGAGCACACTTTGCCCGATCTTTGGGTGACAAATCTACCTGCCAGTATCCACTGGTGAGATCCATAGCGGAGAAATAGTAGGACCCTGACATTAAATGTAAAGAGTTGTCTATATGCGGCAGGGGTAGCTATTTTTCTAAGTGATAGAGTTGAGGTGGCAATAATCCATAAAAACCTGATGACCACCATCCTTTTTCCAAATAAATATGAGTGGGGAATCCCATGAACTTTTGGAAGGCACAAGTAACCCGGCCTCCTACAGTTGCTGTAACTCTAAGGCCACTTGAGCTTCCTCAACTTTGTATTTTTGGTGTTATTGGATTTCTAAATGGAGGGTAATCCTCCATTTTACTTTGATGTATTACCCTGGACATTTTCCCATAGTCACTTGGTCCTGAGGAAAAAAATATTACCATATTTCTTGAGGAGGTGTTTGACATCTTGGCTTTCATTAAGGGTAAGATTATCCCCAATTCTACTATCAATCAAAGCTATGGTGGGTGGGGGATCAAATCCTAAATCCTGTAATGAGCCAAAACAACTCACATTAGCAATATTCTTAATGGTACATAGTTTTTACATAAGCAATAGGGGCATGTTGAGGGACTTGGAGAGTTCTAATGGATAAATTCCCTATTAGAATAGAGATAGATTTTATGTAGGCTGGATCCAAAATCCTTGTACAGGGCTTTGCTTCCTTTATGGAAGGGTTGGGATATCCACTAAACTAATAGTTAATCAAGAGGGATATGTATCCAAATCCCTCTATCCACTATAACTTGTGATCCTGAGGATATTGTAATAGAATGAGGGGTATACATAGGGATCCCCTCTTTGAAGTCCACAGCCTCCAGGAGTAACTTAGTTTTTTCCTCTAAGAATTGGTACTCAATTTTGCAGATGGAGGATGGGTATATGAGGAAACACGTTTGTTTTTTAGGGTCCCTTTTACTTTTGACAGGAAGTTCAAATATTATCAGAATCCAATACCCTAATAGGAATATGTATTTTTCCTAATGGTTGATGATGCAGTTAAGCTCCTGCATCAATTGGACCTCAATAAGCAACTTGTAGTTATTGTTTTCTAGAGCAACGGTGGTGGCAGTAGATAAAAACTTCCCAAAACTAGGATTAAAGCAGAATATTTTCCTATCGCCTTTTGTAGACTGAATACCTTCCATCCCATATTCAGCATCATGAATCAAATCAGGAGCCATTTTTATCTTTTGGATTGTTTGGGAGGAAACAACGTTAACTGGAGAACCAGTGTCAATTATTGCCAGGACTTTAACCTTGTAGACTAATACTTTGACTCAAACCACCAAGGATTCAAACCTGGAGTTAACAGTTAATAAGCTGTCATTAGGAATTTGCAGTGAAGCAAGCAGAGGTTTCTGCTGTGGCCAAGCTCAGGGTTAATCAATACATTGAAAGTTTTTATCTGCCAAGTCTTGACTTTCTATAGAAGAGCTGACCACCAAAATTTTTATGGGTAACTGACCAACATAAAAGTAAGAAAGCTGGAGGTTTTTATTCCCTTGAATAGGCAAAGGGACTTAAATTTCTGATGGGGCTGTTAACACAAAACAACCAGAAGTACTGGGTATACAGCGAGAACTAGAACAAGGGTCTTGAGGCACTTGGATTTCGTCAGCATAGGGAGCCTCTTGCCCTATACTGACTGATTTTTTGCCAACTTACATTGAAAGATGCGGCAGACGGCTATAGTGTGGTTTATTCTGCAATGAGTGCAGTGTAATTCAGGAGTAGGAAAATTGGGGGTGTAACAGCCAATATTTGGGACTGGGGCTTATTGGTGTTAAAATGAGATGGCTCAACGGGTTTATGTAGTTCAGCTGGGATTTCCAATATAGCCACTTTAATGTGGAGGAAAGACTTTAAGTTAAACTTACCGCTATAAGATAAAGTAAGGTATTAGACACATGTTTAAAAGCCTAAAATGCAGCGGTAATGGCATCATCTAATGTAAGACGATTCCTTGCAACCAGAGTTTAGCCTCAAGGTAAAAAAAGGTGGGTGAATTTGCTGATAGTTTCAACCCAATTAAGGCTGATACCCATAAAGGTCTTTTTTGATTGGTTAAGGTTAAGTCGCTCTCAAATTCCTGAAACAAAGCAGTCTTGGCATCATTCCAAGTATGGCAATGCATCAGATGGGGACCATAATGTCTTGAGCCATATGGATAATATAGTTAGTCAAATGTATAAGTCATTGATGGTCAGTCGCTTCCTCCATGGAGCTTTCATAGCGATATAAGAAAGAGAAAATGCTTCGCTCTCCAGGGACATATTTTCTTTGAACGACGGTTTAAATGTACATTTGGGGGAGTTGGAGAATGAACGACATGGACTGATATGGGGACAGCACTTTCCCTAATGATGAGGCGGTATCTCAGGAATATGCTTGAGGTTAGAGTGCATCTACTTGTCTCCACAAATTGTTAAGATCATCAACTATTAAATTTACTTGTTTGTGGGCATCACTGAGAGCCAATTTTGTGGCGATGAGTTGGTTTAATTGGCGTACTTCATTACTTTAGAGAAGTAATAGCTGCTTGGAGGTCAAGTTGATGTTATTCAGTGGTGAGCACTTATTGTTCCAACCCATATACCAAAGTAGGTAGGGTGGCCAAGGTCTGAGGCGTTTGTGATGAACAATTAAGGAAACTTAAGGAGAGAGGAGAACTCCATCCTGAGTAAGTTGGGCTCCTTGGGCGATGCATCCTAATTGGACATCAAGATTTTTCATTTGTTGGACTAAGGCTTGGAAGCGTTCATTGGGGATTCCAGGGTCACCACTGGGTCCCAGAAGACCTCTGGGCCCAGGGGTCCCCTTCCTCCATCTTGCCCATCATGACCAGGGGTCCTCGCTCACCTTCACAACCATCACAACTGGGATGTCACACTCACAATACCCTCTTTGGAACCTGGAGTTATAGAAACTATTTAGGCCTTCTCTTTATTCGTAGATCATTTTCTCCAAGTTTTGGAGGCGTTCATAAACAGAAGTGATAAAGTTATCAAACTCAGAGCATACTTTGTGGGTACAATCTACAACTTGATTATGGATAACAACCTCTAGTTGACTAAAATGAGTTTTAAATCTGTTCAAATTGAAACTCATGACTCCTTGATTCAAATGGGTGAGGCCTTTTTGTATTTCATAAATAAACTGCCTATTTTCAAATATATCATTTCAGTTTTTGCTGCTGAACTGGAAGGCAGATTGATAGGGTTAGATGATCTGCAAGTGTATGGTCTCTAATAGCTACAAGTGGTGGAGTTATTCATGATGAAACCCCGCTACTTGAATTAAATGGTATAAAGTGGGATGGACAAATTGATGCAGGTAGCAATCGGTATGTCCAGCATCAACTTGTTCTATATCAAGTGAAGACCTTTGGACTAAGTTCATCATAGGGGCTGGCATGGCAAGAGCTCTTCTTCTACTGGCTCAGCCCCCAGGGATAGAGGCCACAGACAAGAGGAGCTGGAGAGCCTCCATAAAGTCAGACAATGTAAGCTGTATTGTCTGATGGATGGAGCATGGAGGGTTACTTCCTAGAAGGGGGAAAAGAATATTGCGGCTGGTCATGGTATCCCCAACATTCATGTTACTTGCTCAGCCACTGAGATGGGCAGCTTCACAATACAAGGAGTTTTCAAAACAGAATCATTACTTTCCATATTAGCTTTTTTGTTCATTTTTTATATTTTCACTATGAACTTGGGGTGCAACCTAGCAGGGAGCACCAGTTTCGTTGGGCTCATGGATTAGTACCATATATCCTTTTTATTGTTTGAGGGCTGGATGACCCAAAGTTTGAGGGTGTTTGTTTCTTACCAGGGTTGCTTCTCTTGGTCTAGAAGTCTTGTTTTAATCCAGATATTGGTCTGGTATAATAATTTTAAATAAACACAATTTTACACTTAAAATTGCAAAAAGGGGAGAAAAAGCATTAAGTTTATTATTTTTTACCCACTTTTAAGTGAAATTGAGGAATTTTACCAGGGATATTTAAGCTAGCCAAGCCTAGATCTAATAGATAAACAAATTGTGGATTCAGTATAAGCCCAAATTAACTCAGTTGATCTTATAGAGCTCATTTCATAGCTCAGGGTCTGAATCCCGACGTTGGGTGACTCTGAGGGAGCAGGATTCTGGCTAATAAGTTGGGGTTGATCATCAATTTCAATCATAGTCAACTTTTGTCAGAGATGATGCCCAATAAAAGTTTGGGCTTGTGGGTCAAATAAGGATCGATTGCTGACCTTGATAGCTGTCAATTTTCATTGTGGGATTATCCCCAACAGAATTGTAAGCCTTATGGTCAGTTTGGGATTGATTCCCATTATCCAACATATCTGAATCCACCATTTGGGTGGGAATCCTGGTACAAACCACTGTGCCTTGCTATACTACTATGCACCTCAGTCTTGACCCAACGGCAAACCTGCTGACATCAGACCCTAGCCCAATTTGTGTTTTCCTATAAGTTTACCAAGGGCGAGGAGAATGGTTTGGTGGATGCTTTGATTTGCAACCCTGCACAAGCTCCCAATCCTAAGGAGCTAGAGGTTGTCATGGATTTGGCTAATAAGAAATAGACTGGGCTCCCAGTAGGGGTGAGCGAGCACCCAGTGGAGGGCCTAAAATGCTAAAGGCGTAGCTGTCTAAGCAATTAGTAAGGGTGGGGCTCTATTAGAGATGTGAGGGAAGTAAAAGTTCAGTAATGTACTAAGACCCCCAAGGCAAACCAGATGGTTGCATTGGGGGCAACCCCAAGGGCAGGAGAGGCAGTAAAGATGATGACTCCTCCAGTGTTTATGGTTGCTAGCCTTTGGATTTGTGTAGGGGGCTTGCGCGCCAGAGAGGGATGGCACAGAGGCTGCCGCATGGTGGGAAGTGAGAGCGGAGGTAGAGTATGACTCATGCAAGGGATTGGGACTGAGCTTCCCCTGGAGGGGGTGCTCCAGGCCCCACAGGCAGGCTGAGCCATCAGCGGCTGAGGCAGTTATGGATGTCAAGTCCACAAGTGGCAGGGTGGGGGCGCTTGGGTGATGCTCCAATCAGGGAGCAATTTTGGAGGGCTCAGCAACCAAATGGATGTAAGGGTTTCAATTAAACAGATGCACAGTAATGAACAAAACAATGAGTTCATCATCAGATGTGAGGCAGATTATCACATTTATGATCTGCTGCTGCATGGCGGGGTTGAGTGACCAGATAACCCAGTTGGCAAACATTGGCAGGAGAACTTGGGTGACAATGCGCTTTGTTATATCAATTGGTGGAATTTTTTATAAATTAATAAGGCAGACGGAGGCTGCAGCAAGCTAGATGGGAAACTTGATTTTTTTAAGCAAAAGATAAGAGAATGAACTGACAACTGCCCCGGCCAGGGCAGTTGCCTTAAAACTGGGCAAAATGCATGGGGAAGGTATTGTGGGATTGGCCATTTGGGGTTTGGTGATGGGATTTGGCTAGCTGACTCAGAGGGGGTAGGGTGATCTTTCAGATTTTGACAAAAGTCAAGAAAATTTTTGCAAATTTTTCCAAATTCCTGGAGCCAACCCAATTCAATGCTACCAATCTGGGTCCTGGTCATCCAAGTTGTCCTGTTCGCATGGTTCAGGTGTTTTAGATTCATCCCAGGAGGCAGGGGCCCTTGGATAAAATTATTTGTGACTTGGACTGAACCCTCAAATAAACTAAACGTGCAATCAAAACTCCCTGGATCTATTTCAGAGCATTAAGCATATGGTCTGAGTTGTTTGGGACCTGATTCAAGATGCAAGCTGTACCCAGGTCTGATTTCCAGTGCAGGCCGGTCTAGACTGGCTCCCCAGACTGGAATTTGAAGACCAGGCTCCAAAGTTGGGAAATGCTGTTTCCCAAAAATTCTGACATAGTTTGCCTGGGGAGTGGGTGGTCCTAAGGCCTGTCCATGCCCCATGGTGTGCGCAATCTCCATGAAGACCCCTTCTATCAAACTTACAAGGTTGAGGAGGTGGGAATGGGGTATCTTTAGGGGTAATGAAGTCACCCAGCGCTCATCTATCACATGGCTAGGTCGCTCAGCTGTGACATAGGGTCCACTGGAGCCTTGTGATCCCTTTTCGTCCTTAAGGGGTGTTGATCCCTATCCAGTTGCAGGAGCTGATCCCCAGGACTTACACTACCCTTTCCTTTTTCAACAGCGAGGATTCCACTCCTGGGGGCATGGATCAAGGCATAATACTTGTGCTTCTCTGGTAGCTTTAAGGCCAGGATGGCCGTGATCTTCTTAGGAGGGCAGGGGGCTGTCAGGTGGGAGGTGTGGAATTCCTCTATCAGGTCCTTGCATTTATATAATTGCACGTGTTCGCCCAGCTGTTCTTGTATGAGGGGTAACCCTTCCAAGTGACCAAGTACTGATTGGATCAGTGGGACCTCCGGGAAAACCATAATGGCCTCCACCTTCACTTCCTGGGATTCACCAATGACAATTGGCTCTGGGGGTGTTGGCCTTTCCCCTTAAAGGGGGTTAGGAGGGAGGTGTGAAGGACATTGTGCTCCTTCCAGTGCGCAGGCAGTCTCAAGTGGTAGGCTCCGTTGCATAAATTTTTCTCAACCTCAAAGGATCCTAAGTATTTGGCTGCAAGCTTTCAGGTGGGGGCTTTCAGGGGAAAGTTGCGGGTATCTAACATGACAGGGGAACCAACCTTGATCTCATGCCCCAGAAGGCGCTTCCAATCAGTGAACTTCTTGTAGTCCTCAATGGACTTTGTCAAGTGTTTACAAACCAGGTTATGCATCTTGCGGAGTGAGCTTATGCAGTCCATGGCAGCAGGGACTGCTGAGGAGAGTTGGGGCCAATCTGGAAAGAAAGGTTAAACCCCAGAGTAGCCTCAAAGGAGAGAAGCTGGTTGAGAAATGGAGGAAATAATGTTGTATGCAAACTGTGCTAGAGGCAGATCCTTGGCCCAGGTGTCTTGTGAGGCCGCCGCATAGCAGCGCAGGTACTGCTCCAGTGCCTGGTTCACCCGTTCAGTCTGCCCATTAGACTGGGTGTGGTAGGCAGTGGATCTACAGGGCTTGATGCTGAGGAGGGTAACAGCTCTTTTCAGAACTGGGCAGTGAACTGGGGTCCCCTGTCACTCACTATCTCTTTGGGGAGACCAATCATGGAAAAGACATGGTTAACAAATAAATTTGTGGTCTCCACTGCAGTAAAAGAAGAGAGGCAGGGGAAGAAGAGTGCAAACTTGGTAAATCAGTCCATGATCACCATGATCACATCTGAGCTACAGGAGGGTGGGAGCTCTATGATGAAGTCCACTGAGACTGAGGTCCAAGGCCCCTCATCCTGCTGCAAAGGGTGTAGCAGTCCCTTCTTCCCAGAATGATCTGATTTCGCCCAGGTGCAGGGGACACAATGAGAAATCCAAGAGGGAATGTCCTTTGAGGACCCAGGCCAGTTGTTTTTCTCTTTATGAGATCCGCACACTTTTTGATACCAGGGTGGCCAACTGTCTGGGGGTCATGATGTTCCTCAATAACATGGCTGTGTAAGGAGGGGGAACCCAAACCTGATCACAGAACCAGATTGTTCCATCCCGCAAAGTATATGGAGCTTTCTTGTGACATGTGGACTCTAAGTCAACAAACAGCTCAATTCCTTCAGGGCAACAGGTTTGGGAGGTGAGGACATGGGGGAGAAGTGGAACGTTAGGGTCCAAGTCAACGAAGGATACAGTAGGGGGGCCAATGAGAGGACTTGGGAGGGAGGCACTACTGTCATAAGGTCTAGTGGGTCATCCCCCCGTTAGGAGACAGGGAGGGGTTTCAGCTGAGCATGTCCAGCAAAAAGTTCAAGGGACCTTTTATGAATTCATACCTAAAATGGAACCCACAGAGGCCCTGATATGTGTGAGTTTTGCCAATGTCCTAGCTTCTGTTGTTTACAGTAATCGAGCAATGCTTTATGGTCTGTCAGAACAATAATTGCATGCTGGGCACCATGCAGGAGGTATCACCAGTGGGTGAGTGACCACGCCATCACCACTAGCTCCTTGTCATATATTGGCCATGCTTTCTCTGTTGCAGTGAACTTACAGAAATAATAAGCCACCAGGTGCTTGTCTCCCTCATGCTCCTGTAGCAGCATGGCATCCACTGTCACTGATGAAGCATTGCAGGCTACTATGAAGGGTTGGGAGGTATCAGCATGCCGCAGGATGGGGGCTGTGAGGAAGAACTCCTTGATAGCCTCAAACGCCTTCTGGCACTTGGGGGAACATTTAAAAATGTCATTTTTCCCAGTCAGGGGGTGCAGGGGTGCTGCAAGTTGGGCGAGAGTGGGGGAAAATTCCTTCAAAAAGGTGATGATTCCAAGAAAGCTTCGAAGTTGTTTTTGTGTGGTTGGGGTAGACCAAAACTGAATAGCCTCCAGCTTGCAGTGGGGAACGTCATAGCCATCCTTCAGAGCAAGATTCCCTAAGAAGGCAACCTTATCCTTAAAGAATTTGCACTTGGAGGGTTTAACAAATAGCCCTGCCTTGTGGAGGGCTGTCACTACTGCTTCTAGGTTACTGCGTGTTGCTCAGGGGTGGGGGAATAAATTATTATGTCATCAATATAGGCCACAGCACATGAGAAGCGCAAGTCCACCTGCACCTCATCAATGAGGCGCTGGAAGATGGCTGGTGCATTCTTCAGGCTGAATGGCATCACCCTGAACTGGAAAAGACCCCGCAGGTGTAGATGGCTGTGAGCCACTCTTGTCCCTTCGCCATCCTCACCTGATCAAAGGCGTTCACCAAGTCCAACTTTGAGAAGATGCGAGACTTAGCAATAATTTGGGTGATGCTCTTCTCTAAGGGTAAAGGGTACAGGTTGAGGATGGTGATGTTGTTGAGGTGGCCATAGTTGACGCAGGGGCATAGGGACACATCTGCTTTCCTAGCGAAAACTATGGGGAGGTGACAGGGGAAGACTTCTTGATGAGCCACCCCTTCTCTAGCATCTCATCCAGCCAAATGCCCAAAGCCCTATCCTCTACGCTGTGTAGGGATAGAAGGGGCAGTTATTTTTACTAGATCGACTGTCATCTGGAATGTCAAGTCATATTCAGAGTGTGAGGATAGCTTGGATGCCAGTGACATGTCAAAGTTGGACTTATATGGGGCTAGTAAGGAGGGGAAGTCTGGAGGGAGGTCGACTAAGATGGGGTCAGGTGGGGAGATGGAACCAGAGATGGGCCCTGGGGGAAGGGTCCTTAGCAAGGGAAACTCACCACTCAACTTGAGGTTCATAAACAAAAAGTTGTTTATAAGATTAATGTGAACTTGTTGACGGCGCCACCAGCCCACCCCCAAAATTACAGGGTAGAGCAAATCATGTACGACTGTGAAGTGGTCAGTAAACTCAAAGTCATGAACTGAGAAGTGCAATGGGCGTTGGATGCAGTAGGACTTCATGGACTCTGATGAGGCGCCCAGGATGGATGAAGCTTCCTCCATTGTCAGGTCCAAGGACTGTGCCACACCAAGGTTGATTCAGTTACCTGCCGCTCCAGTGTCAAGGAGGGCTTGCACTATCATTTCCCCTGGATCCGAAGGAAAGGAAATGGGGAACTGGAAGTATGCTTGATCCTCTTTATTATGATGGGCAAGAGAGAGGGCAGCCGAGGAGGGGGCATAACCCATCATCAAGGGAGACTGGCCCTGAGGCACAAGGGTGGAGTGCAGATGGTGAGGGGACTTCACTGCTTCATTGTCCCAAGTGGGTAGGCGAGGGTAATGCATATGCCCGCTCCACTCTCTTTAGGGAGGGAGGCGGGGTCACCCAGGGGAGTGATAGCACCAAACTGAGTGGACTCTGAGCACTGGGGCCTGACAGCCCAGCCTCCTGATATGGGCTGGGGGCAGGAGGTGCTATAGGCATGGGCTCCCTGGGGAGGAGGTACCTGAGGTGGTCACCAAGGGGGGGCAAAGGTCAGCAAGGCCAGGGGGTGCTTCCCTTGGCCACAACCACTGGCAGGTGGAGGTGTGGTATGGGGTACCTTGGGGGCAGCGATGGAACATGAGGGGTGTGAAAGGGCCTGGCCCCAATTGCACGGGCCAAAAAGAACGCAACTTTAAAGGATCCAGGGGGAGGATCCCAAGCTGTGTGGGCTGCCACAGTGGGGTCCAAGGCAGCGCAGAATGCGGAGATGATGATTTCAGCAGGGATGGGTACAGTGGGAGCCAGGACTGCAAATATCTTGATCAGGGAGGGTAAGTCCATGACTGTCTGTCCCAATGTAAACAGGCAGAGGAGGCATGCCATTCTTGACTCAGGGGCCTGGACCACCAAAGTGACCAGTGCCAACAAGGTGGTGTGGTTGCCTGACTTGGTAGCAGAGCAGAGCACCCCTGACCCAACGATGAGCATCTCCATCCAGGGCATCGAGGAGAGCCATACTTTGCTGTGCATCAAAGGGAAGCAGGGACTTCCCACCACCAGCAGTAAGGCGCACCTGGAGTTCTGCAAAGATGCCCAGGATTTGATCAGGCACCTCATCAGAAGGGACAGGGGGAACCCCCAACCCTATCTCATTGACTGATGGAGTGGCGCTCATCACTGGAGCTTGGTAGGGTGGGGACCAATTTAGCAGAGCCTGGTGGCAGGCCCAGATGAATGAGACCACCAACCACCAGCAGATGAAGGCCAGGTCACAGAGGGAGAGCACGTTCAGAGTGAGAGCGTAGGCCAACGCTTTGCCAGTGCCAGCAAGGAGGACAGAGAAGGCCGAGATTAGTGGTTGGTTCATTATGTCACAGATTCAGCTAAGAAGAACTAGATTGGGCTCCCAGTTGGGGTGTGCAAGCACCCAGTGGAGGGCCCAGAATGCCAAAGGCATAG
Organism: Massospora cicadina; assembly: GCA_022478985.1. Lineage (NCBI taxonomy): Eukaryota > Fungi > Entomophthoromycota > Entomophthoromycetes > Entomophthorales > Entomophthoraceae > Massospora > Massospora cicadina. Next base: position 51,352 of record JAKSZP010015866.1, on the reverse strand, counting down.
TGGTCCGAGCAACTAGTAAGGGTGGGGTTCTATTGGAGATGTGAGGAAAGTAAAAGTCCAGTAATGTACCAAAGGCCCCCAAGGCAAACCAGATGGTTGCATTGGGGGCAACCACAAGTCTTGCGGGGGCAACCCCAAGGGTAGGAGAGGCAGGGAGGATGATGACTCCTCCAGGGTTCACAGTTGCTGGCCTTCAGATTTAATTAGGGGGCTTGTGCACCAGCGAGGGATGGCACAGAGGCTGCTGTGTGGTTGGAAGTGAGAGTGGAGGTAGAATAAGACCCACGTGAGAAGTCAGGACTGAGCTTCCCCTGGAGGGGACACTCCAGGTCCCATGGGTGGGCCAAGCCATTGGCAGCTGAGGCAGTTATGAATGCCAAGTCCATGAGCGGCAGGGCAGGGGCACTCAGATGCTGCTTCAATAAGGGAGCAGTTTTGGAAGGCTTAGAAACTGAACAGACAGAAGGGTTTCCATTAAATGGATACACGGTAACAAACAAAACAGCTGGTTTGTCATCAGGGTGAGGCAGATTATCATGTCTATGATCTGCTGCCAAGTGGCGGGGTCAAGCAACTGGATAACCCAGTCAGCAAACATTGACAGGAGAACTTGGGTGACAGTGCACTTTGTCAGATTGATTAGCAGAATTTTAGTAAAATTAATAAGGCAGATGGAGGCTGCAGCAAGTTAGATGGAAAATTCAAATTTTAATAAGTGAAAGATAAGAGAATGAACTGACAACTGCCCCGGCCAGGGCAGTTGCCTTAAAACTGGGCAAAATGCATGGGAAAGGTATCATGAGATTGGCCATTTGGGTTTGGCGATGGGATTTGGTTGGCTGACTCAGAGGGGAGTAGGGTGATGCTTCAGATTTTGACAAAAGTCAAGACAAATTTTGCAAATTTTTCAGATTCCTGGGGCCAAACTAAGTCAATACTACCAATCTAGGTCCTGGTCATTAGAGTCACCTGTTTGCATAATTTGAGTGTTCCAGATTCATCCCAGGAGGCAAAGGCCCTTAGATCAAATAATTGTGAATCGGACTGAACCCTCAATTAGACTAAACGTGAAATCAAAACTACCTGGATCCATTTCAGAGCATTGGGCAGATGGTCCGAGTTGTTTGGGACCTGATTTAAGATGTGAGCCATACTCTGATCTTATTTTTGGTTCAGTCCAGTCTGGATCAGCTCCTCCAGACCAGAATTTGCAGACTGGGCTCCAATGTTGGTAAATGCTGTTTCACCAAAATTCTGACATAGTTTGCCTGGGGAGTGGGTGGTCTTAAGGCCTGTCCATGCCCCATGGTGTGCGCAATCTCCATGAAGACCCCTTCTATCAAACTTACAAGGTTGAGGAGGTGGGAATGGGGTATCTTTAGGGGTAATGAAGTCACCCAGCGTCCATCTATCACATGGCTAGGTCGCTCAGCTGTGTCATAGGGTCCACTGGAGCCTTGTGACCCCTTTTCGTCCTTAAGGGGTGTTGATCCCTATCCAGTTTCAAGGGCTGGTCCCCAGGACTTAAAGAGGTGCATAATACCCATTTGATGATTCCACCAGGTAAGATTGTGCCTCAACTTCCCTCTCCCTTGGGCCTTGGGCCAGCGCTTGTTTCAAATGGTTGACTGGACCTAAATTGGCCAGTAATTTGTTAGGGGAAATAATATTAACTGATGCTAATTTATTATGTATTATGAAGATTATCAGTGATTATGGACCAAAAATATCTTTTTTTTTTAGTACTAGATGGTGACCAAAAATATCTTAAGTATATCCAAACTTGGGATTTGTGGCCTAGCAATTTCACTTAATATATTTGACTATGATGACATGGGACCAGGGGTTTGTTGATTAATTCAAACTTAATAATAATAGTTGACTTGATGACTTGGGCACATGGGCTTTGTTGGTCTATGACAAAATTAGCTTTTAATGTTGATTGAGCTTTCAATCAAATTAACTACTAATTAGTGGTACAAATCACATCAGAATTTGCTTCCAATTGCTTGAGAGGAGCATCAGTTCAGCTATTTGCAGACGCATCAGAAACGCTGTCTTGAGATATTATGAGTTTGACACCAAACCTGAGGCCATGTGAGACGCCCAAAAGTTGAATGGATTTTAAACCCTCAGGTGAACTTATTACATTTTTCTCTGGCTAAATGCCATTGAAAATGAGGCGTCATGGTTAAGATGTTTTTAACATCAAACCCTACAAATTATCTCCAAGTTGATACTAATAAATTATAATCATTTATCACTACAAGTTAATTGTTTTTATATAAGCCTTTTGTATAAATACTTTTCCATTGTATTAAGTTGAGAAATTACTCAGGATCAGAAGGATCAGGGCAGCGAGCCATTATCCAAGTAAACAACAGAAGAATACATCTTTGAAGTATCATTTACAAGGAGTTTCTATCTGGACTATTGTCACCGTCTGGTTTATTGTCTCCATACAATAGATGCTCAAAACTCTAACATATACCAGAAGAAAAACCAGCCCTTCTGAAGTAGGCCCAAAATTCAACAAGTGGCGCTCATGGCTGGGGGATCACAAATGGTGACTACGCTGTACAGGGGAGCAACCCATGGCTATATCAATTTTTCAAGGATGAATTAAAAATTTTCAAGTCTCAGCGGACATGATTAATCATTAAATTGATAATCTCACTGAAGAAGTTACTTTTATTAATGAGGCAATTAATGCTCTACATAAAGAAGTGAATGATTAAAAGAAATTAATCAGAGAGAAGATCAAGTAATTTCTGCACTTCAATTTCAGATGACCATTCTGAATGAGAAAATTGCAGTATTGAAGGATTGGGATAATGGTCAAAGCCAGCAAGCCTAAAGCGATTCTACTGACAGTGATGCCTTTGAACATTGTGAGATAAACTCTGTGCCACATCAGCAATTGCCATGTATAATGGTTGCTTTGGCCAACCCAAGTTTCTCTAACCATGGCGCAGCGCCTCAGCGCCCTGATACGCATTGTTCAAGCCACCAGAGAAGTAATTGCAATACTCATGATCAAGAAAATGATAATTACAATCCGTCAAACCTTACTGCTTTTTAATATGAATGGAAATATAGCCATTTTTATCAAACGCTTTGAAATGGCCATGTAAGGGGCCAGTGACCATAACAAAGCAGCCACTATGATCAACTGCTTAAATGAATTAAGTATTAAGTTAATTATGCCTCATTTGAATGAAAACAAACCTATCCAAAGTCAAAGGGGCCATGCTTCATGAATTTGAAGGTCCAGAACAAATGTCAACTACAAAATCCAAATTAATGAATATCATCTTTAAGAAAGATGAAACAATTGATGGATTTGCAGAAAAATTTTATTGTGAAGCTCAAGTTTTTTGGGTGCAAAGGCAATAGATAATTTTAATGCTAAGATTGCATTACAACATGCAGTAAAACCTTGCCAAATTTTTTCAAACACCTTATTGCCTGCTTTTGTGAAAAACCTTAAAATGTCCAAAATTGGTTGATTATCTGCATGGATGCTCAAAAAATTATTGCCCGCCCAATACTGGATAGAGATCAGGACCTTCTGCCTCTTTTGATAAACCCTACAATACCAACAATAGTGACAGTGATCCACCTGTGAAAACTAAGCAGCCTTAAATACAAAGGGCCTCACGCCCATTAAATGAGATTACTTAATATAACAGCAATCTTAACAGACACTTAGATTCCCAATGCCGTCAGCATAGTGTTATTGTGGTCTTTCCAGATAGCGCACAGTGGAGGGAAAAGAACAATCACAATTGATGTGGAATTCTCTATTGTGCTAAAAGCACCAGTCCCACCTGCCCAACATGAAAACATGGGCCATGGGACCTCAACTATTAGAAAAGATGAATTCTATTTTAGCACAGAATAAAGACTTTATGAAGACCATCTAGTACTAAAAAAAAGACTTTATGAACATACATGTGGTAACTCACTCTCAGAGTAAGATTGTCATACCTGAAGCCTCTGAATTAGTTGCTAAACTGTATGTGCAAAAGATACTTGAAAATATTCTGGCTGAGGGGCTGAGCATTGCAGAAGATAATCTAAGCTTGAAGGGGGTGAATATATCTATGCCAATTGACACATTCATCAACAAATGTCCTAGAATTGTCAATATACTGAAGCATACTCTCAACTCTTTGAATTTCTTCCCATATCCACTTAGTAAGCTCTATTGATTCTTATTAAAAAAGAAAAAAATGAAAAATGAAAATAAGATAAAGCAAAAAAATAAAAAATTGATAACTATAGAACTTACAAATTTGAAAAAATAACAATTAAGAAAAATAAATTCAATTCATGAATTTTAAAACCTCATCACCACTGGGGCTAAATGATTATTCTTTGGGGGAGGAGAGTGATATCAAATCCAAGGGGGCCAGTTTGGGTTTGCTAAGGATTGCTGGAGTTGCAGCAGGCGTAGGAGTTGAACTTTTAAAAATGTTGAGGTATAGCTAGTTGAACAAGTCTAGGAAACAAAGACAAAACGCCTGAGCTAACTGTAGCATGCAGCATGAAATTGTGGATTTTTAGGAAGAAAATTTTTCCAGGGCCAAAATGCTAATAAAATGGCATCATATTATGAAAGTCAAGAAAAATTAAATGTGTTGTGACCAAGGAAAAAAGAATACCTTCCGCTTTTATCCATTCAATGAGGGGAAGTGTTGAATGGTTGACTAAACCTAAATTGTCAGGTAATTTGATAGGGGTGATAATATCATATGATGCTAATTTATTTTGTACTATATTAAAATTATCAATGATTATGGACCAAAAATATCTTAAGTATATCCAAACTTGGGATTTGTGGCCTAGCAATTTCACTTAATAATATTTGACTATGATGACATGGGACCAGGGGTTTGTTGATTAATTCAAACTTAGTAATAATAGTTGACTTGATGACTTGGGCACATGGGCTTTGTTGGTCTATGACAAAATTAGCTTTTAATGTTGATTGAGTTTTCAATCAAATTAACTACTAATTAGTGGTACAAATCGCATCAGAATTTGCTGCCAATTGCTTGAGAGGAGCATCAGTTCAGCTATTTGCAGACGCATCAGAAACGCTGTCTTGAGATATTATGAGTTTGACACCAACCCTGAGGCCATGTGAGACGCCCAAAAGTTGAATGGATTTTAGACCCTCAGGTGAACTTATTACATTTTTCTCTGGCTAAATGCCATTGAAAATGAGGCGCCATGGTTAAGATGTGGTTAACATCAAACCCTACAAATTATCTCCAAGTTGATACTAATAAATTATAATCATTTATCACTACAAGTTAATTGTTTAATATATAAGCTTTTTGTACTTAATACTTTTACGTTGTATAAAGTTGAAAAATTACTTGGGATCAGAAGGATCAGGGCAGCGAGCCATTGTTCAAGTAAACAACATAAGAATACAGATTTAAAGTAACATTTCCAAGGAGTTTATATCTGGACTATTGTCACCATCTGGACTATTGTCTCCATACAATAAACACGTAAAACTCTAAAAATATTAGAAGAAAAATTAGCCCATCTGAACTAGGCCCAAAAATTTAACAGCTTACTCCTCAGGAAAATGCAGATGAATATGGTTTGTTCAGAAAGGTAGTCCTTTCACAATTTTTGTCAGCCAAATATACTATAATACTTGCTAATAATGCTGAATCAGGATGATATTACCAGGGGTTATCACGTGAAGGATGAGATGGTGTGATTTCAGGGGTGCCTATGGTTTCCGCTGGACCACTTTGCCTGGAGATCATCTGGGACCATCATTATGGAATCACCGTTGCTTATCCTGGGAAGGCGAAGACTCTGGAGCTATGTTCCCACAATTACAATTGGAAAGGTTTAGCCATATATGTGGGCTGGCATTGTAAAGAGTGCCTGGTTTGCAAACAGACTAAACCAAATTACCAGCCACTAGCATGGTCGTTGGTACCAGTTCAAAAGGTCAAAGGGCCTTGGATTTCTTTATTGGTGGATTTTATTGTGGAATTGTCTGTGTCTGATGGCTACAATGCCATCATGTAGTGGTGGACCGATTTACAAAGTTCGCCCACTTCATTCTGTGCAGAACCACAGTTACCATGGCTGAGATGTCTAGGCTCTTTGCCACACATGTGTTTGCTCTTCATGGGGTCCCCTAAGTAATAATTAGCAATTGTGAACCTCAGTTTACCTCTGTTTTTGGGAAAAGTTGTGTAAGACTCTTCATATTCTCCCCTGCCATTCAACTGCCTATAGCACTAAATCAGATGGGCAGACTGAGCTAGTAAACCAGTGCCTAGAACAGTTCTTGCGGTGTTACACCACCGCAGATCATTTAGATTGGGTTTCCCATCTCCCCATGGCCCAATTTAACTATAATAACGCCCAACATGCATCAATTAATTGTTCCCATTTTTTGCCAACTATGGATTCAATACTGCCTTCAACATGGAGCTCAGTTGTGAATCCAAGGTGAAAGAAGTGGTGGACTTTGCCAAAATGATCAAGAAAGTACACCAAGGGGTGAGCACAAATTTAGATGTGGCCTCGCAGGCTTATAAGGATTACACTGATGGTAAGAGAAGAGTTGGACTAGCATAAAGGAAAAAAATCTTATGATGTTAGATGCTAAAAACTTCCCTATCAATTAACCATGCAAAAAGTGGGACCAAAGAGGATTGGGCCTTACCACATTTTCAGAAAGATGGGCCACACCTCATACCAATTAGATCTTCCCCCCTCGTTTTAAATCTTTTTAAGTGTTTCATGAAAGCAAGCTTACATTGTTTGAGGGCCCCCACCAGAGAATCTTGAGGCTTATCTCGTGGATGGGGCACCAGAGTGGGAAGTGGAGGAGATTGTAGCCTCCCGTCAGGTAAGAAGAATACTTGAGTATCTTGTATCCTGGAAGGGATTTAACACAGCGGAGAATAGTTGGGTACCATTGTGTGACTGCACCCATTCCCAAGATCTAATTAAAGCATTTTGCCAGCGTTTCCTGGAGACTGCAGTATTGAAGACCACAAAAGCTATTGCTGCCATGAAGTTAGCCCCTGCCCACAAAAACTTTTCTTTGGCAAATGCCCCTGGAGAAAGGTGGAGCCCAAAAAGGAGGAGAGGGTAATGTCATGTTTGCATGACTTTATAAAGGGAACAAACTGTCTAGACAAGGCTGGACATCAGGAGTCCATAAAGGTCAAACTTCAGGACCTAACTGACATCAAGAACACCGTGGACCAGCGCTGGGTGCAGATCAGATATGCCTAGGTTGGTCCAGGGGAAAGGCAAAATGCTCAGCCCTTGGTTATAGTGGTAATGGTTATATGGACCTTACCTTCTTAATCAAGAAGGTTTGGTTTGGTTGATTGTCAAATGGGGTTTTGTTACTTGTTTGATTTTCGAAATTTTCAGCTTGGGCTGGCCTTGCCTTCAATCAATAACCCAAGTTTGTCAATCACTAGTTACAGTACCATGCCCAATGTAAGTGTGCACTTATTGGTGTATCTGGTTTAGCACCACTACCATCAATCAATGATTCCCCAAATTAGCTTAAATATGTTTTCTCAATCCCATACTTTCTCGCTGGTCATCTTCCTTTTAAAAATAAATTCCCCATTTGTTTACAGTTTTTCTAGTTTATGGATACATTTGCAAACCTGTGTGAAGACCTCCTTGAGGAGGTCTTTAACCACGTTGGCCATCCTATCTTCATTAAAATATCTCCAAGATCAAGTGCACCGTTGGGAACCCTTAGTTCCCTCCAAAATGAGGCACCCAAACCCTCCAGCACAGATCTCATCTTGGTTATGAGCTCCCCTGTGATATCAGCTTAAGTATTACTGTTTATCAGCTTTTAACTACTCTACACCATGCTATACTCCCTTGCACAGGGTTACTTTGGCTCTGGCGCCCTTTTTACTATAACCATGATGATGAGTTTTTTGGCTTTGTGGCTGTGCACAGTGCACCATCTTGCTAGGAACTGGAGAGTTATAGACGCTCTCTTGAAAATTACCAGGTGTTAACCTTCTGTGATGTCACCACTGGGAGTGAAATGCCTGAGGAGCCTAGGAGGCCAGAAGGATCAAGAGGCCTTAAAGGCCATGAAAGTCTGAAGGTCCTGGAAGGTCCCCATTTTTTCAAGGACTTTATATTCCTGAGGTGCCTACATCTGGTATTGGAATTTAATGATCCACTAGATAAATTATGAGGCCCTCAAAGCTGGATTTGGAGTTCAAATCTGTAATAAATTGGTCAAAGAGACTAGATTCCTTTATAGAATTTATATATATAAATTCACCAGGTCAATACTTTGTCCTGATACAGGATAATAATAATAAAAGGGTATTCTTAGAATAAACAGACATTGAAGTCCCTGGATGCCATTTTGTCACATCAAGGATTACCAGTCCTAATGCGATTATCATTTAGCATATTTAAAATTATAAAAAGAGAAGTTTTTCTTGTCATTTATTTGGATTATATTGACCCTTATATAGGTTTGATTGTAATATTACTTAAATTGGTAAATGATACAGTTAATAAGATTAGGATACCTAATGAGAGATTTAACTAGCTCATCAGCAATCAGATCTAGTATCTGTTCTAAACCATGCAGATTGATAATAATCATTATAATAGATATATAAAATATCAGGCTTCAGGCCTATTTACTTAAGAATTGGCCTAAAGGGCTGTCATGAGTTCAACCCCAGAATAAAGCTTAACCAAATAGGGGTAAAATTATGACAGAGCCCCCTCAAGTATTGTCCTAGGGGGCAAGCTCAACGTCAATGGGTGAATCTCCTAAAGAACCAGTCTGACAACTTGTTAGCGGATTTTCAAGTTGGCTTGGGTCAATTTGCAGATTCAACATCAATAGTCGCCAGTTAAGTTTATTCCACCATGATCCTTAAGTTCTGATGGTATTACTCTGATGATGTTACAATTTAACCAAAATATGTATTAGGCTTGTGCAAAGGTTGTAATCTTACTTCTCAGCATAACTGAAAGAATAAATACTTTAATGAAAATCACATTTTAATCAGGGTGGTATATAAAAAAAGTTTGGTGCACCAGAGGCAACGTCATTGGTGCACTAGTGTGGAGAAACAGAGGCATTATCATTGATACTCAGTGAATTATACACCAGATACATCATTAGAGTTAACAGAAAATAAAGAAATTATGGAATGGGAATTGTTTGAGTATGAGAGTTATTATCATTAATACTAAGAGAGTTATATGCTAGAGATATTGTCATTAGAGTATAAATAAATAAAAAAGGAATTTCAAAAAGGGATTTTGACTACTAGAGGTACTGTAATTGGTACTCATGAATTGAAATTAAAAAAATTTTGAGAAATAAAAGAACCTCCTTTAAAAAAGCTCTAATAAGTATGAAATAATTGAGAAACTATGCATCCTCATTAAAACCCTTTTTGAAGCCAGCGCCATATTTTAAACTAATTATAGAATTTTGCTCACATGTACAATCTATATCTTATGTCTGTATTGGGTCCAAGTGTAAACTATAAGCAACTTAAAATATATAATACTTAGTATATAAATTATAAATACCTATTATAAGTCAGTTAAAATATGGCGCTAACTTCAAAAAGGGCTTTATTGAGGAGGCATAATTTCTCAATTATTTCATACTTTTTTAAGCTTTTTAGAGGAGGTTCTTTTTTTCCCAAAAACTTTAATCCCAGCTCTTTTCCCCTCAAAACTTTTAGTGCATTTTTAGAAGTGGCTCTTTAAACTCATTTCTATTAAATATTACTATCTCTATATCATGTTTTTGACCCCTTACTATTTTTTATAAAATTAAAAGTATTGTATATCTATTATATATATTATCATATATAAAATATAGTAATAATACATTTTATTAAATTTAATTGATTTTATTGGTCAAATTATAATAAATTTACTGATCACCATCTACAATTCTTCATTTTATTAAATTTAGATGATTTTATTGGTCAATTTATGCTGAATATACTGATTGCCATCTACAGTAATTCATTTTATTATATTTGGGTGCTTCTATTAGTCAATCTATAATAAATTTTTTAATTGCTATCTAAAATAATTATTTTTCAATTAATTTAGATGGTTTTATTGGTCAAATTATGCAAAAATGATAGCCGTATATAAATATTTAAGCTCATTTCACTATGAGCTCATACTGACTGAATTTTAACTATACTTCCCAGCCATAGGACATATTATAAAAGTGCTTCAAAGCTATTGCTTCACCAATGCTGGAAAAAAGTTTATCTGGAGTTGTATTAGTCCCACAAATATCATTGCTTCTGAACCCTTTTTGTATATCTACTTTCATAATGGTTAGATACTTGCCCAATACTTACAAAAGTAAAATGGGACCTAAGTTGAAGCATCCTCAATTTTTGAAGAAGATGATTATACAAATTGGTCCAGTATTTTCAGAGTTATGCGCAAACAAATATCCAAAAAAAACATACATACAGGTCATGTTGAGAACCTACTCCTTTTTCAAAGTCAAAAAATAAAATAGAAAATATACCTACTATAAAAAATAATATAATTAAAAAACTAAAAAATAAAATAAAAAAAGATATGGCTAGTGTGAATGACAGAGGCAACGTTGTTGTCATCCACCTGGACACCAGAGTCATCATCATTATTGTCAGTAAAATAGGCCCCAGAAAGCATCGTTGGAACCTTGGTTTATTGACACATGCAAAAGATGTCACCAGCAAAAAATACACATCCTCTTGTTTAATATATAGGATTTATAAGGTAGGCTCCAGGGGCCTCACAGACCCAGATTTTGGGGTTCATAACTCAAGTTTATTCCTCCCAAAAGTCATGAAATATGGCGGCATGATTAAAGAGATGCTGTCTTGATTTTTGGACATCTTCAAAAAATTTAGCATATTAGTGAACATTCATAACTTAAATTTAGCTTATTCCAAGTGGATAATACCTTGTTGATTTGGTGGTAACTTTAGAATTGATTCACTTGGATAGCAGCATGGCATATTAGCATTAGATTACTTGTTTTAGACTTTGAGTTGAGTAATTCAGCTTTTTATAGAGATTCTTATATAAGTTCTTGAGTTTTTGGTTCTATTGAATAATAGATTAGATGATTTGCTCTTGAATTGAGGGTAGGCAATAATCATCACTTTACTCCAAAGTTAGCTCACCCTCTTCCATTTTGATAAGCAATTTATGATAATTTTATTGGCTCAACTCCAATGTGTGATGAACATTTTCACTCATCCACAGCTTGGAGGTGCTCCTGTAGTGAGCAACAGCTATCAGAATTTGAAAATCCATTAATCAAATTCTGAGGCCCTCAAAACTGATTTGGAGTTGATTAGAAAAGTAATAATTTGGTCAGGGAAATTAGATCCCTTATAGAATTTGTATATAAAAACCACTGGGTAAATACTCTGTCCTGACTCAGGATAATAAAAAAGAATGGTATTCTCAAAATAAATAAACATTGGAGGCTCTGGATGACGTTTTGTCACTCCAAGGATTATCAGTCCTTAGAGCGATTTTTATTTAGTACAAATATATAATAGTAAAAGAAAATTTGAACCAGTTTTTATTTATATTATTTTGACCCTTGTAAAAAGGGTTGGTTGTAATATTACAGTAATTGGTAATAATATAAAGTTAATCAGATTAAGATATCTGATATGAGATACAATCAACTCATCAAAATAGGTGATTAGCCTGGCAGGTAAAACTGCTTCCACCCAAGTGCATGTTTTAAGTTTGAAACCTGTACTGGCTAGAAAAATTCTCAGTGTGATATATTTGTCCCAAAGTTGACCCACCTCAAATACTTTTTTTACAATCAACTCATCAAAAATCATTTCTGATATCTGTTCTAAACTGAATAGAATAAAAATAGTTATAATATTAGATAATATATAATATTAGGCATCATAACTATATACTTGAAACTTGTCTAAAGGGCTGTTGCGAGTTTTACCCCAAGGTAAGGCTTAACAAAATAGAGGTGAAATATTGTCACCTAGCAACCCTGAAAATTTCTGGAAAAAGGACGTTTTAACATCCCTTGCTGCCTTGCAGGATCAAATATGCATTGTGGCTCAGGGGTGCAAGCTTTGAGAAGATGGAGTCCCTTTTAACTCTAAGGTCTTATCAAATCCTTGCCATATGAGATGGATAATTTTAGTACATTCATTAAGCTTAATGATAATCGCATAACTTAGCTTGACCAAGAATGTCAAGGGTTTGAAACACGCTTGAGTAACTTTGAGAACCAGCTGCTCCTACAATATGCCAAAACTCAAGCTTTAGGTAGTAGTTTTTTAAAGACTTCATTATCTCTCTAAATCAACACTGGAATGACATTCAAGAGGACTGCAAGGGTTTGAGACAGCAATTGGATCAACAGGCCCCTTGCAATTATATAAAAACTGAGATTTCTGAGCATTCTTCAGTTCCTGGTGTCAATACTCTTTCCAATCAATTAAAACTAAATATAAGCCTAGTTTTAATTAGAAGTTTAGCCCTAGCCAGAGAAGCATTGTCTCCTTCTATATGCTTATGAGAGTTCCATGGAGTTGGCTACCAACTTACAAAAAGTGAAGCATATCCACTCCTGTCTGAATAGCACCACCTGGAAGATTATGACTCTCCATTGAAAGGAATGCCATATATAGGAACAAGTTCATACCATCCTAACCCAGGAATTTAGAAGCAACTAAACCTTAGCCAATAAGAAACAGGCGTCATGGGCATTTGTCTGAACAAAGGATAAAACCTGGTGGAGTTCCTAGACGATTAAATGCCCAAGCACAGCCTTTGTAACCAAAAATTTCATTACATTAGTGACATTATAACTGTGGTCATCTCCACATTGGAAACTTATCCTGGGGGTCCAAATGTATATGATCAGCCACAATAGTACTTTTACTTGCATTCAGAAAATTAAGCAAGTGCTTAACAAAATACCTGCATCTACCATGCACCCCAAATCTACCGCATCCATTTCTTCCAACCTTCCTTGAGTCCACTTTGTTGAAAACCAGATGAGTCCCAAACCTCAATGCTCCTACTACAATAGGTTCTATTACAGTGCCAAGATTTGTTGGAAAAGACTTGCTGATGAGGCAGGAAAAGGCTATCAGCATAAAGAATGAGGCGCTTCATGCTCACATCCTTGCACCGCCTCCAGAGCAATTGATAAACTTAAATGAGTCTGAGGTTGTCATAATAAAAGAATACTCAGTACCCGCTGATAATAGAGGACCTGATACTGATTACCCTTCTTCTAATGAGGCTTATGTTCTCATGCTATGTTCACAGCTTGGGAGTTTAGTTATATGCATCATCATTCAAGTCCATAAAATCTCTGTCTACACTACTGTTGACAATGCCTCTCCCATGAACTTCAATTCATCTAAATTAATGAAGAAAATTAAAATTTTACCAGACTTGCCACGTTACATGGTATATGACAATGCTTTCCTGAAATGAAATTGGTCCATTGGAGCCTATTCTTCTTTGTCCATTTGCTCTGGAATGCTTTTTATGAATACTCCAACCATTGCAAAAGATTACATGAGAATTGATCTACTCTAGGAACTCAGTTTCTTCATGACTACTCTGCTATAGTGCACTACATAGGGGCATCTTATCCCTGCTGGGACAATGGGTCCCATTGGTTTTTGGATCCATTTGCGACGCCAAGCTATAGGTATAAGATTTAGCTTACCTACATGAGATTGAAGGGTGGATTGAGTGGATAGAGTATCATGTAAGGGTTCTTTTCATGTGGATAACCCTCCTGTGGTAGATGACCAGAAAGCATGCATATAATTGCTTAAGGAAACCACTATACCACTAAAGTCTCAGGTTATGATTGACACCTGGGTCCATATCAAAATTCACTCTGGAAAACTGCTTAATTTCTAAGGCCTGGATAACCCATCCATAAAGGAGGTCCTTGTCAGGCAAACAGAAAGTAAGAATTAGACTGGCCTTCCAGCCTGTGTGCCAGAGCACCCAAATGGCAAACCAGAATGCCGAAGGCACTGCTGCTAGTATGATGGATATAAAACTGGAAAGGAGTTTCACCGATAACTGCCAGCGAGCCAGAATCTCATACAGGCATATAATAGAATACCAGACAAATATGGCCATTAACCCTGAGGGATGTGTGAGTGTTAGCTGAAAAGGCGGTTTATTTTTCAACATATAAACTAAATTTTGGGGAAGGTTTTTAATAGAAAATTTAAGGAAGAAAATTGACCAACAATTTTCTCAGTGTAATGTGACTGATTAAATAGTGGTCAATTGGAGAGGAAAAAGCTGGGATTGGGTCCATCAAGTTTGACCTAACTGGCTAATTATTCAGAAATGGGGACAGATAAAATCACTGGGAACTGACATCAAAGGAGTTGGCAGCAGGCTGAGTCACTGTCAGTTCAACCTTAAACGCCTGAACTGAGACTTGACTGCATTTCCAGCAGTTGGTGTGATGGCGTTTAGCCCAATGAGCAATGGGAATCCCCTAAGGCCATCCCATATAGGGGCAGTCCCAATTGATTGGGAACAGGTACAGGATGCTTAACCCGTCCATGCCCAGTCGCTGGACATTTATTCAGTTAAAATTGTTGCATCAGCCACAACACCCAATTGGCCAGAAGGGGGCTTTGAACTACTATCGATGGTTTCTGATGCTGCTACCTGCACATCAAGGATCATCCCCAACAATTTTGGGAGGGGGTTAATTTTGATGATCAAGGTGTTGACTGAATCAAAACTGTCAGCGATTCCAGCTGATGAGTCAATCTTCATTCCTTTTTGACTATGTGGATCCCAATCATTGGGCTCCTTTCCACTCATTTTCAGACTGATCAACTTCATTTCAGCAATTTTAGCGCAAATTTCCCTGATCAGGCGTACAAGTTTGGGAGAGGTGAATATGGGCACTGGGGGAGAGATCTGAAGAGGGAGAGCTGTTAACCAGCGCTCGTCTACCACATGGTCAAGATCACATTGGGTGATGAGGGTTACAGTCACCTCTTTGGAGCCTTTTTGCATGGAAACGGGAAGAGGGCCAAATTAACACACAGGGGACGTTCCCCTGGACTTACAGTCCTGACCTGCCCGAAATTTTAGTTCCTTCCTACTCTGGATCCATATCAGTGTTATTGGCTAATCTTAATGACAAACCTAGAATAGTGGGGCCCAATATTCCAGCCGCTTATGTTTGCCTCCTTCCTGTAGAGGACATTAAAGACATCCATAGCTTTCTGAAGTTTACAGAAATTTTGGGTTAGAAACAACCCCATCAGTAGCTCTAGTTGACACCCCTGTTGAAAAAAGCTTACTAATGAGCGACAGAGTCATTTAAGCAATTGTGAAGGACTACTTATACCTCTTCTCAACCTCTACTTATGATTTTAAGAAGATGAATGGCGTTTTGCATCACGTGGAGATTGAGGACGCTCCTCCCATTTTGTCCCATCCTTAGTGAAAGAGTAAAGTTGAAGAGTCTCAGGTGGTTGTTGGGCTCAAGCAACTACTTGATTATGGGCTATTGGTGCCTTTGCATAGACCTTGGGCTTCTCCCTCCTTTTAGTTTGGAAGGAGGATGACAACCATTACATGGTGATGGACTATCAATGGCTTAACTCCATTATTTAGAAGAACAGCTACCCATTGCTCAGTTTTAATGACTCTCTTCACTTGCTGGCCAGTTTGCAATACTTTCTGCTATAGATCTCACTAGCAGATATTGCAAGTAGAGCTTGCCTAAAAAGTTTTTTAAATGCGCGCTAATAGTCAATGAAGGTCTATTTTGAGCCAACCAGGATGCCTTAGCGTTTCCAAATGCACTGCTATCTTTCAGCGTTCAATGGATGGAATACTAGAGGACTTGAAGATATCCTGTGTTTTTGTGTACCTTGATGATATTACTGTTTTTCACAAACCTTCAGCGGTCAGGTGGAAAACCTTCAGGAAGTCTTTAACCATGTTAGAAAGGGCTTGATAAAGATCAAGCCTTTTAAATGCTCTTTTTTAAAATCTGAAATGGAGTTCCTCAGAAACAAGGTCTTGAAAGGTGGTATCCAGTATATCCCAGATAAATTCAACGCCATTAAGAAGATGTTGCGCCCTCAGAGCTTTTAGGATTTCAAGTATTCCTGGGCATGGTGAGCTATTACCCTCAGTTCATTCCTTAATTTGCCAAATTTAGATGATCCCCTGGTCTACCTCCTACAAAATAATGTGCCTTTTGAGTGTCATCCCAAACAGGAACAAGGGTTCAATGCATTGTGGACTGTCCTTTGTACTAAACCTATTTTATTTCATCCATATTTCAATTGCCCCTTTTTGCTATTAACAGATACTAGTGATATTGTTGTTGGGGCCGCCCTAGCTCACATTGATTAGAACCAGGCCAATCATCCAGTAGCTTACTTCAGCGAGCCCCTGAGCAAGGCTTAACGGAACTATTGCATTACTAAGCGTGAGTACCTGGCTGTTATGTTGGAAGTCAAGCGTTTCTGGCTCTACCTCTATGGCCCCCATATCACCATATCACTGACAATCCTTCGCTCTGATAGCTGCAGCATTAAAAGACCCAGATGGCCTATTGGCAAGGTGGGCCCTAGGGCTGCAGATCTAATATTTTACCATTATCCATTGCATTTAAGCAATCTATCAGAACACCAATGGTCTCTTGAGGGTACCAGTTCTCACTGCCCTGACCCCCAAGGTAGACCAACTGTTCAATCTAATTGGACAGCCCAAGTGATGGGAGTTGGAGACTCATGAGATCCAGACCAAGCTCCAGAAAAGGACCTAAGATACTAAATTAAAGAGGGAATGCTGTATAATAAAATTAATAAGATATGACTCCCTTACATTCGCCCTTCCTCCTGAACTGATGTTAGCCTATAAGGGCCTATGACCTTGGGACATGGGGCATTAAAAAAGACCCACAAATTTCTAAAGACTTGATGCTACTGGGACCAAATAGTTAAGAGCATCCAGTAAGTTCTAGAGACATGTATGAATTTTTTATCTTAAAATCAGGCCAGTCTCAAATATCAGAATTCAGTTGTGGCACCATCTGGCCATTTGAATGTTGTCAGCATTAATGTAGTGGGCCCTCTTCCTACTGGGTTACAAAGCCATATATATCCTATTGACCGTGGGCCATTTAACCCAATGGGTCAAAGAAATTTCTGTTCCTGCTGCCACTGCAAAAGCTACATCCCTTTTCCTCATTCAATCTGTTTTCACCCAGCATGGATGTCCACAAACTTTAATGTTAGACGGTGGGCTAATTTTTACCTTGCAGGTAGTCCAAGAGCTAACTTTGCTTTTTGGGGCTAAGAAGAGCTTCACTGCCTTAAAATCCTTTAGCCAATGGGGCAGTGGAACGTGACAATGGAACCCTCATTTCTATCTTGTAAAAGATGGCTGCCTCTGACCCTACCCACTGGAACCATTACTTACCCAGCACCTTGCTTGATTATCATATAAACTAAAATTGAAACATCAAGGTGCCCCTTTTTAGCTCTATATGGGCGTGCTCCCCAATTACCAAGTAGCATTAATTCCCTGAATAATACTTTCAAGTCTGAGAACTATGTTATAACCATGAGGGCCTTAGCCAGTGAAATTGTCCAACAAAGCACTAGCCACACAAGTTTTTGTCACCAAAGAGAAGGAGACGTCTCAATTAAATGTTGGTCAACCCTCCTTACCCAATTTTCAAATAGATGACCTCATTCTCTTTTATCATCTTCAAGAAATAGACCAACAGATTAAGCTTGACATTCTTTGGTCCAGACCTTATAAGTTCATTCATAAGATGAACTTGGATGCTCCATTGCTGACGTTAATCAGAGGACAGTGGTAAACTGAGTACATGGCTAATTTCTTCAGCCCTATACCCCCCTCTGACAGGATCTTGAGGGAGCATTGTTGGGTTTGAGATGATGAGTGAGTCAAAATTCTTACTTCTAAATTAGGCATAATAAGTTGACTCTCAAGTCATCATGAACAAAACCTGTCCCTGAAGGCACCAATGAGAGTTTTGATAAGGAAGCATCACATGCACGAGAATCAATAAAGATGCCTTCAAGAATTTATCCCCACTATGAATCTTTAGAAGCGCGACCCCCATTGCTGTCATGAGGATGATACAGAGCAATGAGGGCGCTGATCAGATGTTTGATCCAGAAGACTTTGAATGATCTTGATCAAAAAAGCCATGGAGGTCCCCTAGGCGCCACACCCCCAAAAATCCTATAAATATCAACACTTTCCAAATAAATAAAGAAAAACTATGTCACCTCATCTTTTCATCTATATAACCTGTCCGCTAGTCTATAGATTTGAGCCTACTTTTTAAACTTTGGTTACAGTCAGGAGGACTATCATGCTGAGAGAAATTATATCATCAATAAGTACAACCAGTGGACATTAATAATTATACTATAAAGTCATAAGAAAGGTTTTAAAGATGCTCTGAGAGGATTAAGAATATTGAGAGCGCTATCCCAGGCCATTAAGTGGCTTTATTCAGAAAGTTTAGTTCATGGAAATTAACTAAAATGGAATTCATTGCACCTCAATTTCCTTATTGCTGGGAGGACTTATCCATACCAATTTATAACTTTCATTTACAAATTTCCCTTGTGGTATAATAACCTTATATTTTTTATTATAGATAAACAGTATTCTTAAGCAATATCTAGTTTTATTTATCATATTTGTATAGTAGAAAAAGTATGCTCAAGGTTTGTCAATCACAGTACTACATAAATTAGTCAAATGGAACTGTGTCTCAACCAGGATTAGAGTAAATGTGCCAGTACTAAAGAATCACTCAAGCGTAGGAGAGATATTGAGGACATTGTTGCAAGAACGTTGCACATGACTGCCTAAACCCGCCAACATGGTGCAAAATGTGTTAAGTGCCATACCAAGGTATATTGTGGAAGCTAGTTTGCCAACCGCCATCCCAAGAATTTCTGCAGCCTCAAGCCCCTCTTAAATAGGTTAATTCTAATTTAAATCATTATCCATCCCAAGCACCTTTAAGCCAAAACTATTTTTTAGCACTAGCGGTGCCCAACCCAAAAAAGAAGAGCTGCCACGCATCTTGTTTGCAGATGAGCAAACAAAGGTGTTGCAGATTTGATACAACATGAAATCAGTAAATCTTTGACCTCTGATAGAATCAAGAAAATACTGAACAAAGCACAAGAACCTTTATAATAAAATGAGTTCAGCTCTAAAAATGGCAATATTCCAAGTCAAATTGGCTGCAAAAATGGTAACATTCCAAATTAAATTGGACACAAAAATGGTAATATTCCAAAATCAAATTGCCTGTGAAAATGGCAATAATGTTGTCAGGATTTTGCTGAGTTCTCTTATCTCTGAAAATTCCACCCCATCAATTCCCCCAGCATCATTGGAAGGAGAGAGCAATATATCTCATTCTATCAAGGTTAACAATCAATCTCATCCTGATCAATTGATTGAAGATATAATCATGCAGAGATTAATTCACTCTGATAGATTATGCGATATTAAAAAGCCTATAAATATCCCCTCTTTAAAATAAAAATTAGGTCGAATTATATCCTGTATTTTCATTCAATTTTATTATCTTTTTGGAGAATCCGCTCAGTGTAACATCGAGATAAACCTGCCCCATTAAAGGTGTAATTCAAAACTTCCAGAGTGGTGCTCACTACAGGGGCTTGCTCTGTGTTATGAACCAGTGAAAACGTCAATTATTACCATGGATTCTCAATTTTTGCCTGAAGAAGCTTAAGACCATGAGCAAGGCCGCATATTATGATGGGTTCATTTATCTGAAATCCAAATACCAAGATTACCTTCCACATTGGAATTTCGTGCCAACTTGGAATTTTATGGTTCTAACTTAAGCTTTACCTCAGATTTTCAACTACCACCTGAGGTTTTACAAAATATTATCAATCAACTGCTTGAAGGTGCTTTTAATTACTGGAATCCATGCTACCCAATCTCAATCTAATGCCATACCCTCTATTTTGTGGGAAGTGTTGCAATCCTCCAAAATGCCAGGAATTGGCCTTGAGCAATACTTGCACCAGCTTGTTCACCCCACCTTATACCATTTATTACCCATAGTGTGAATGCACCATTAAGGGATGCTCAATTTCTAGAAGGACTTCATCCTTGAATAATCATGTTTCCAATTTTTTTTAAGTCTGCCTCCAATTTTAGCTGAGATAATTGTGAGATCATTATTAGTAATTGGACCCTTCTCAACGAAATTCTTCAACAGCTTATTCAGCTCAATATTGGGATGTCTGGTTTGTTGATGATCAGTTCACAGAGCGAGTTCAGGAGATTCAGAGAGAATGGAGAGAGGGTTTTTCCTAACTCTCCGAGCGTAATCAATCAATGGAGGTAGAAGTTAGAAACTGTCTCGTTCAATTGGAACAGCTGTACTCAGGAATTCAAATCTGGGTCAATAAGGTAGAGAAAACCATGGGATTGATGGGTCCCCTGGGGGTTGAAGGACCTCATGGGCCACCTGGTGCTGATGGACCTCAGGGACCCCCCAAGAATGTAGGGCCTCAGGGTCCCCCAGGCATTGAAGGACCTTGGGGGCCTCTGGGTGCTGACAGCCATTCCAGATCCCTTAAACAAATTGACTCTCTCTTGAGTATGATGGATCGCTTGCATGAACAATTCTATAAATTGGCTAAGGAATGTAACTTAACCCCCAATGGGAACCAATCAATCCCCTCTTGTCACTTCAGTCTTTATCTGATGAGTTGGTCAATTTGGGTAAATGGGCAAAAGACAGAGATCCTACTTCATGCTTGTAAATCTTAAGGAGAAATGCTCTAAGAGAAGATTGAGACACTGGAGCTCAAGTATAATGCCCAACAGGAACAGATTTTTGAGCTATCTCACCAACTAGATGAGAAAGTGGGGCTTGCTGAGCTGAACCGTCAGATTAGTGAAATTTGTACTGAAGCTGCTGGTCCTTATCCTCAATTTTCTTCTCAAGAGTCAAATTTTATTTTGTATGTTTCCATTTAATCCAAACAACCCAGAGTACATGTTTTGACCTCTAATGCCCCCATGAGTTTCAAACCAGTATTTAAGGACAAGTACTCCCCAGGGTAAGGCAGCATTATCTCCTTCCTCCATCTTTATG
Organism: Massospora cicadina; assembly: GCA_022478985.1. Classification (NCBI taxonomy): domain Eukaryota; kingdom Fungi; phylum Entomophthoromycota; class Entomophthoromycetes; order Entomophthorales; family Entomophthoraceae; genus Massospora; species Massospora cicadina. The sequence continues at coordinate 30,105 of JAKSZP010015866.1, read as the reverse complement.
AAAAGGCACTAAGTGAAGCTATAGATCACCAAAAGATGAATTATTTGCCAAACTATCTTACTTATTTGGCTCAGGATATCATGGTACCCCACTTGATAACTTGCTCTACCTGGTCCCAGGTGAAGAAAGCGCTAATCAAAGAATTTGGGAGTGAGCAAACTCTGTCCTCTCAAAAGCAGGCTTTTATGGGTATACAACCCACTGAAATGAATCTATCAAAGACTTTGCTCATTGGTTTTATTGAGAAACTCAGACTATTGGCTTGTGGTTGGTTAAATTTGGATGATTTAATTATGGCAGTTATGTTAGGTTTTTCTTCCAGAACGCAAATGCAAGTTTATCTAATCAGTGTAAAAGAATTTCTGAAGTATTTTGGACGTTAAGGAGTCCTTATTGGAATTGCCTCCTCAATTCTCTGAAAACCCCAAGTTTATGAGTCTCCTAAACTTAGTTGCCCCAAAGTCTATGCTATGCCTGAGAATACTAGGGCGATCCAGTGTAACTACTGTCATCGATATTTTCATACTGAGGATTGTTGTTTCAAGAAGGAAGCAGATGAGAAGAAGAAAAGAGATAAGCCCAATAAGATACTCCACCTCAATAATGACGTGAGTGTGCAACAAGAACATTAAAACCAATCAAGTATAATAAAGACAAACATTCTTCTTATTCCTTGCTTCTTTATTGGCTTTTTTAGTTTGGAAGCACCATTACCCATATTGACTTCTGAGTGAATCAAGTTAATGACAAAGCTATCATAGATACAGGATCTCCAGTGAATGTTGTTTCATCAAAATTCATCAAGCAGATAAAATCAACTCCCAATATTTCTCACTTTGAAGAATATGGCACATCTGGACCTCATAGTACTAGGTCAGTTGGAGCTTTTTGTCCCTTCCCCTGAAAATTGGGAAATTAACTTTTAAAATCCCTGCCATTATACTTGATAACTTGAGTTATGACCTACTTTTGGGGTCGCAATTTTATATGAGAATTTTTGGAATTATCAACTACATCAATTTGTCATTGTCTCTCTTGGGGTATAGAGTTCCCTTACTTTTATCTAATCATGCTTCTACCCAACATTGGTTATGTCTTCTAGAAGGAAACAAAAGGTCTTATTCACTTCAATATCATGTTGGAGATTCATACGTAAAATTACCCCCTACATCAGCTGATATTGAAGAAAAGATGCCTATTTTCTCCCCCAAAAGCTTAGTTATTCCGCCAAAATCACAGGTAATTGTTAACATTTCTTTGCAATATGTGATTCCCAAAGGACATTTGCTACAAATTCAAGGCAATTTCAACCCCTCTGTGAAAGAATTCTTGCCTTGTCCTGGAGTATTGGGTTATGCTTATTCAGGATCATTATCTGTCTTACTAGCAAACCTAACCAATGAGCCAAAATTGGTAGATTGAGAGCATCCAATTGCTTATGCCAAGTTACTGCCCTTATATTGGATTTATGATGTTAAACCCTCCAGAAGTCTACAAGATTTTGGGTTGGAAAGTGATCAGGAAATCATTACTGTGGGTCCTTCTATCAGGAAACACCTCTCTAGTGAACAGGAGAGACAGGTGCTTTAAAACGTTAGACAAATATTCTGACATTTTTGCTAAGCATACTTATGATTTTGGGAAGATGAAAGGAGTAGTGCACACTGTTGAAACTGGCAATCACCTTCCTATTTGTGCAAAGCCCTATTGTAAGTCTAAAGTAGAAGAAGCCCAGGTTACTAAGGAGCTGCATCAATTGTTGGAGGTTGGATTGTTGAAACCCTCCAATAGTCCTTGGGCATCTACATTGTTATTGGTTAAGAAGAAGTATGGTTCTCACCGAGTTGTTATGGATTATTGCAGACTGACCGCTATTAATTGACGAGATTGTTATCCCTTACCTAGAATTAATGAATCTCTTAGGTTGTAGCTGAATCCACCTATTTTTCAGCCATAGACTTAGCCAGTGGATATTGACAAATCAATTTATTTCCAGAAGATTATGCCAAGTGTGCCCTGATATTGAGTGAAGGGTTGTTTGAACCAACTCATATGCCTTAAGGACTAAGCAATGACCCAGCATTTTTCCAAAGGGCTATGGACAATATGTTATGTGATCTAAGGCTTACTTGTGTTCTGGTATATCTTGATGATATTACCATGTTTTCCAAAACTTTTACCGAGCATTTGGTATATCTAAAAGAAGTTTTCAGACGAATTTGAAGCTCTTCCTTAAAACGTAAACCCTCCAAATATTCATTCTTTTGAAATGAAATGGACTTTTAGGATATCAGGTCTCAGCTAAAGGGATTCAACCCCTCTTGGACAAAATTCAAGCCATCCAACGAATGCCTCCTCCAACCTCTCTGCAGGATATTCAAGTCTTTCTTAGCATGGTTGGGTATTACCAGCAATTTATACCCAACTTTGCTGATATGGCTGGACCCTTGTTCCACCTGTTGCAAAAAGGAGTGCTCTTTGAGTGGGGATCAGCTCATGAACAGTCATTCAATTCTTTGCATACTGCCTTGATCAAGGCACCTGTTCTAATTCATCCCCAATTTGACAAGCCATTCTTTTTACATACTGATGAAAGCAATATCACCATTGGGGCTATCTTATCCCAGTGTGATGAAGAAAAGAATAATTATCCCGTCACTTTTTTATTGCAAAACTTTGTCAAAGGCTGAACAGAATTACAGTGTCACTGAGCGGGAGTGTTTGGCTGTAATTCTAGCAATCAAGCACTTCTGTCCCTTCTTATATGGTAATCATTTCACTGTTGTTACTGACCATATTTCCTTAGGATGGTTGCAGAACATGAAGGATACTGACAGGAGGTTGGCCCGTTGGGCTTTAAGGTTGCAAAATTACAATCTCTCCATTATTTATGGCTCAGGTGCTCAACATCAAAATGCTGATGGGCTGTTCCGATTACCTATTCTGACCTTGGAACTAGAAAAGAAAGAATGCTTATATAATCTTATTGGATGATCTGAGTTGTATGATCAAGAAACTGAAGAGAATCAAGCCTTTCTAAAATCAATTACCAAAGATACTATGATTCAGGATGGAGCTTTGTATAAGAAAGTCAAATACAAGTGGCTGCCCTTTCTGCATCCCAACTCTAGATTTCACGCTGTAATGGAAGGACATGAACAAGTCGGTCATAGCAGCTTAAAGAAGACTCAAGAATGGTTGAAGACTCAATGCTATTGGAACAACATGACTGAATTCATCCAAGAGATCCTTGACTCATGTCTTACTTGTACACGCTATGGAACTACTAACTTTACTTTTCAACATCAAGTTATGCCTCTAACTAAGGCACTTGAGGTAGTTAGCATTGACGTTGTAGGTCCTTTTCCTCGAGGAGTGCATGGTCATCAGTATATCATTATGGCCGTTGACCATTTGACCAAATAGATTGAGGCCATTTCCATTGCTACCCCCTTGGCTAAAACTACAGCGCTATTCCTATACCAACATATTATTTCTCAACATGGATGTCCCAAGGTTCTTATGTCAGATAATGGTACTAACTTCACCTTGCAACTTATAAAGGAGTTATCCAAATTATTTAATACTTTCAGAAATTTGTTGTCCAATATAATCCATCTACAAATGGGGCCATTGAATGAGTTAATGGAACCCTAGTTTCAATTCTAAGAAAGATGGCATCCACTGAACCAACTCAGTGGAAGTTTTGTTTGCCTAGTGCCTTATTTGCTTATCAGATAAGCTATCATCGCATTATCAAGATGTCCCTTTTTAAGTGCATATATGGGCGGGATCCTTCAGTCCCTTCTAGTGTTCAGACAATCCTTAAGTAAAGCATTCCAGAAAATTCTGATTTAATTATGAGGAATTTGGCTGATGGGATTATCTGTCTTCAAACTCAAGCAATGAAATTGATTGAAACAACCACTCAAAAAGAGACTCAAAGGAGTAATCAACACAAACCTTCCTTACATGAATACCAGATTGGGGATTACATTATGTACTATCATTCTTGGCCTGGTGGGTGAACTGTAAAGTTAGGAACTAATTGGTCTGGTCCTTATTGAGATATATATATTGAAAAGGATTAGAGTATTCAATTGTTCATGTTAATACCAGTATCATGGTAAATTGTAAAAATCCTAAGTTTTTAAGAAGTCACCCTCCACTGCAATTGAATCTTGAGGGGGAAGTGTCAGGATTTTGCTGAATTTTTTTATCTCCAAAAATTCCACCCCATCAATTCCCCTAGCATCATTGAAAGGAGAGAGCAATATATTTCAATCTATCAAGGTTAATGATCAATCTCATCCCAATCAATTGATTGAAGATTTGATCATGCAGAGATTAATTCGCTCTGATAGATCATGAGCCATTACAAAGCCTATAAATATCCCCTCTTTTTGATAATATAGAGAAGGTCAAATTATAACCTGTATTTTTGTTTAATTTTATTACCTTTTTGGAGAATCCACTCAGTGTAACTTTGAGAGAAAACCTGCCCCATTGGAAGTGTAATTCAAAAACTTACAGAAATGTTATGGCCAAAATGATAAACAAATCCATTCTCCAAAGAAAGGCACAACTGCGATGATAAAACTCCAAATAAGATATGCTCCCAAATGGAAAAATTTGTTCAGATAACTTAGAAAAGGAAAAGAACAATTTAGGTGCAAAATGGTGCACTGAAAAGAAAATCAAACAAAACAAAAAGAAAATAGTGCCACCAAACAAACCAGAAATTAAGTCCACTGATGATAACGAAAATTTGGAATCAACTGAAGCGCACAGGAGCCACAGAGCTGATGACCCTGATGCTGAATGCTCCACACCTAACTGCAGTGCACGAATTCAGGAATTAGAAAAAATGAATGCCCAATAGAGAAATCAATTGAAGAAGAGACTGTATTGAGGTTCCTGAAGAAGAAACAATATTTTCTTAATCCACTATTCAATTTATCCCTCAATTTATTATTTACATCCCAATTCTTTAGCATTTAGTATAAAAATATTAAGTTTTATCTAAAACAAACTGTTTGTTTCACAGAAGCCTAAGTTTGTCCTTTATTTGGTTTTTCAATTTAACTGAATATAAGTGAAGTGTAGTGACTGCAAGTAACCAGTCTTGAGTGCACTACAGTTGGAGACACTCATTTTGAGAAGTACTCCTTGTAAGGTTAGGATTATGGAAGGAGGTTATGATAAGTTCCATTGGGTCAAGGGAAGATTCCAACGTACACAGGATTAATCTTAAAGAAAATGCACATTTGGCATGTAAGTGTCAAGTTTACAGCTCTCTCAGGAAGTTTAGCCAAGTTGTTTAGTGTCAAATTTGTGCAACAAATTAACCCTTTCAATGCCCCAAGTTCAAAATCCCCAGAGTTAAAAGAGCAGAACTCAGGGCGGCGAGACTGGTGCTCACTATAGGGGTGATGCCAACAACTCAGTTTAGAAGAGAGTGTATAGGGTAAACCTAAATGACTAGTATTGAGACCATGGAGATATACCATGGTGAAGAAGCAGCAGGAAGCCTATCCACAGATGAAAAAGAGATGATCAAGGCAAGGCTGGAAGTGTTGGAAAAAGGAGTAATAGAGTTGATGTTTTACCTAGATTAAGTTTTATACACCGCTCAATGGGCTTGAGTGGCTACTACCCCGATGTTAGGGCACATACCAGTGACTAGAAGAATTAAAACTGATCTGAAGGGACTTGAGGTATGGATCCAATACCTTAAAGCAGAAAATGGAATAAATGTACAAACATTGAATGAGTATGGTGAACGTTTAGACCACCATGAGACTATTTTTGATGACATTGATCGAAACTTGGAGGAAATTAAGGATTTACTGCAAGTAAAACCACAGCCTGCTCTAAGCTCTTTGTTAGACACCTCATGTTTGAAAACGCCGGTGTTAGCTGCACAGGGAGCAACATCTCAATGACATCAGCGAAGCACTCCAGTAGGGAAAGATCTAAACTTTATCCCTATTTTAAAACCATGTTCACTTCTGGCGAGGGAACAATAGCTGGGTTTTTACAAATGCATGAGAACAGCATGGATGGCATTAGTGACAAGAAGAAGGCTCATCACGTCCAAGGATGCATGAGCCATGAAGCGCAGGAGATACTCAGCACTAGTTTAAACCTGGTTTGACCTGAACTGAGATCAAGAAATTCCTGTTATCAGAATTTTGTAGTGCACAGGATGTTGAGAATATAAAGCAAGAGTTCATATTGATGAAAATGAGCAAGACAGAGACAGTCTCTAACTATGCCGCTCAATACTACCTTTGAGTACAACAACTATGGACCACAGGGACCATGGACTTATCTACTGCAAAGACTGTCCTATTCAATTCCTTAGAAGCACACCCAGCTCTCAAGATGCACATGACGCTTGTGGTCAAAATTGGTTGGATCCTTCAAGGCCATCAAGAAAGCTTTACTTGATGTGCAAGGAACATATAAGATTGAGAACAAACTAATGACTCAACTAACACGCAGAGTTAGAAAAGTGATGTATGCTATCCAGTATAAGAATGACAAGCCAAAAGACAAGAACTTCAAACCAATTCTACGGTATCAGCACAAGGAGTTCACATGCCACAAATGTCACAAGCCTGGTCAATATTGAAGAGCTTGTCTAATGAAAGGCAATGAAGAAAAACCCCCTTCACCAAAAGAGGAAACCCCTGGAACCATAAATTGGGTGAATCTACATGTGGAAGGAGAGGACAATCACCAAGATGAAGACTTGAAGGATGCTGGTTACCATGTCTTAGAAGCCCCAGTACTGTATCTGTACCTACACGATTATGGGTACATGGATCCACCAATGAGGGGTTGAACTCTACATACCTGGATTAAGCAATGAAGCCCACTCAAGTAGTCAATAGTCTAGAGGAAGGCGAACAACTTGTAATAGACACCTTCAAGAATATTGAGAAGACTACTACACTGCACGCCAATTCAACGTCCAATACACCCAAACAATTAGAGGATATGAAAAGTCAGCTGACGATGTGCTGTCAACTGAAAATCCATTTGGGAAGAGTGTAACTGAAGTGGAAGTTGTTATACAGCATATACGTGTACAAGCAGTCCTTGATACTGGTGCCTCAGTCAATATCATGTCCTCAAAATTGATAAAGAAGCTGAAATTCATGCCAGACATTGACTATCATGTGTAATATTGTACAGCAGGACCTGATACCACGCGTGCATTAGGGGCTTACTCTGTTATACCGTTACTCTTTGGATGCATGGTACTCACTGCCCCTGCCATGATCTTGGACAATGACCACTACAATTTCCTTATTGGCACCCAATTTTTATTAAAGTTTGGAACAAAGATTAACTTTGTTAACAGCACTGTGAGTATGCTAAACTACCAAATGGCCCTTGTTTTTAAGGATGAAGACCTGAAATCAAGGAAGCAGAGGACATGTCTGGTTGAAACTGAGCAATCAATCTACCCGGTGTACTACATACTTCATGAAAAAGGTGTGAAGCAACTATCTGCTTCAGTGTGCGCCAAGGATGGGCTACCCTTGAGTGCCAATGAGGCAATGGAGATTTGACCAGGAGAGCAAAGAGTTATGCATACTGCCATAAGTGTGAAGACCTCTCAGAACACTGTACTTGAAATATACACCTGAGAAGGAGTATGCGAACAGAAGCCATGAGTGCTACCTGGATTCTTTAACTCTAGTCACAAGGGTGAAGTGACTATCCTCCTGGGGAACATCACCATTCAACCTATCCAGATTGAGAAAGGAAAAGTTGTGGCATGCGTGAAACTAACCAATTGTGATACCATTGAGTCAATGTTGTTGGAGGATTAGATGAATTAGGACTTGCTGATGTGACAGAGAAAGAACGGAAAGAGCTGGATGATTTATTGAAAGAGTTTGAAGATATTTTCACCTAAGGACCAAATTATTATGGTCTGTGTAAAGGAGAGATACATCGTATGGATACAAGGTCAGCTATACCTTTCAAATCAAAGCCATACCACTGATCAAAAATGTAAGAGGATGTCATTACTAAGGAGCTTCAACAACTTACAGATGCTGACTTGTTGAGGCCCTTGAAGAGTCCATGGGCATCACCACTCCTGGTGGTGTGCAAGAAAGATGGCTCACACAGGGTGGTTATGGACTACCGTCACTTGAATGAAATTACAAAAAAAATTCTTACCCTATCACAAGATAAATGATGCCTTGAAATGGTTGGGTGGTTAAAAGTATTTTTTAGCAATGGACCTGGCCAGTGGGTACTGGCAGATGGAACTTTCACCTGAAGACCAGGAAAAGTGCGCCTTGATCAGCAGCCAAGGCTTGTTCAAACTAACCAGGATGCCACAAAGGTTGTGCAACGCCCCAGCAACCTTTCAACATACCATGGAACAAATATATGGAGAACTGAAGATGACAAGTGTCCTAATCTATCTAGATGATATAAATTTATTCAGTAGAACGTTCAGAGAGCATATTGAACACCTTTATGAGGTGTTCACGCAGTTGATAGAATTAAATCTCAAGTTGAAAAGGAGCAAGTATACCTTTCTAAGAAGCAACTTGAGTTCTTAGGACATGAGATCAGTGCACAGGGGATTTGACCTCAAGAAGGGAAGGTGAAGGCAATAACTGAAATGGAGCATCTAAAGAGTATGAGGGATGTCCAGGTGTTCCTGGGATTGATAAGCTACTACAGATAGTTCATCCCACGATTTACAGACTTGGCTACGCCCCTAACATACCTACTGAACAAGGACTCTAAGTTTGATTGGGTACTAGAGCAAGACCAAGCCTTTAGGGATCTAAAACGAAGTTGGTAGAGGTGCTGATCCTAACATACCCAGACTTCAACAAGACCTTCTACATATACTTTAATGCCAGAGATGTAGGACTCAGTGCAATAATAGCACAACTAGATGAGGAGAGGGGATTAACCATCTCATCAAATACTATTCAAAGGTATTTACCAAAGCGGAAAGGAACTACACTGTTACAGAGCGTGAATGTTTTGCAGTGATTAGAGCAGTGAAGCATTTCTGGCCATGTCTATATATAGTTCACTTCAAATTTGTAACAATCTATGTATCCTTATTCTGACTCAGGAGCATGAAGGATCCTGATGGGAGACTAGCCAGATGGGCTGTTCAGCTTCAAGGATATGACTTTGAAATTATACACAGGGCCAGAAGCAACCACCTAAACGCATATGGGCTCCCAAGATTGCCTGTGTTCCATTTGCATGTGCATGAGAGCAATCTACTTTATGGCCAAATTGGATTACCTGAAGAGGAATGTGAAGAATAAAATGAAGAAGTCAAGTCAATTTTAAGAAGATGTTCAAAGGACACTCAAAGAGTAGATGGAAAACTCCAAAAGTTCATTAAGGGGAAATGGTATCCATATGTGTGACCTACCAATCAAATGAAAAGTAGTTATGGAGGCACACAAACATGTGGGATATGGAAGATTTCATAAGAGCCTAGCTTATCTCAAAAACCAGTTTTATTGGGAGGCAATGATTGATGAGGTGCACCAAGCCTTGGAGATGTGTGTACCATGTGCAAGCTTTAGACCATTGGAAAAGAAGTTTTAGTTTACACCATTCCCACCATCCACGCCTTTTCACAATGTATCTATCGATGTGGTAGGACCAATACCAACTGCCTCAAGTAGGACCAGTTTGTTATAGTAGCAATCGACCACTTCACAAAGTGAATTGAGGCAGTGGCAATCAAGACATACACCACACGGACCACCACCCAATTCCTTTACAACCAGATTATCACAAGACATGGTTGCCCTAGATCTTGTTATTGGATAATGGGAAAAACTTCATATCTGAAGTAGTGAGAAATTTATGGATTTGGTAGGAGTAAAACAGCTGTTCACCCTCACTATACACCATCATCAAATGTAAATGTGGAACGAGTAAATGGGACATTATCCAGGATAATCAGGAAGATAGAAGTTAACTACAAATTAAAATGAGATTTCCTCTTACCATCCATACTGTTTTCTTACTGACTAGCCACCACAGGGTCATTGGGATGTCTCCTTTCAAGGCGCTCTATGGGAGAGTAGCCGCCTTGCCCACCCTGTTGGCTCCAATAATTGCTGCAGATTAAAAGAACTTACCCCTGGGAACTATCAGCAAGAGTTGGCTGATGAGCTCATATGCATACAACTAGAATCCAGGAAAAACATTGAGCACAGTATTTTAGAAGGGCAGAAAGATAGTCAGAGATGTGCCAAAATTGCCAGAATTTGAAGTCAATGAAAATGTATTATATTAATCACATTTGTGGAAGCCATCCTGAGAAGCTTCAAGCCATTTAAACTGGACCATCAACTATACTGGCCAAGAGGGTCATGAATACTCCATCTGAGATGATGCCATCAATATTGTGTTTAACAGAGTCCATGCAAGAAGCCTTAGATCCTGCCCTTAGTCTCATCTTGATAGGGGTAGTGTCACATATTTGGTACAACATAAAATCAGTAAATCCACGACTACTGGTAGAATCAAGAAAATACTGAACAAGCACAAGAATATTAAACAAAAATGAGTCTAGCTCCAAAAATGGCAATATTCCAACTCAAATTGGCCATAAAAATGGTAACATTTCAAATCAAATTTGTCAAGAAAGTGGTAGTATTTCAAAGCAAAAATCCTGCAAAAATGGCAATATTGTCATGGCCAAAATGATAAACAATTTAATCTCTAAAGAAAGGCACAACTGCTATGATGAAACTTTAAATAAGATATGCTCCCAAAATGGAAATATTTGTTCAGGTAACTTATAAAAGGAAAAGAACGATTTAGGTGCAAAATGGTGCACTGAAAAGAAAATCAAACAAAACAAAAAGAAAATAGTGCCACCAAACAAACCAGAAATTAAGTCCACTGATGATAACGAAAATTTGGAATCAACTGAAGCGCACAGGAGCCACAGAGCTGCCAACCCTGTTACTGAAGGCTCCACACATAGCTGAAGTGCATGAATTCAGGAATTAGAAAAAATGAATGCCCAATAGAGAAATCAATTGAAGAAGAGACTGCACCGAGGTTCCTGAAAAAGATACAGTATTTTCCTAATCCACTATTCAATTTATCACTCAATTTTTTATTTACATCCCAATTCAAAAATTTAGTATAGGTATACTTAGTTTTATATCTAAAATAAACAGTCTATTTTCACAGAATCTTAGGTTTATCTATTATTCAGTTTTTCACTTTAACTGGAAATAAGTGAAATTTAGTGACTGCAATTAACCAGTCTTGAGTGCCCTACAGTAGAAACACTCATTTTGAGAAGTTTTTGTAAGGTTAGGCTTGCAGGGAAGGAGGTTGAGGTAAGCTCCATCGGGTCAAGGGAAGATTTCAACGTACACAGGATCAATCTTAAAGAAGACATACATTTGGCGTGCAAGTGTCAAGTTTACAGCTCTCTCAGGAAGTTTAAGCTGAGTTGGTTAGTGTCGAATCTGTGCAATAGATTATGTCATGGAAACAGCAGAAGAAGTTTAGATCGGCCTGCCAGTTAGAATGCATAAGCACCCAAAATGCAAGTCAGAATGCCGGAGGCATTTCCAACTGAATGACTTTAAATTGAGCCAGGCATTGGGAAATGATGAATTGTTGGTGTAAGACAATAGTGAATATGATCCTGAAAACAAACCAAATCAAGGCCATCCCAGATCCTGGAGGTCTTTCTGCAGGGGGCGGAACCACAAATATGGTTTCAACAAGTTCACCAGTATATGGGGCTAATTCTACTGAGGAGACAAGGGGGCAGATCCTTGCTTGAAGATGGTGGACATGGGCCACAAAATCCCAGTATATTGTTGATGAAAGTTTATAATGACAGGGTTAGATTGCCAGAAGTATTTAACTCTCTGGATTCAATCTATGACAGTAGGGGCCATAGTGACCATGAGTACTGGTAGAGCCCATCTGGTGTACAGACTGATGGGCCACCAGGGAAAAGCCATCATGAATGCAGCCAGAGGAAATCAAGAATTCAAAAATTGATTGGTTTTTGAGGCAAAATTTTATTGCAAAGGAAAAGGAAGAAAATTGACCAAGAATTTTCTCAGTGTGATGCAACTGATTAAATAGTTGTCGATTGATGTGGGGATAAGCTGGGATTGAGTTCTCAATTTTGACCTAACCAGTGAATTGTTCAGGAGTGGGGCAGATAAGTTCACTGAAAACTGACATCAAAGAATTTGGTGGCAGGATGAGTTGCTGTCAGTTTGATTTTTGAATGTCCAAACTGAGGCTTGGCTATATATCCAAAAGTTTGCACAACAGCATTTAACCTGACGAGCAGCAGGAATCCCCCAAGGCCACCTCATGTAGGGGCGGTCCCAATTGGTTGGGAACAGGTTCAGGATACCCAACCTGCCCATGCCAGGTTGCTGGGTCATTTGTTCAGTCAAAAGAGTTGCATTGGCCACAATGCCCAATTCACCAGAAGGGGGCTTTGAACCCTTGTCAATGGTATCTGATGCTATTACCTGCCCATTGTGGATGCTCCCCGACAATTTTGGGAGGGGGTTGATTTTTACAATCATAGTGTTGGCCAAATTGAAAAAGTCAGCAATTCCAGCTGATGAGTCAATCTTCATTCCTTTTTGACTATGTGGATCCCAATCATTGGGCTCCTTTACACTCAAATTTGGACTGGTCAATTTCATTTTGGCAATCTTGGCACAGATGTTACTGATTAACTGTACTAATTATGCTGAGGTGAGTGTGGGCACCAGGGGAGGGATCCAAAGCGGAAGATCTGTTACCCAGCACTCATCTACCATGTGGGCAAGATTGCCCTGAGTAACAAGGAGTACAGCCACCCTCTTTGGTACCTTCTTACTTGGGAATGGGAAAATGGCCTGATCAACGTCCAGGGGAGGTTCCCTAGGACTTACAGATTATCCCTTTCAACACCCCAAGTTTGAAATCCCCAGAGTTAAGTGAGCAGAACTCAGGGCGGCGAGAAAAGAGATTATTAGATATAAAAATTTTCCTAATATGGCACCTCAGCTCTCAGCCTAGGAAGCCATAATAGAAGGGGAGGAAGATTTGGGGAAACTTTTATCTGGCGCCTGCTTTAGCTGGCAGACCATAGTGGAAAGCATTGGGGTGGGGGCATCAGCGACATGGGGCATAAGAAAGTATAGTTGTGGGTTTTGTTTGTTTATGAGGCCAGCGGTTTCCATTGCCTCAACATGTTGAGCAAGTTGATGCTCAGTAAAAGTGCTGAGAGCAGGCACACAAGTAAATGATTTGATGAACCAGCAGATTTCAGGATAACTTTGGTCAAAAAGAAAGGTTTTTGCTGCGTCAATGCAGGCGCAGCTCACACCAAAAGCCAGCTTTTCAAGTTCATATTTTACCTCTTCCTTAAAACATGAGAGAAATTGGGGATTGGAATACCCTTAGCTAGGGGTTCCATTGCCCCATGGAGTTGCTGGTGGAGTAGAAGTTGGCAGGAGCTGCAGTGGCTTCAAATGCTTCAAGCCAAAAATATTTCTCATCAACTTATTGAAACTTCAAAAGACCAAAAGTTGACTTATTCATAAAACTTTCAATGTATCAATAGATTAACAGTTGCATACTCATGCCTATATTTACAACAGCCAAATAACCTTCAACTTACTTATATTATATTTTATATATAATGATCTTGCCATAAGTATTATAACATTGTAATTTTAGCTTGTATTTATTGTAAAAAAATTGATTTTTGTAAAGAGATAGTTTGTTATAGACATTGTTTAAATGACTGTCATATTATTAATGGATCCATAAGACACTAGATTAAACTTACTTTGGCCAACGTTCCTTACTGCCAAGCCCTCCATATGGCTATGGAGCCACTTATTTGAAATTTCTTCCCTAAACTTCCCATCCAATTTCCCTGATGATGTCCAGGCACCAATTGAAGAGATTGAATTTGGGGCAGGCTGTGCATGCATGGATGCAGAAAAACTGTCGCTGTTTAACATGAATTACCCCCAATCCTGTTAACAAGTTGAAAAAAATTTTGTGTGTTCCAGCGTTAATTATGCACGTCAAATTCCAACTTGCCCAGTAACTTAAGGCTATGCATACTGCTGGCCTCATCAATGAGGATAACCCTCATTTTGACAACCTTCAACCACATGTCACTGATGCCCCAACTTCAATTCTGTTCACCATGTCACATGTCCTTTGATGTACACTGGATGGAGATCACATCATCCCCTTCTGATATAGCGTCTTAGGCTGTTAGCCAAAAGAGCCATGTTAAAAATTTTTACTTATGGATAATCCCTTTGTTTGACCTTTTCAAATAAAGATGCGTGGAGGGCCCCCTTTATGGGTTGGGCGCCACTATTTTAAAAAGATTAAGCTTACTTTCCTTATATGCTTTTATCAATTTTTTACTTCAAATCTATATACTTAAAATTCCAGACTTAATTCATTATAATGTACTTGTATTTAGCTGATGTTTTTTTAGTTTTATATAGTTAACATTTTAATAGCTATCATATATTTTATATCTAAAAATTGCTTTTGTTACAACCAATTTTCTCCCTTTAGATTAAATAGCCAAACTTTTTTCAATTGATTTTATTTACAAAATTATTTTCTAAAATCTCAACCTCAATTTCTAATACTATTGGTAATTATAAGTTATAATTCAAAGTAACTTATAATCTCTAAGCAGGCCAAAAGGTTTACAAGTAATTTAAATTCTTTAACAAGTAAGCCATCTGGTACTTTTTCTATATGATATGATTATATTACCACAAATAACTGTTAACTTTTTTAAGTGTGTTTTTGCATATGCTAGTCTCAAAATTATAATTTCATTTTTGTTTTAATAGAGAATCCAATTATAAAAGCGATAAAATCTTGATTGTTATACTACTTGGCAACATATTAAACAATAAGCCTTATAAAGACACATTCTTAGCATCTAAATATCTTATTTATAAAAACATGCATCTTGACCTGATAAGCTATATTTATTTTTTAAGTTATAATTTAACCAAAGTATTTATCTGCCTTTTAAAATTTAGTAAAGGAATTTTTATGGGCTAATTTAAATATATAGTTATCTTATGAAAGTATATTAAAAATCTTGAAAGGCTCATTATGCGTTTTTAACATCTAGTTTACCTTTGTTAAAACTTTGTCTAAAGCAAAGAAGGAATTTACTGACTAACTCATGTTGATGATCTCTATAAAGGAATTGAAATCAAACCAATTGATTAATTCAAATCATATTCTGCTGTTAAACCTATATTATTTCTGCATTAAAATACCAAAGAAATTTCTCATAGATTAAAATATATAAGAGCTAACTGCTGAAATTTCAGTTGGGCACATTATTATCTCACTGAAAGATTAAGTAATTCAAAGATTGTTATTCACATGCTAGTATTCAATGATGATTGCCAACTAAATTTTTAGTTGTATATAATCATCAGATATTGTAAGTCTGGGGGAGAATCCCCTCCTCTTGGACCAGGTGGCGTTCCCATTCCCTATCCAAAAAGGGTCCAAGAAGGCCATCTTTCCCTCTCATTTCCCAGGGCAACTTTGCCCATGTGTTAGATGAGCAGTGGGTAAAAGCTTACCCTTTGAGGACCCCCACCAATCCCAGTATTAACCTCAGACTAATTGGTGCTGCAAATTAAGAGAATTTGTGTGAGCTATTGGATAGTTAGCATTTATATGAAGCAAAAGGTTCAAGTAGGGTTGGGGCAATAAGACTTTGGCATCAAGGCCCAAGAGCACCAAATCATTGGAAACAAGGCCCAAAGGTCTTATAACTTTATAAAGAAAGCGTCTAATGTCAAATTCCTTGGTGGATATCACTGATGGAATTGGGCTACTGTTGAAAGTTTCCACCTATTTGGAACCCTCCCCAAAAATATCAAAAACCACATATGATGAATTCTGCTTGGTGAAACAGACGCCAAAGTGACTAGGTGCAGGCAGGTTGTGTGCCCCAGACCCATTTGCAACTTCTTGAGACTGCCCCTACATGGGGTGGTCTTGGGAGGTTCCCATTTTCCTTCAAGTGGTATGTGTCAGGTAACAGCAAGTAAGAATTAGACTGGCCTCCCAGACCAGATGCCAAAGCACCCGAGCAGTAAACCAGAACGACTGAGGCACTGCTGCTGTTATGAAGAATATACAACTAGAAAGGAGTTTCACCAATATCTGCTGGTGAGCCAGAATTTTGTACAGGCACAAAATAGAATACCAGACAAACACAGCCATTAACCCCAAGGGGTATGACAGTGTCAGTGGAAAAGGAAGCTTAATTCTAAACATATAAAAATTAAATTTTGGGAGGGTTTTTAATGAAATTTTAAAGATGAAAAATTGACCAGCAATTTTCTCAGTGCAATGTGACTGATTAGATAATAGTCAATTTTGAGGGAAAACAAGCCAGGATCAGGTCCTGCAAGTTTGACCTAACTGGCGAATTATTTGAGAATGGGCAGGTTAGTTCCCTGGGAACTGACATCTAAAATTTTGGCAGTGGGCTGAGTTGCTGTCAGTTCAAACTCAAACGTCCAAACCAAGGCTTGGCTACATTTCTGATGGTTGGCATGAGGGCGTTTGGCCCAACGAGTGGCAGGAATCCCCCAAGGCCACCCCACATAGGGGTGGTCCCATTTGGTTGGGAACAGGTTTGGGACGCCCAACCCACCCATGCTCAGTCACTGGGCGTTTGTTTGGTCAGTGGCATTGCATCAGGCACAACGCCTGATTTGCCAGCAGGAAGCTTTAAAACCTCATCAATGGTGTCTGATACTATTACCTGCCCATTGGGGGTGATGCCCAACGGATTTGGGGGGGAGACTTTTCTGATCATCTTGTTAACTGAATCACAACTGTCAAGCATTCCAGCCAATAGATTGGTCTTCATACCTTTTTGACCATTTAAAATCTGAGCATTGGGCTGACTGCCACTTGAATTAATTATGATCAATTTCATTTTGGCAATCTTAGTGCAGATAGCACTGATTCCTTGTAGCAGTTCTGCCAAGGAGAGTGTGGGTACTGGAAGTGGGATCCAAAGTGGGAGGGCTGTTACCCAGCGCTCGTCTACCATGTGAGTGAGATTTCCTGAGTAACAAGGGGTACAGCTATCTTCTTTGGTACGTTCTTGCTTTGGAATGGGAAAATGGCCCAATTGGCGCCCAGAGGATGTTCCCTGGGACTTACATTACCCTTTCCTTTTTCCAAGGAGAAAACCCCCCACCAGGAAACTGTATGAGAGCCACATCCTTGTGCACCTTGGGTAACTTGATTGCCATTACCATCACAGGTTTTTGGGGAGGGTGAGGAGTGGTGGGGTGGGTTTTGTGAAACGCTTCAACCAATTCCATACATTTTGCACAATCATGTGCCTTGACCCAACTGTTCTTGTAAGCTAGGTAACCTTTCCAAGCCATGAGATATTGGATGGACCAGCGGGACTTACGGGATGCCAGGATGTTCTCCACCTCAGCCTCTTCCCATCCTCAATAATGATTAGTTCAGGTTCTGCGGGGACTATACCCTTGAAGGGTGACAGCTGGGAAACGTGGAAGATGGGATGTTCTCAAAGGGCCAGAAACTTTAACTGAAAGCACCATTACCCAAGATCTCTTCCACCAGATGGGGGCTGGAACGCTTACTTGAAAATTTATGAGAAGGCGCTTGAATATGTAAATGGTGGGTATTGAGAATAACATAAGAACCCACTGTAATATCATGACCTGGGAGCTGATTCTGATCTGCAAACCTCTTGTAGTCATCAATAGCTTTGGTGAGGTGTTCCCACACCAAGGATTGAGTTGACCTAATATGTTCAGCATGATCCACAGCAGCTTGGACCTCAGGCCACAAGCAAGGTCTAACTGAAAATGAAGAATTATAATCCAACGTTGCTTCATAGGGCGAAAATCCCATAGATGCGTGCATTCCATTGTTATAGGCAAATTGAGTGAGGGGAAGGTCGTTACCCAGGTGTCTTGAGTGGACGCAGTATAACAATGCAGGTACTGTTCAAGAACTTGGTTGACTCGCTCAGTATGTCCTTTGGACTGGGGATGATACACTATAGAATGGCAGGGGGTTATTTTTAGGATAGATAGAATTTCACTCCAAAATCGCGCTGTGAACTGTGAACCATGGTCGCTAATAATCTCCTGGGGGAGACCAAACATTGAGAACACATGACGCATAAAAAGGTGGGCAGTCTCCTCCAACGTAATTGCAGAATGGAAAGGAATTAAGAGGGAAAATTTAGTGAAATGATCCACCACCACCATCACCACCGTGAACCCATTAGAGCAGGGGGAGTTTGATGATAAAATTCATGGACGCTGACATCCATGGACCCTCCGCCTGCTGTAAGGGGTGTAAGAAACCGTTTCTACCAGAGCAGTCTGACTTATCCCAAGTGCAAGTAACACAATCAGCGATCCAAGCCAGAACTTCTTTTGTCAAACCTGCCCAATTATAGGTCCATTTGATCAAATCGATGCATTTCTTAGTACCAGGATGACTGACTGTGGGGGGATCATGATGTGCATGGAATACCTCAGTTTGGAAGGAGGGGGGAACCCAAACGCGAGATCAGAAATATATAAGACCCTCTTTCAGTGATTATAGGGAGTGTTTATGCTTCTGGTGAGATAACTGCTTGAGCAACTCCACACCCTCAGGGCAGGCCATTTTACTGGCTAAGACCTGAGCAACTAATGGAGCGTTGGGGGCCAGAGTGACAGAAGAAACAACAGGGGGGACAATTGACAGGATTTGGGTGGTGGGGATCACAGTGACAAGATCCACTTCCTCCAGATCTGCGGAACAGTGGGCAGGACTGCGGCTGAGAAAATTGGGGAGTACATTGAGTGCACCTTTTATGAATTCATATTTGAAATTAAAACTGCACAGGTCCCAATAGGTTTGGGCTTGCTGATGTGCCAATTTTTGGGGTTTATGAAAGTACAAAAGGGCCTGGTGATATGTGCAGACCGTTAGTTCATGTTGGGCACCCTGTAACAGGTACCTCTAATGAGTTAGGGCCCATGCAACAGCCGCCAACTCCTTTGTCATGTACCAATGACGCTATTGTGGGTGTAGATGCTAAAGACAAGGGGTGGGCGCCAAGAAGCCCAAAAGGTAAAACTTCAGGCCCTTCTGGACCTGAAGCATACCGTGGACCAGCGCTGGGTGCAGGCCAGGTATGCTCAGGTTGGCCTGGAGAAGGAACCTAGGGCCCAGCCTTGCAGCAAGGCATTCACATTAAAACGAACTATTTACCAAATTAAGGTGGATGGTTCAGTTTGCTTAGTTTTGTAACAAGGGTTATAAACCCATTCCTGCTATGAAATAACGCGCTTGGGTCAAATCCAACTCCAGTCAATAACTTGAGTGAAGTCAGTTTTGGCCTATTCTACTAACTTGGATGGAAGTATCACCCTATTGGCGAGTTGCTGCTTGGGTCCACTGTGGCATAACCACAATTTCCCCATCCAAGCTTAAATACATTTTCCTCTGACCAACATCCCTTGTTGGTCATCTTTCCATTTAAATATAACCTGATTTTTTCACATTTTTATGTTATTTCCAGTTAACCTGTGCGCGGACCTCTTTGAGGAGGTCTCACAATATATTAACCAGTTTATTGTAACAACAGTAAGACCTTCTTTTGGTGCTCCGTTGGGCTGCCCAGGTTCCCTCCAACCTGTGCCGCCCCTACTGCTCCCACCCAGCACCCCGTTGTTTCCATTGAAGGTTTACCACTGTGGATAACCACTTTTGTGGTTAGCTGCTCCAGCTCCAGCACCATCTGTGGGGCACTAGCAGCTACCCTTATATCAGCTGGTTTCCTGGTGTTGGCCTTGTGTAATATGCACCGCCATGCTGGGAGATGAAGAGTTACAGATACTTTCCTGACATTGGATGACCAACTACCTTTTCTTATGTGCACGAACTTTTTCCGCTTGGAACTTTTCTGAAGTGGAAACAGTGGCCAGTAGCTGTGGGCTCCATCTGTCATTAGCTGCACCGCTTTTTCCTCATTTTCCAGAAGGTTGGAGCAACTCAGAGTTATTTTGGTTGCCTCCAACTGGAATGTATCCACCCTTTGTGTTTGTACCTGGTGGAGTTGGACACTTCAATATCTGAAAGTTGTGATTCCCCAACTTTCCACCAAAATTACTAAATTTCATACTAATAAACAAATTTTCCATCACCAGCGCATTCAGACAATGTTGGCGGAATCAGCACGGATGGGCCTGGTGGTGTTGGCCTTGGATAACGTTGGGCATTCCATCACAGTTTCAGGATTAGGGTCATTTGCATCCAAAACTGCGTTTTATATTGAACCCTGGCCTCTAACTCTGAACCTTTTGTTTGGTCATATGGCTTGGATGAGGACTCTATTTCTGTGTATCAAATTACCCTTGAGAACCCACAGTTGACCTCTACCATGATCTGGGGCACTCAGGAGGTGGAGAAGGAACTTCATTTCAGATATAATCAAGTATATGCACCTGCAGAAGGCATGGTGGGGTATGTGGCCTCAATATCAAGATTGGCCAAATATCCCACCCCCTTTTTGATTCCAAACCCAATCTGTGTGCAGGCTTGAGCTAGATAATGAGAACTTTGGTGAAGTGTTGTCATTATCTTCCATAAATAAAGATTATTCCAGGTAGTTTCTATTGACTGCCACCCTCTCCTCGCCTTTAGGGAAACTTACCACTACTATTTTGGTGGATACTGGCGCTACTGGAAACTATATGGACCAGTACTTAGACAACTACCTTGGGATGAGCTACTTGCCAGGTGATGTGGTTAGAGGAGGGGCATCCCAAGGTATTCCCACTCTGAAGATCATTGGAACAGTGGATTATCAGGTTGGCAAGTACCACTTGTCTGATCACTTCAGTGTGATCAAAACCTTTTGTTCCCTATCATTTTGGGTGTGGAATGGTGGCGGAAGTTTGATGTAAGAACTAACCTGAAGGAGAATATCTTTCTCTCACCCCTGAAGAATGGTCGCACATTTTTTGTGCCTTTGTCCAAAGAAAACGCCCCAGGCGACTTGCCCCACTGGCTCCACTGTATCCCTTATATCCTTGCCTCAATGCAGAAGCCCTCAGTGGAAATCCCTATACCTTCTTGCTTGGAGGGTTTGGAATCCTCTTTTGATGCAGCATCTGCCAATGCACTCCCTGAGCACTCTGAGTTTGATTTGACTTCAAGCTCACAGTGGATCTAGTGCGTATCTCTTCTCCTATTTACCCATTGACTATCCGGGAGGAAGAGGCGTTGGAAGTGTGGGTGAAAGAACAGTTAGCCAGGGGTGCGATTTTTCAGCGTACCTCCCCTGTATGCTCCCCCTTCTTCTTCATGGATAAGTCTAATGGTACCTTACACCCCTGCGTAGACTATGGTAACCTTAACAACGTTACTGTACCAGACCTCCATCACATCCCTTTGGATTTGCAGATTGCACGTTATGTGGAGAAGGCAAAGGTCTTCTCCAAGTTGGATTGCTCCAACGCTTTCAATCAGATTTGGATTAAAAAGGGACAAGAGTGGTTGACTGCATTCCATACCCAAAAAGGGATTTTTAGTATCAGGTCATGCCCTTTATGCTTAAGAATGCTCCTGCTATCTTCCAACGCCGCATTGATGCAGCGTTGGGGGACCTGATAGGGGTATGCGCGGTCACTTACTTGGATGATATTCTGGTGTTTTCCCCTGATCAGAAATCCCATGCAGGTCACTTTTGGCAGGTGGTGGAGCGATTAAAGGCAGCCAGCCTTACGTCAAAAATATCAAAGTGCGAGTTCTCTAAGTCCCAGGTCACATTTCTGGGCAACGTTGTGTTTGAAAAAGGACACATGATAACTCCAGACAAGGAGAAGGTGATTCGTGAGTGGCCCACTCCAACGTCAGTAAAGGAGTTGAGAAGTTTTTTGGGGACAAGTACATTCCTTAAGAAGTTCACTCTGAACCTTTCTGAAGTTGCCGCACCTTTGTATAAGGCGAGTGAGGCAAAAGTACTACAGTGGTCTTCCGTTTTGGAGGACGCCTTACAAGCAGTAAAGTGTACGTTGCTGTCCACTTCTGTTCTTCGCCATGTCGACCCAAAGAAAGAGTTTATTGTTGCTTCAGATGCCTCCAACTTCGCCATAGCAGAAGCCCTTTTACAAGTAGGTGAAGATGGAATAGAGCATCAGGTGGTATATTTTTCAAGGAAGATGTCTTTTCCAGAGTTAAATTATACCGTTTACGACAAGGAGTTATTGGCAGTGGTTGAGGCGCTTACTTATTGGCGTCATCACTTGCATGGCTCATCCCAACCCTTCTGCATTTGTACAGACCACCGTGCTTTGCTATACTACCGCGCACCTCATGTCCTAACCCCACGGCAAACCTGGTGGCATGAGACCCTTGCCCAATCTATGTTTTCTTATGAGTTCACCAAGGGCAAGGAGAATGGGTTGGCGGACGCCTTAAGCCGCAACCCTGCCCTAGCTCCTGATCCTAAGGAGGTGGAAATTCACAATACCCAGTTGATTCTGCTGGGTCAGATTGCATCCCCACTTCCCAATCCCTTGGCCAAGAAGCCAGCGCTTGCTCCTCTAGAAAATGTGGAGGAATATAGTATGTTCAGAAATGTGGTCCTTTATCAGCCATTGTCAGCCAAATATACTATGGTCCTTGAAAAGAGCGCCTTGAATCAGGAGGATATTGCCAGAGGTTATCATGTGAAGGATGAAATGGTGTGGTTCCAGGGGCGCTTATGGGTTCCTGCTGGACCACCTCGCCTGGAAATCAACTGGGACCATCATGATGGAATCACTGTTGGTCATCCAGGGAAGGCGAAGACCCATGAGTTTATCCGCCACACTTACAATTGGAAGGGATTAGCTGCTCAGGTAGGCTGGTACTGTAAAGAGTGCCTAGTCTGCAACCAAATGAAACTGAATCGGCAGCCTCTAGCAGGTTTGTTGGTACCAGTCCAAAAGGCTGAGGGCCCTTGGACTTCCCTATCAGTTGATTTCGTTGTGGAGCTACCTAATTCTGATGGCTATGATGCTATCATGGTGGTGGTGGACCGTTTTATGAAGTTCGCCCACTTTATCCCTTTCTGGACCACAGTCACCGCGGCAGAGATGGCTAGACTGTTCATTACCCATGGCTTCACCCTTCATGGGTTCCTCAAGAAATAGTTAGTGGTTGGGGCCCCCAGTTTACCTCTGTCTTTTGAAAGGAGTTGTGTAAGACTCTGCAAATCCGCCCTTGCCATTCAACTGCCTATCACCCCCAATCAGATGGGCAGATGGAACAAGTGAATCAGTGCCTTGAACAGTTCTTGCGGTGTTACACCGCCGCAGATCATTCAGATTGGGTTTCTCATCTCCCTATGGCCCAATTTAGTTATAACAACGTGTAGCATGCATCAATCGGTTGTTCCCCCTTCTTTGCCAACTATGGCTTCAATCCCACCTTCAACATGAAGCCTGCTTGTGGGTCTAAGGTGGAAGCGGTGGTGGACTTTGCGAAAATGATCAAGAAGGTCCACAAAGGGGTGAGCACGAATTTTGACGCGGCCATGCAGGCTTACAAGGAGAACGCAGATAGTAAGAGATGGGTTGGACTGGCATACAAAGAAGGAGATCTAGTGATGCTGGATGCGAAAAACATCCCAATCAAGCAGCCATGCAAGAAGCTGGGACCTAAGAGGATTGGGCCTTACCGCGTTGTTAAGAAGGTGGGCCACGCCTCATACCAGTTGGATCTTCCCCCCTCATTTCATATCTTTTCTGTCTTCCATGAGAGCAAGCTTACGTTGTTTGAGGGCTCCCCTCCAGAGATTCCTGAGGCATATCTCATGGATGGGGCACCAGAGTGGGAAGTGGAGGAGATTGTTGCCTCGCGTCATGTGAAGAGAAGACTGGAGTACCTGGTGTCATGGAAGGGGTTTGATGTGGCGGAGAACAGTTGGGTTCCTGTGCGGGATTTCGCCCATGCCCAAGAATTGATAGAGGCTTTCCACCAGCGTTTCCCCCAGGCCGCCAGCTTGCAGTCACCTCCAATCATTGCCACTATGAAGTTTGCCCCCGCTCACAAGAATTTCTCCCTTGCTCATGCCCCTGGAGGGGGTGGAGCCCCTCAGGGAGGAGAGGGTAATGTCATGTACCAATGACGTTATTGTGGGTGTAGATGCTAAAGACAAGGCTGGGCGCCAAGAAGCCCAAAAGGTAAAACTTCAGGCCCTTCTGGACCTGAAGCATACCGTGGACCAGCGCTGGGTGCAGGCCAGGTATTCTCAGGTTGGCCTGGAGAAGGAACCTAGGGCCCAGCCTTGCAGCAAGGCGTTCGCATTAAAAATGAACTACTTACCAAATTAAGGTGGATGGTTCAGTTTGCTTAGTTTTGAAACAAGGGTTTGAAACCCGTTTCTGCTATGAAATAACACTCTTGGGTTGAATCCAACTTCAGTCAATAACTCGAGTGAAGTCAGTTTTGGCCTATTCTACTAACTTGGATGGAAGTATCACCCTATTGGCGAGTCGCTGCTTGGGTCCACTGTGGCATAACCCCAATTTCCCCATCCAAGCTTAGATACATTTTCCTCTGACCAACATTCCTTTTTGGTCATCTTTCCATTTAAATAAAACCCAATTTCTGCACATTTTTATGTTATTTCCAGTTAACCTGTGCATGGACCTCTTTGAGGAGGTCTTGCGATATATTAACCAGTTGATTGTAACAACAGTAAGACCTTCTTTTGGTGCTCCGTTGGGCTGTCCAGGTTCCCTCCAACCTGTGCCGCCCCCTACTGCTCCCACCCAGCACCCCGTTGTTTCCATTGAAGGTTTACCACTGTGGATTCCCCCTTTTGCGGTTAGCTGCTCCAGCTCCAGCACCATCTGTGGGGAACTAGCAGCTGCCCTTATATCAGCTGGTTTCCTGGTGTTGGCCTTGTGCAATCTGCACCGCCACGCTGAGAAATGAAGAGTTACAGATACTCTCCTGACATCCTTGTCATAAATAGCCCAAGACTGTTCCATAGAGGTGAACTTTAAGTAAAAGTAGGCGACTGGGTGTTCCAAGTCATTGTGCTCCTGGAGCAACACTGCCCCCACAGCTACTGATGAAGAGTCACATGCAAAATATATGGCTTAATGGGATTGGCAAGTTTCAAAATGGGAGGGGATACAAACACCGCTTTGATCAATTCAAATGCCTGCTGGCATTTGGGCATCCAGCGAAATGGAACATTTTTTCCTGTAAGGGGGTGGAGCGGAGCAGCAAGCTGGGAAAGTGCTGGGGAGAACTTTCTTAAAAAAAATGATGGTTCCCAAGAAACTCCATAGTTGTTTCTGGGTAGTTGGGGTTGGCCATTCAAGGATAGCATTCAATTTATTGGGAGGAATTGCATAACCATCTTTAAGGATGAGATTTGCAAGAAAGGTTACCTCCTCCTTATAGAATTCACACTTGGAAGGTTTGATGAACAAACCTGCCTTATGCAAGGCAGCCACAACTGCTTCCAAGTCAATAGCGTGCTGCTTGGGAGTTGGGGAGTGAATCAGAATGTCATCAATATATGCTAGTGCGCAGGTAAACTGGAGGTCACCCAGTACATTGTCAATCATGCGTTGAAACATAGTGGGAGCGTTCTTCAGCCCAAAGGGCATTACGCGGAATTGGAAAATGCCCCACTTCGTCCAGATTACTGTTAGCCATTCTTGCCCTTTCATTACGCAAATCTGGTTGAATGCATTGACGAGATCCAGCTTAGAAAACACCTGAGATTTGGTGATTGCTTGGCTTATCATCTGTTCTAAAGGCAGGGGTTAGGGATCAGAAACTGTGATTTTATTTAAGTGTCCATAGTCCACACAGGGGTGGAGAGAACCATCAGCTTTTTTGGTGAAGACAATGGGGGATGCGATGGGCAAGGTCTCCTTGAAAAACCACTTTTTTCTCAACATATCATCCAACCAGGTGTTGAGCGCGGCCTCCTCCTCTGCTGTGTGGGGATACAATGGGTAGTTGATATTCACCAACTCCACCGTCGTGTGAAAACTACACTCAAATCTAGTGTGGGGAGGCAAATGATCCGCCTTTTCAGAATCAAAAATGCTTTGATAGCGCATTAAACTTTCCGGAAAATTGGATGGTATGCTTATGGGGGAGATGAGGGATGTGATAGAACTGCAACCTTGAGCTTTCTTAAGAGTGTAAACTAGGGGGAATTCACCTTCTAGTTGACTATTAGCAAATGACAGCATGTTAGACTCCAGGTGAATTTTGACATGTTGCCAGCGCCACCATCCCACTCCTAAGATCACTGGAAACACCAAGTTTGGCATAGCAGAAAAGTGTTAACAGAAGCCAAACTGGTGTATTGAGGATGTGACTGGTCAACATACCAGGTATGAGGTTTGGGATGCTGATGATGCAATCATCATCAAAGGGCCTGCATCCATGACAAGTTCCAATTGCTGGGCCAGTTCCACACTCATAAAATTTCCCGCGGCTCCAGTGTCCACCAGGGCCTCAAAGGAGACGTGATGGGACCCAACACTAATCTTCATGGGAACTGAGAAGTAAGCGGAATTCTCTTTATTGGTAGTTGTGGATAAATCCAGTTTTACCAAAGAGATGGTAGTGGGATCAGGGGAAACCACTAGGCTTTGGTGGGGAGCCAGCTCATTGCAAGTCAGGATGTCAGATTCTGCTGAAATGGGCAGAATAGCCACGGCAACTATGGGGTATGGGTTTGGAGTTTTGGGTGGGACTGGACTAATGTGGACAGAAATAATCTTCTTTACAACCTGGTTCAGTTGGAAAGAAGGGACCATTGCTGCGCCAATATATGCAAGAGAGGCGGAAATGGCTAAGAATAATGGTTGGTCAATTATTTCAGGTGAACATCAAGTAAGAATTAGACTGGCCTCCCAGCCCAGATGCCAAAGCACCTGAGTGGTAAATTGGAATGTCCGAGGCACTGCTGCTGATATGACAAATATAGAACTAGAAAAGACTTTCACCAATATCTGCCAGTGAGCCAGAATTTCATACAGGCACAAAATAGAATACCAGACAAACACAGTTGTTAACCCCAAGGGGTATGAGCTTGCCAGCGGAAAAGGAAGCTTAATTCTTGACATATAAAAACTAAATTTTGGGGAGGGTTTTTAATGGAAAATTTAAAGAAGAAAAATTGACCAACAATTTTCTCAGTGCGATGCAACTGATTAAATAGTAGTCAATTTGGAGGGAAAACAAGCTGAGATTGGGTCCCGCAAGTTCAACCCAACTGGCAAATTATTTGGGAATGGGCAGG
Organism: Massospora cicadina; assembly: GCA_022478985.1. NCBI lineage: Eukaryota > Fungi > Entomophthoromycota > Entomophthoromycetes > Entomophthorales > Entomophthoraceae > Massospora > Massospora cicadina. The sequence continues at coordinate 2,702 of JAKSZP010015866.1, read as the reverse complement.
TTAGTTCCCTGGGAACTGACATCAAAATTTTTGCAGTGGGCTGAGTCGCTGTCAGTTCAAACTCAAACTTCCAGACCAAGGCTTGGCTACTTTCTGATGGTTGGCATGACGGCGTTTGGCCCAACGAGTGGCAAGAATCCCCCAAGGCCACCCCACATAGGGGTGGTCCCATTTGGTTGGGAACAGGTTTGGGACGCCCAACCCACCCATGCTCAGTCACTGGGCGTTTGTTTGGTCAGTGGCATTGCATCAGGCACAACGCCTGATTTGCCAGCAGGAAGCTTTAAAACCTCATCAATGGTGTCTGATGCTATTACCTGCCCATTGGTGGTGATGCCCGATGGATATGGGGGGTGAGATTTTTCCAATCATCATGTTAACTGAATTGCGACTGTTGGGCATTCCAGCTGATAGATTGGTCTTCATACCTTTTTGACCATTTGAAATCTGAGCATCAGGCTGACTGCCGCTCAAATTAGTTACAATCAATTTCATTTTGGTGATCTTGGTGCAGATTTCACTGATTCCTCATAGCAGTTCTGCTGAGGAGAGTGTGGGTACCAGAAGTGGGATCTGAAGAGGGAGGGCTGTTACCAAGCGCTTGTCTACCACGTGAGCAAGATTGTTTTGAGTAAGGAGGAGTATGGCCATCCTCTTTGGTACGTTCTTGCTCAGGAATGGGAAAATGGCCTTATTGATGCCCAGAGGACATTCCCCGGGACTTACAGTATGCTGTCACATTTAACATCAGAACTGTGATAAATCTGCAATTTGGGCATCCATGGATGAACTGACAGCAACTTAGTCTGCCACTGATTCTTTCAGAGTCAGTTTAAAATAAGTTCGTTTTCCCCCCTCACTCAAAGTTTACCAGGTTAGGTCAAATCTTGAGGTCCCTGATCCCATGCTTTCCTAAGCTATTCCACAAATCAATCATCTATTCAAGCAGTTGTAACACACTGAGGAAATCACTAGTCAATTCTATTATTTTTTATTCAATAAAATCTTCCTGCACTCAAATATATTTAATCTAAGTTAATTCTTTCTTGTCAACCCCCTGTGACATTTGCAATGTGGCCCCATGGGCCTTGTACAAACTGAGTTGTCCCAGCCATGTTATTGGCTTTGGTCCTCACCATAGTCACTTGAGCCTTTTGTGTTAAGATCCTTACAGTTTTTCCTATCTTGCAATTTCCTAAACCCAGGACCATTGGCCCAGAGGCTACAACAGCATGGTTTCTGGCCAGGTTGCTTTTCACATTTGTGGCACATCAGCACACTGTTGTTACTTATTTCCCTTAAAAAAGTCAATCAAGCAGCAATGATCTAGCATTCTGGCTCTCCTAAAGGGGGCTTATACATCCCAAATGGCAGGTCATTTAAAACTTTATCTTAGGTTCCCTGACATAAGTGATCATCCATTGTTTCTTGCTATTTCTGCTCTCCTTATCAAGATGGGCAAAGCAGTGTTCACAATCTTCCAAATTAACGTTCATTCAGTAGCCTGCCTTTTTTTGTTTGTCTGGTCAATTGCCAATTTCATAAGTAGCTCCTGGATGGCTGTCAGACATTTGCCCTCACAGCTGAAAAATAAGAATGTTTTAGGTCAAATACAGCTGAAAGGAAGGAATGTCAGCCATTTACAATTTTCTGATGTCATTAAGAGCAATTCTAATTATAATAAAAATAATGCTAATGAGGATATCAGCCAAAAGACCCTGGCTAATTCTTGGTGGAACCCCATTAATTGGGGTAACAACATTATAAAACCTGCTCAGGTGATTAATGAAAACTCAATTGGTCATATTTTCCTGACCACATGATGGACCTTGGGGCAACCAGCGGAAGGTACTTCCCCAGCCATCACCAAGACCTTCACAGCACCTACATGGGGACCCCCTTTTTTATAGGCATGGCGGAGGACCCCCAAGGTGAAAGTATTTTCTCTAGCAGTGATTGGTTGAAGTACATCAAGACCTTACCACATGGGTACATCCTGTCCCAAAACCCCAACCTTCGTTTTCCCAAAAAAATAACTCACTTTATCCAAAATCTGATAGGAGGAAACCTATATTACCTAATTCAGAAGCCTCAAAGCTATTCCAATCCTATCCCTGAATTCCCCCTAACCCTCAATTAGTTTAAATACTGAATGGTCAAATATTGAGAGGGATCAACTTTTTTACCCCTGCACATTGCCTATTAAAACCTTTAATTTTTAACTTTTGTTATTTTTTATTATTATCCCCTATCAGTGGTGAAAAACGCCCCTGATTTATATTGTTGGATTTAAGAAAGCAAGCACCAGCAAGCTGTTTCTAAAGCCAAAAATCCAACAAGTGGTGCTCACTATAGGGGATCTTGTACACCACAAAAACGATGTAAATTGAATCCTCAGCTAGCCTCCATTGAACTACAGCTAGCTAGTGCTCTATGTCACCTTAAATGGCTTGAGCAGCACACCCTACAATGCCTCAGTATAAGAAAACCTCCTCTGCAAGGCAAGTTAATTCCTGGTGAGGGCAGTATTGCATCCTTCCTATATTTGTATGAATCTATGATGGAAGGAGCCACTGATCAGCAAAAAATTCGGTTCATTCTTCCTTTCTTAAATTAAACAGCACAAAAAAAATGGTCCCACCATGGTCAACCTCAGTACTTGAGAAGAGGTTAAGCAAGCACTGCTTGATGAATTTGGTTCT